>JAOYRS010000059.1:600000-1200000 GCA_032432895.1 Dryadula phaetusa
GCCAAATTAGTTTTCACCTGATCCAAAAATTTATTGGACTCATCGTCTAATTGATCGGCATACGGTAACAGGTGATTAGTAAGAATTTCTTTTTGCGGCCTGAACCCCAGAGCGCTTATTCTCTCTGGGGTTGAAACGAAAGCTTCATACTCATCGTCTAGAATCATTTTGAGGAATTTTCACAATTCACATGAAATGGTAATGATTTTCTTTATAATATTTACGAAAACTAACTACAACACATGTTACTCTTCACTGTTTAAGAATCACTTTAGTACCGTCCTCCGTCACCAATAAAGAAATCAACATTGAATTTACACAAGTCATTGGAATAATTCAACATGTAAAAAATTACGAATAAATGGAAGGATTACGCGTTCCATTTCACGATTTTTGCGTTGATTTGATTGACGTAAAATTTACATAGGTATTGCGATGTCATGTCAATTAAATCGCCAAGAAGGCCAACTCATTGTCATTATACGTTTCGTTGTACGGTTTAAATATAACTTTTATAAAAGATACATTCAAATAAAATCTTGTTATACATTCTTAATTAAAAAGTACAACATTTTTTAAATATCCTAATAATATACGTAAAAGTTTATACAAAATATACGTTCGTACATCAATGCGTAATGTACGCATTGATTTGCGAAAAACCTCCATATTACTAAAATGGAAAGTTTAATAATTAATATGCTTGGAATATTTACTATTTTTAAAGTGTTATTCCACACATAGGATTAGAAAACATTTTTGAAAAACATATAAAAATTTGAACGCAGCGGGATTTAAACCCGCGCATCTTGGATACCGTCCAAGCGCTCTGACTGCTAAGCCATGTGTTCTATTACCAGCTGCGTCGAAATTCTTATTCGTTTTATTACAACTTATTTATGTTGTTAGCATCTCTGTAGAGAAATTTTTACAAATTTCTACTACTTAAAGATTATTAAGAAATAATCGTTTAACAAGAGAGATTGCTATTTTATTTTAATTTTTACTCATTTTAAAGTGTTATTCCACACTTAACAGAGATGCTAACAACATAAGTAACTTGTAACAAAACGTAGAAGAATTCGACGCAGCTGGTAATAGAACGCATGGTTTAGCAGTCAGAGCGCTTGGACGGTATCCAAGATGCACGGGTTTGAATCCCGCTGCGTTCAAATTTTTATATGTTTTTCAAAAATGTTTTCTAATCCCAAGTGTGGAATAACACTTAAAAATAGTAAATATTAAAATAAAATAGCAATCTCTCTTGTTAGACGATTATTTCTTAATAATCTTGAAGTAGTAGAAATTTGTAAAAATCCCTCTACAGAGATGCTAACAACATAAATACGTTGTAACAAAAAGTATAAGAATTTCAACGTAGCTGGTAGTAGAACGCATGACTTAGCGGTCAGAGCGCTTGGACGGTATCCAAGAGTCGAGGGTTCGAAGCCCGCTGCGTTCAAATTATTATACGTTTTTTCAAAAATGTTTAATATGCTTCTATTTAACGATTTATGTCAACCATAACGTCACCAGAACTAATAATTTACTACAACATACAGTTCTGGGTAAGTCATGACTTCATGTATCGACATGTTCATACGTGTTAAATTTCATTTTAGTAAAATTTTCTTGCTTTATTGTTTTTTTTATATTCTATAGAAATCTGTTCATGTAATAACGAATTGTAGACCAATACTATCATTATATAATAAACTTTACATAAAAAAACTATTATCTAATCCCTTCAGTTTAGTTATATCGAGGTTGCACTGTAATTTAAGTTAAATATTTAACATTACATATTATTCTCGAGTTCCATTCACGCAGCAATCTGTTTGTGCGTTTTAAAAGATATGTTCTAATTTTTATAAGGAAGTAGATAAAAGGAAGAGTCAAGTAGCAATAGATCATGAATATTAATGGTTTATGGAATATTATTTCATATTCTAGAATAAGGAAGGCATTATTATTATTAATAAAAATTAATGTAGCATTTATTTCTTATACAATATACATATAGACCAGTAGTCCTTTTCATCACAATAATGTGGGTTTATTAAGTATTCTGTAAGCACAATGATATTTTTTTAGGTTTCAATTCGTATTTCAAATTTCACCTGGCTTTAGCATTTCATTCCTACATACATTATATAGTTAGTACCACGGAAGAAGCCACTAGGCGACCATGTGACATTCACATAACGATTTACGGTATCTGTGCTGAGCTTGATATAGATGGATTTGATCAAGAAGTTGGATTATTCACAATTTCTATGTTATAGAAAAAGTTGTCGGCAGACAATACCATTCTGGCGAAGTTATTGCAACTTTAAATATTAATATAAAAAAATCCTATATATATTCATAAACAAAGCGTAAGATAAAATTATGAATAGGTATAAATATGACTATAGCATGATGGTTTCTCTTTGCGTAGTATATAAGCTGGCAGCAAAGACGATATCTCTTTTTATAGCTGTAGATGCTTCCATCATTTTTGCTTGAAGCTTAGGATCTCCTATTGCTACCGCTGCGTCTTTGACATCAACTAACAACTGTAAGATAATATATAAACAAATATGTTAGAAAGACATAACTATATAAGATGTATACAAAACATAATTTAAATGGTTTTTTTTTAATGAAAGTGATTATAGTTTACCTCATGCAACTGTTGGATGCATCGGACGATAATTCCCTCTTGTACATCAGTTAAATCTATAATTTCTGAGAATGGTTTTTCTAAAGCCCATTCATAAACAACTCTCACGAGGCCAAAGTTCAGACGTTCAGCTTGGCCTTCGAAATGTCCTACCTGATATTAGAAAGATGAACATAATCTTTAACATTTTTAACAATTTATATGTGTTATGTGTACATTTAGAAAATAGATAGAAAGCATTACCGTGGCGCACTTTTACTCGTATAGCAACGAAAAAGAGAACTAAGTGTCAAAACATTTCATATTTCAAATCCCGCTGGAACTTAAATCCAGACCAGCAGAACTGGGAATAGACAATTTAAATATAATTATTCGCCTGAGTGAGAATCGAATTGGCAACCATCGAGTTTACATTCAGTACACCAATTTCTAATTATGTAAATTATAAGTAAAAAATATAATAGAAAAGGTTGTCTTTGTTTTCAGCTATGATGTAAGTGTGTATTTAACATAAAATAGAGTTCTATTTATTACATACCAAATATTTAGATTCAATAGCGGACAATTCTTCATCAATGTTTTGAATAGCTTTCACACCTTCCGCCAATTTTTCTGTTAAAACTGGGTCCACTCTGGTCTTCGCTTGGAAGACAAAACAACTGAGTAAAGCTGCTATCTCTGCTGGATTCTTTTCAGTGAATACATTTCTAAATACTAACTCTGATATAATAAGCTCATTAGTGCCCATGCAACATGCAACTCTGCCTTTGAGAATGACATTGTCATGTTCGTCTATGTAGTTCAGTTCTTTTAGTACTAAAAGACGTCTCTGGTAGTCCGGGTAGAGTGCCAGGTTTTCAAATGATAGTAATCTTTTGTATTTATCGCGTTTCCTCTCAGCTTGTTTTCGTTCATACACTATGGCGAACTCGCTTTTGAAGTTTGCTATATCTGTGTTTTTCCTTTGAGTGTCTAGTGCTTCCTGAAAATGTATGCAAAATATATAATATCGCTAAGGAAATGGTAAGTACTATCTGTTTATCCCTGTTCAATTGCGTTAGTAGATTCGTTCCCATAAAATATTTGTTTCCTTAGCAACGTGTATATAAAAGTTAAAAGTGAACACACAGTAGGTACAATAGAAAGAAATTCATAGATTAAAAAAACATTATTTTATATTGAATCTTGATTTTCCAACGAATTTCTTAGTCTAAGGTGGCTTACTTTAAGTTGATTCATTTTATCTAAAGTATGCAATATCTCGCCAGTAGATATAGCGAGGGACTGTGTGAGGCTCAGGATCGCTAAAGTAGAAGCTCCAGTGCGTACGGCGTGCGATATACGCGATAGCTCCTGTACTGCACCCGCGCAGCTCGACCCTATAGGTGCGTCCTTAAATCTGTAAGTTATATTAATATAGTTAAATATTTTGTTCATTATTATCTGAAGAAACTTTTTATATTAAACGTTTATAAATCTTATTTTCAATTCGACCATATTTTTTGCTAAGATAATCAAAAGATTTTTAAAAAAGATATCAAGATCAAATTGAAGAAATGAATGAAAATGTGAATGTGTAACTTACACATTAAATATTTTTTCCATTAAAATTATTTTGAATTGAATAAATATAGTCATGCAAAAAATCCTATTTTATTTCATAAAAACTATTTTAAAAATATCAATTCCAAAAAGAAATTAAACGTGGAAAATAATAATTAGGTGACCTTTTGTCAGTCGTGGCGCAGTCGAACAGGGTTTGACTTTAAACGCGATCGTTTGTAGGTTCAATTTACACTCGGGGGAATGATTATATTTAAATAAACTACTATATATTCAATACGAAATGTCTCAAACTCGGTGGAAAACGGATTACGATGAGTCTTAACACACTAAGTACTTTCTATCTATCGTGCTATGCAGGATAAAAGTGTGAAGTTTATCAAAAAATCTACCTTGGCATTTGTCTTTTTTCCCAGTCTTGTATAATGATGTTGGCATCAATTTTGAGATTTATTTTTGTGATAGCTCTTACGTTTTTGGGTGAAATACACAATATTGTATGGTCCATTGTGCTTTTATCAGTACCTGTAAATACATGTTATATGCAGTCTGGGTATACATTATAAGATAATGAATACATACGTATATACGCATAAATACATACTTTACATACAGGAATTATGGACTGATTGCACTAGATATAGTTAGAAAAATTAAATATTTAATTAAATTATTTAAACACAAATTAAATAAAAACAAATAAAAATTAATAGAAAAAAACAAGGCACTTTACCTATATAATCATAAAGTGCTGAAAACCCAAGCATTGCATACCAATTGTCATCTATGTCAAAGTTGTACCGATTAGGATCCACCTCCACCGTATTTAGGACCAACACTTTGTAAGGTGTTTGTCTGGGACCTGTAAATATACATATTTAAATATCTATAATTGAGGATGTCATCGTAGCGCAGTGGGACAGTTTGTCTGATTGGTTGTAGGTTCGATTCCTACGCGAGAAATTCCGTTTCTCCTCTCTTGTAAGACAAAGTGCGGTGACGAATTCACCAGTTATCACGAAATTTCTCGATTTCGGCCAGACAGCAGCCGACATAGTGTCTTGATACTAGGTCTCTGACTAAATAAAAAGTAAAAAATTATGAATTAAAATAGTGTATACTTTTCACCAACTATTAATTTGTTACAGTTGGAAAGACCTTGAAAAATGAATATCTATACTTTAATTTAGTTTGAATAACGATAAAAACTTACCACTACTATTCAAAAAAATACCAAGCTGATTAATATAGGGTCCTGAAGCCAAAACAAGAATTTTTCCAGCAACCAACTCCTTGACCACTTTAGACTGATTTAATAGTATGGGCATTATATCGTTTAGAACATCTATGTATGCCGCAGCAGTATCATAAAATGTTGCCAAAAGTGACAAGTGTGATGCGAGAGGAGTACTACACTTTTCTGAGTATTCCTTTTCAGCTATTTGAAGTTGCTTGCGATAGTTGTCCGCTTGGCAGATCTGATGGAATTCGCGGAACGAACGCTGCATCATACCTTCCACCGATACTGTTGCAACCCTACAATGAGTAGATTGTTATCAATGAGAATGTAAAATATTAAGTAATGAATAAAAACACCCATAAGGATACGACACTCTATAATAAGTTTATTGAAGACGGAAAACAATACTTAATATGCCTATATTTATCAATTACAAGTTTGAAACTAAAAAAAAATAAACTGATCAAATGAACCTCACCCGTGTGAACTTTTAAGATACAACTTTATATTGAGCTAATGTTTAAATACGTATGTATCTAAATTGCTGAAAGTTTACAAAACATAGGGGAAAAAGAGAGAAGACGAACCAAGTTTTGTGCCCAATCAATAGATATAGCTTTTGCCAACGAAACTCAACGCTGACAATTATCCTATTAGGCAGAGAGACTGAAAATATATTTAATATAACAATTACCTTGTGATGTTTGAATCAAACCATAAGCCATTACAGTCTTGTATGTTATTGCTTACATATAGTAAGAAACTTGGCAACTACGCCACAAAGGCAATAAAACTAATCAAAGATATTTTAAATGAACTATAAAGCCGTAATTATTAAATTATTTAATATATTTTTATACCTTAATAAACTTAAAATCATAGCATATGTAAGTCTGAATTGCGAAGATAATTTATGAGGTGTCCCCAACATCATGCCTTTTAAAGTCATTTGATCTGGAACACCTTCTTTGCATAAGATGATAACAGTTCCGGTAGCATCCAAGCCTGTTTAAATAAAGATAAATGTTGTTTGTGAGTTTTTTAGTTGTGACCTTTATCCTGGAATAGGGAATACAAGCTTAAAACTAATATATATATATATATATATATATATATATATATATATATATATATATATATATATATATATATATATATATTCATTTATCGCATCATGTAGGCAAAGATTTTGTTTTTTTATCTTCACGCTTTTTATCCCGCTTGATATACAGAAAGTACCTAGTGTTAAGGCACTTCGTACTTCGCTTTTCACCGAATTGGAGACATTGCGTGTTGAGTGGCTGAACACAACGCCACATTTTGTCTTACTGGAGCGAAGAAGTGAAAATAATTTTATTAAAATCAATCCCCAGAGTGGGGATCGAATCCACAACCGATCGCGTTTACAGTCAGGCGCTGTCACACTGCGCCACGACGGGCCTATATTTATAATCATTTATGGAATTATGTAGGCAGAGAAATGATTTCTTACCTCGTCGTCCAGCTCTTCCCGCCATTTGTATATATTCTGCCGGTGCTAGACTTCGGGACTGCATTCCGTCGAATTTAGTAATATCATCGAATACCACAGTGCGAGCCGGCATGTTCACACCCATTGCGAAAGTCTCCGTTGCAAACAGAATTTTAACCTACAAACATAACCTAAGGGTCTTAAATCATTAACTAGTGCTTAAAATTAATTTACAATGGATTTTAGTCAAAATACAAGCAAGTAAAACCTGAAGAAATTAATGTTAAAACGTGAATTAATTATACTCGATGGCTCAATGTATTTAGATTGTGTATCTATAGTGCTGTGTTTACTTTAAGCTAATATTAGAAATAAACACAAAATTATTGACACCCTGTAATATATGAATAGATAGATATATAATGTCTGTATACTGATAAAGCATTTGAAATATTCTCATCTCATTTTTTATAAAAGATAAAACATCCAACAAAAATTAAAATTCTTGTTAAAATGTAAAAATTAACCTGTTATTTCATCTATAAACTAAAGTAACGTAAAGTAACACAGGGTGATTTAATATTATTTTCTTTGTGACTTACATGACCTGTTTGAAACAACATTTCTACAATTTCTTTAAGAAGTGGTAATATACCACTGTGGTGTACACCGATACCATTTTCTAAGACACGTTGTAACCTGATTACCTGTGAAATAAAACGTGTTGGAATAGCTGTTGATTGAATAGTTGGTCAGTTGACTAGAATATGAAATTAAAGTTTATCAAATGTTTATTATAAGCAAAAGTTAATTTTTCAGTATCTCATTTAATTTTTACTATAAAAGACTCGCCACCCATCGTTTAGTATTCTTTCGCACTTTATCATATATTTTTTAGTCAGTTCAGTAAGCAGTCTCGGTGAAATATATGATAGATTTATAAAAGCGAATGGACGGATTTATTGGGTGGATCTTTTAACTGAAAATTCAAAAAATGAAACCAGCACTGTTTTACATAGTCTCTGGAATGGGAAAGCAATTACTTAAAAATAAGCAATTGCTAATGAATATGATAACTGCCAAAATTTGAATACGAGTATAATATGAAGCTGTAAAATATTCTTATATACGAAACAAATGGTCATACTTAATGTATTTCTAGTACTATTATACATAAAACTGCAAAAAAAAAACATTCTCCATTTACTATTTCTAAAGTGTTATTCCACACTTAGGATAAGAATACATTTAAAAAAAAATATATAAATATTTGAACACAGCGGGAGTCGAACCCGTGTCTCTTGGATACCGTTCAAGCGCTCTGACCACTAAGCCATGCGTTCTACTACCCGCTGCGTCGAAATTCGTATACGTTTGTAACAATTAATAGATCGCACGGCTTAGTGGTCAGAGCGCTTAGACGGTATCCAAGAGGCGCAGGTTCGAATCCCGCTGCGTTCAAATATTTATACGTTTTATCAAAAACATTCTACATATTATTTTATCCATGCATATTTTCAACAATAATAGACTTTTCTCTGAACTGATGACATGAAAAAAAGTATAATATCGTTTAATATATTCCTACAATAACTCAATACATACTTGAGGCAATCTTCTATCTGGCTCTTTAAGGCGTTGAAGACATTTTGAAAAGAATAGTCTTATATGACTTTTTTCTTTTGCAGTTGTCAAATCTACTGACATTAAGTTTTCTGCATTTTGATCACATCTGGAATGAAATAAATATTTATTACAAAATCAGTGACAGCTTAGTGTTAAAGTACTGTTTTATTCTTGCACTCCATTATAACAACAATACTTTTGGCGCGAGTCTTGTATTTCCCCATTTTTTGAAATTGAACACATTGTTTTAAATAGTTCTTGTAATATTAGAAATGACATACGAAATTAAAATAATTAATTTTGTGTTAAATTACTTCAAATTAAATGATTAAATATAATAATATATTTAGATTAAAATATTCAGCCTTGCCTATTTCGTGAGAGAGTAAAAGCTACGACGGGTAACTTGTCAGATGTGCGGAGATGGTCCACAAAAGCTACCCACATAGTCTGCTCGGCTTTCACATTTGAAAATTGCTTACCACCTGAAAATATATGTATTATTGTTATATTTTTAGCATAGTATCCAATTAACTATTAGTATAGTACGAATCTTTTTCATAATTATACAGGGTGTTCGGTCAAAAAGATGATTCACAGCAGCAGCTACCATAGTATGGAAAGCACTATTTGCGAAAGAATTGACTAATATAGATTTTACAGTTATCTTTAACTTTGCAGTATTCTTCGAAAGTCTGATTTAAAAACAAATTTTATATCCACTGTTAATCAGTCTATGAAGTTACATCCTGCACATGTCACATAGAATATATTTAATTTTTTAGCTCCATTTTCTACATAAATTTGGTAGAAATAGAAATAATAATGAACATATTGTCATTACGTATAATAAGTAATATACATATATCTACTTATTTTCTATTTTCATTATTTGTTTGTTGTACGTACGATTTATATCGTCAGCCAATTGCAGTCCACTGCTGGACATAGGCCTCCCCAAGTTTGCGCCAAACATCCCGGTCCTCCGCAACCCTCATCCAGCCTGCTCCGGCAACCTTGCGTATGTCGTCAGTCCAGCGGGCCAGAGGGCGTCTTACACTACGTTTGCCAAGACGCGGTCTCCACTCCAGGACTCGTCTGCTCCAACGGCCATCGGTCCTGCGACAGACGTGACCGGCCCATTGCCACTTCAGCTTACTGATTTTGCGAGCTACGTCGGTTACTTTAGTTCTCTCACGGATAACCTCATTCCTGATTTTATCCTTGAGAGAGACCCCGAGCATAGCTCGCTCCATAGCTCGCTGAGCGACTTTAAATCTGTGGACCAGCCCTACTGTTAGTGTCCACGTCTCGGCAGCGTATGTCATTACAGGTAGGACACATTGCTCAAAAACCTTCGTCTTTAGGCTTTGCGGAATTGTTGACGTAAGGACTCGACGGAGCTTGCTAAATGCCGCCCAACCCAACTGAATCCACCTATCCGCTTCCTTCTCGAAGTTGTGTCGGCCAAGTTGTATTGTCTGGCCTAGGTAGGTGTAGTCCTGTACAACTTAAAGAAGAACGCCTTCGACCCGCACTGGTCTCGGCATAACGTTTCTGTTGAACATAACTTTTGTTTTGTCCAAGTTCATACCAAGACCAGCACGTCGGGTGGACCCATTTAGGTCGTTCAGCATTTGATTTAGCTCTTCCAGTGTCTCTGCAAAGATGACTATATCGTCGGCAAAACGCAGATGAGAGATATACTCTCCATTGACGTTGACGCCTCGTCCAATCCAATCCAGGGTTTTAAAGACGTCCTCCATCGCGTTGGTGAACAGTTTCGGGGATATCACGTCCCCCTGTCGCACCCCACGATGGAGCCGAATAGGTCTTGTCCGCTGATCTTGGATTTGGACGGTCATCGTCGCAGCGCTGTAGAGACATCTCATCACCTCGATATATCGCCAGTCGATTTGACATCTCTGCAGGGACTCCAAA
Source organism: Dryadula phaetusa (assembly GCA_032432895.1). Classification (NCBI taxonomy): domain Eukaryota; kingdom Metazoa; phylum Arthropoda; class Insecta; order Lepidoptera; family Nymphalidae; genus Dryadula; species Dryadula phaetusa. The sequence continues at coordinate 610,507 of JAOYRS010000059.1, forward strand.
ACAGCCCAGGTTTCGATGGCGTCGAACGCTTTCTCATAGTCCACAAATGCCATACAAAGCGGCTGATTATACTCCTCTGTCTTCTGTATAATCTGCCGAACAGTATGTATGTGGTCTATGGTGCTGTAGCCTTTTCGAAACCCGGCTTGCTCCGGAGGTTGGTATTCGTCGAGCTTGATGGCGAGACGATTCGTGACGACTCTTGAAAACAACTTGTAAATGTGGCTCAGGAGTGTAATCGGCCTGTAGTTCTTTAGGAGGGTTTTATCACCCTTCTTGAAGAACAAGACGACCACACCCCCGGACCACGCTTCTGGCGTCATGCCTTGGCGGATGACGGCATTAAAGAGTTCCGCTAAGGCCTTTTGGACCGGTAGTCCACCAGCCTTTAGGAGCTCAGTGGTAATGCCATCATCACCCGGGGCCTTCCCATTCCTGAGCTGTTTAAGAGCCGCACTAATCTCGCCTACGTCGACGTCCGGGATGTCTTCCGAGTAATGGCGCGTCAGTGGTGCACGTGGATCTTCAGTGTCCTGAGCTATAGGCTTGTGTGTGCGCGATGAGTAGAACAGCCCATAGAACTTCTCAACCTCATTCTGGATCTGGGGTCTTGACGTGACTATTGTGCCATCCGCTGTCTTAAGCTTTGCAAGGTGGCTTCTCCCTAGCGGTCTTTGGAAAATTTTGCACCCCCTATTTTGCTCAATGAGGGTTGTAATAGTTCTCGTGTTTGAGCAACGGAGGTCCCGGCGCGTGAGTTTCCTTATCCGCCTAGAGAGAGCCCGTTGATTTGGAGAAGCTGCTTGAGCGAATGGCATTTCCCGTCTCTGCCTCATCAGATCCAGGGTTTCGGGAGCAAGTTTGGACTGCTTAGTGGTACTCGTCGGCGGAAAATGCTTACGGCCCAGTTTACACACTGTCTTCACCACGCTGTCGGTTATCTCGTCCACATCGTCAGTGGTTTCCCGCGAGTCGAATCGATTTTGCAGTTCCAATTGGAACTGCTTGGACACACGGTCTACTTGGGGCGGCGTAGGTCGGAGAGTAGATTTCAGCAGGCGTTTTCGTTCGACTTTGAAGCATATATTCAGAGTGCCTCGTACGAGTCAGTGATCGCTGCCGGTGTTAAACCTGTTGATCACAGAGACATCTTTGAATATATACTTTCTGTCCGCCATGATAAAATCTATCTCGTTCCTTGTCACAGTATCTGGACTTTGCCAGGTCCATCTCCTTTGGGGCTTCTTCTTGAAGAAGGAATTCATCAAGTAAAGCCCCTGCATCTCGAGGAAGTTGACCAGCATTTGCCCCCTGTGATTTCTGCACCCCAACCCATGTGGTCCAATCTTCGATTCGTCGCATTCCTGTACTCCCACTTTAGCGTTGAAGTCTCCCATGACCACGTTGTAGAAGCATGAGGTCGTACCATGTATGGCTTTAGTAATGTCCTTATACATGGCTTCAACCTCTTCATCGGAGTGTGTCGAGGTCGGCGCATATACCTGCACTACCTTCAGAGAGTACCTGTCGGTAAGCTTGATTACGAGGTACGCTACCCGGGTCGACACACTACTAACTTCCACAACGTTGCCAACAAGAGCTCTGTGGACCAGAAAACCGACACCACCTTGGGAGGCCCTATCACCTTTCCGGAAGTAGAGCAAGTGACCAGAGTCAAGGGTTATTGTATCCTCTCCCTCTCTTCGGACTTCCGATAACCTCAGAATACTCCACTTTATATGACTTAACTCTACTTCCAGTTCTGTGAGGTGATGGTCCAGCCGAATCGTACGTCCGTTGTACGTTGCCAAATACATATGTTGTTTTCGGCAGCCTTTACTCCGGGGATTCTTAGCACCCTCTGTCCCGCCGTGACCACGACCGCTGCCTTGGCCGGGAATAGCGGGGCTGCCGGGCACTGAGGGCCGTATTTTTGGCGCTGTCTCCATGGGGGATCTTGCCATTGTCACCACGCTTGGCAGGCGGGTTGGTGACCGCAGTAGGTGTTTATGTTAGACAGGGTCACGCTGCTGCCCATGCCCTGATTTTTCCCTTAGTCGCTTCTTACGACACCCGCGGGAGGATATGGGGTGATGCTATTCTAAGCCGGCATCACACGGCGTACGATTTATAGTTTTTTATAATATAACTCAGTTTTGGCTATAATTACCTTTAGGTCCAAAATTTTTTTTGTGATCATTTTCTCTAGCCTTTTTAGCGGCAACAGCTTCATTATATCCTCGCAATAAGAAATTACCTTCTTGATCGACTACTAAAAATCTTTCATTTTTAGACTTTCCCCCGGATCCTAGTTAGAAAGAAATATATGGTGTTTTTAATTAATATATAAAACTAATATTGAATTATTTTTACCCCAGGCTCATATTTATCCAATATCTCACCACACCGTATTATATTTCAATATACAGTATGCTTAAAAACTTATATAAAAGAATTTAATTTTATATAAACTTAATTTACATTTCACTATCCGAAGACTCATGAGGCCATGGTGAGCTCGATTGGTTGTAGATTTAATTCCCAGTCGGGGGAATGATTATATTTAAATTTTATTTTAATTTCTCCGTTCTTGTAAGACAAAGCGAGACTTCGAATTCCCCAGTCAAAAAAATCAATAATTTACTATAATGTTATTGTAATTTATTTATTTTGATGACTGATTTATTTGATTTATCTGACGGGCTACAAACATATCCACAGAAAAAAATATTTCGCGACTATTTTGTTAAGTGGAATGGAAGTGGAATCGAGCGTCGTTGAAAAAAATTTTGAAGAGATTAATAGATAAAAACAAATATAGTTTCACAGTGACTTATTTTAGTCCAGTACCAACCTGTATATAGATAGTGACACAGAGGAACAGGTCGTTTGGGTGTCGACACTACATATACTTTGCGCTTCTTAGTGCGTCCCACCCAGTCCGCGAACTGTAGCGTGTTGGGTACAGTCGCGCTCAACATTACTATACTTACATGAGCTGGTAGTAAGATCAGTACTTCCTCCCACACATAACCACGCTGAAGCATGACAAACGACATGACTACACAATAAAACACCAAAACAAATAAGATTGACTTATGCACATTTTATCATAAAATAACTAACCTCAGCATTATTAATATAATGCACTTCATCAAATATAACAAATTCAAGATCCCTTGTGACATCAGACCCACAATATAACATGGAGCGTAAGATCTCAGTAGTCATTACAAGGCAAGAAGCAGTGGCATTTATTTGTAGATCCCCCGTTAAGAGACCTACCTCACCAAATGTTCTATTAAAATCATTGTACTTTTGGTTGGACAATGCCTTGATAGGTGAAGTGTATATGGCTCTGAAATATTTTTGGATCCAAAATTAATTGTTATAAACTTAGTTTTAAATTAAAACATTTTTTTATTTAAATGGGCAATATGAGCATTTTAGAATTATCAATAAACATAAACATACAATTATTGTTCCATATTTCCCATGCACTTTAAGAGAATAGTTTAGTGATAACCTTATTATTATTTAGAATCATTTTTACCTAGTACAGTTCCTCCTAGACATAGCAATGGCATACTCAGCAACAACAGTTTTACCAGCTGAAGTGTGGGCTGCAACAAAAACATGGTGACCCTCTTCCAGCTTTAATATAGCCTACAATAACAAACATCTTTAGTTTAAAAAATCATACTCTTATAAAGTAATATCAAAAAATATTTAAAATAAAAGTAGTATTACTGGACTTGTGTAAAGTTTCTTTTGGAATTTATTACATTGTCATTTATTGAAAAATCCCAAATAAACTATCTCATGATTTTGATTTGATCAAATTTGTAAATTAAAAGTAAAACATTAATATAATATTTATTTTCAACATATAGATATTTTATGGTAATGAAAAACTAAACGCTTACTTGCTTTTGAAAATTGTCCAATTCGAAAGGAAATGTGTGGGCCATATCTTTTATTTGTTCTTTAAAATTGGGCACAGGTAATGATACATCTATCATTTCTGCCCATTCTGTAGATGTCACTCCAAGCTTAGCATTAGAATTTGTTATATTTAACACTGGTATCTCTGGGAGTTCGATAGGAGGTCTTATAACAGTGCTTTCTAAGAAATTGTCATCAGCATTTTCAGATTCCTTTTCTACTTGCAAATCTACTTTTTTAACTTGTAGTTTCTGTTGCACTTCAGAATCTTCTTGCCAAAGACCTATGTTTGGTTGTGTATAATTAATATTTACATACATAAAGATTCAAAGCTGGTGAGGAAATTCCAGGGAGGAAAGAAGTAATATGCATATAAAAAATATTTTAAAATATGTAAACTAGATATGTATATATTAATTTAAAAAAGAGATACAAAAATATGTATGTACATAAAAATAAAATATATTGAATTAGGTGATTATAATTATGTGCAAATGAAAAATATTAATAATAAGGAAAAACAGCACAGACCGAGTCTGTAGTGAATTAAATTTTATTTTAAAAAAGTTAATAAATAAATAAAATTATTGATAATGTCAAATTAAAAGCTCACCAACTAAATGTGCATTTGTATCTACTACTTCTTCTAAATTAATATTAACTTGTAAATCAATATCTTCAATTTTTTCTTCTAGTGCTGCATCTTTATCGATTTGATCTATTAATGTAATCCCATCACTTGCAAATATCACATTTTGGTCTGATCCTGGGGGTGCTGTTAGCAGTTCTGTAAATTTGAATTAATCATAAATATAAAACAAAATAATATAAATAATGTTGTCTATTGCCACATGAATAATTCACTAGTAAAATAAAAATTATAAAAAATAGTAATGATGATTTCAATAAAAGTAAATGTCTTATCTTTACATCTAGGACATAAAGATAAGACATTTTACTTTACGTCTCTATACTTTAAGACTCTTTTTACTTTAAATCGTCATCTGTACTTCATCTTCATCAGGATTTTTAATCAAGCAGCATACCTTCACCCAAAAATTTTCCAGGTTCATCATCTTCTAAATTTATTGTTATCTCTTTAGTTTTGGCAGCCTCATCCAGCAGTTTTTGGAGTTCTTCTTCAAAACCAGCAGGAAGAAATGGACTTTGTGTTGTACTGCCCCTAGTTGCAAGACTAGGGGGCAATGGAGCTCGAGACATTGAAAGACTTTCTTCTTCATCCTCCACTGGTATATTTACTTCTTCAAGGCCAATTATTTCTCCTGTAATAGGATCTCTAACTACCTGTATAAAAGAACAGGTAAGTTATCAAATTTTTTTTATGCACTATAAAAGTAAAAAAAAACTAAACATTTACAATTTTTATTATTAAATTATTGAAGTTTTTAGTTTAATTTTAGATAGATACTAAGTTTAACTATTTTGTACTAAGCAAGGTATACTACCTTACCAAAAATGGTATCACATAAAATATTTTATATGTGTTTTTAAATTTGATATTAAATTAACACTTACTTCCAGAGTAGTATCAAGACTTAATTCGTCATCATCAATTTTAAATAAGGAATCAATATCAGTACTTCTATGCCAATGCGTCTGTGACCTCTCCCACTTGTGAATCGCCAATCGCTCTGGTTTTATTATATATTCCTTAAGTTTCTCGCCGAGATCTTCGAATATTGGTGGTGCCTAAAAGCATATGTTTGTAATAAATATTCAAGGAAATGTAATGCAGCTAAGGAAAACTAAATTAACAATATATTACCTTGAAGTCACTAAAGAAATCATCTTCATTTTCAAGCGACATTTCAAATGTGTACAATCATATATAACTGAATAAGATATATTAATTCGAGTAGGTTAATATCACAGTGTTTATTTTCAATTTTGACATTAACACCCGGACTCTCTTCTTGACAATTGACAGCTGATATTTAAATCCAATGTAGAATGACCAGACTCGTAGGGCGTATTTCACTGCTATTAAATTGTTACTAGTTTTAGTATTCAATACCACTAAATAATAAAAAAATAAGAGAGTGTTACGTTATCTCATATTGTAATAGGCAAATTATTCATTTAATGTTTTTATTTAAATATTATCTTAAATATGAATATGGCAATACTGTCATTGAAAATCGTACTCAACGAATTAGGTATTTAAGTTATTGTAGAATAAAACTTTCTTATAATTAATTTCAAAGTTTGCAACAAAATTATTCAATATTTTTTCACTCACTCAAAAACTTTATGCCTGAGCAGTGCAAATTAACCGTACTTAACCCTTTTAGTGCCAAGGAGCGCTGTCGCTCTGCTCTTGCTATTTGTGAAAAATTTCTAATAACAATTGTTTAACATTTGTGATTATAATTTTTAATATTTCTTATTTGATTTGAAAATTTCGGACACAATGTTTAGTAGAGACGTTGAAATGATAAAACAATTTGAAAATTGCGTCAGTAATTATGAGAACGATAGCGGAAGTGATATTGTGTTTCCTGTCAATCGGAGGTATCGGTGAAAATGACATTGAAAATACGGCTCATTCAAATACGCAATTTGTGAAACTACCATCAAATACTGCGCCTACAAACCCCCCATGTGTTTCTTGAAGTAAGTGGACCCAAGCATGCTCCTCGAGGAGAAGCAGCCCCACAGGAGTGTTAATTAGATAACGATGAAATAATATAGAGTTAGCCGAGCTACTTTTGGAGAAAGGAACATACTTAACTGGCACTACAAGGCACAACAGAAAGTATATACTCAAAGGAGCAAAAATAACTCAAGTTGGTGAGTCCGAATATTTCAGTAACGTAGAAATTCTAGTGTGTTCTTGTCACGAAATCCGCAAAATTTGGTCATTCTCGCTTCCCCTAATAGTAATATTCGAAATGTAAGCAGTAAAAAAGAAACGGAGAAATTATGAAACAGAAAAATCAAGCCAGTCATGATATATGCCTACAATCAATTCATAGATGACATACATCATTCATATATACATACATACATCATTTGTGAATGAGTTTGATAAAATGCTGTATTTTAATCTAAGTAAGATTAAAGAAGGATAGTGAAGTTTTGGCAAAAAATAGTTTTCAATATTTTTGCAAGAATGATTCTTAATTTAAGCATAATTTATCAGTATAAATCTAATGATAAAAAAATGAGCAGGCTGGAATAAACTTCCAGTGTTATAAGTGCATTAGAGAAAAAATGCCTGTATCACATACTTCGTCGAAACCGACTGTTGGCTTGAAAAATTTAGGATGGAGGATGTCGGGTGTGCAGTAGTAAGAACAGCAGTGCTGTAAAAAGCAAACTGCAATACACGCCATCAGCTGTGTGTGAACATACAATGAATAAGTCCAACCACTACATCAGGTTTGATAAGCCACATATCCTCGCTAGGGAAAGTAGATATGTTCCTAGAATGATCCGCGAGGCTATTGAAATTCAAAAACATCCAAATTTCAATAGAGAAGATGGTTGGAAACTATCTACCACCTGGGACCCACTTATTAAAAATTTAAAGTCCCAAATCCACCACACCAGAGACAAAGATACAGTGACCTCATTCTGCAAGAATCCAGGGCAGTACGCGAGGCAATTAAGAAATCGATGGCGGTAGTTTGATATAATTAATTTTTTGTATCAACTGACAGACGAATGCCACCTCAGTCTACCTGTGACCACGGACTACTGTAAAGTGTTCGAAACGTCAGGTGTCCAAAAATGTATTTTCGAATACCAAAATATACGCGATTAATCCGGTTAAATAGTTTCATTTAAAATGTATAAAAATCGCGAAAATCAAAGATCTTATTAAATAAATTTTGTTCATTTTCTATAAACTCTTTGTAGTTTTCTTGTCAATATATATGTTGTTTTCAATTTCTGTGTATTTATGATCATAGTATAAAATCTTCTGAGGAGAATGTTGAAAAATTGTGTATTGTAACGGAAATGATAAATATTGTGAGTCATGTAAATTACCTATTAAATGCACTTTTTTACTGTCCTTTTCAGCATTAATTGATAAAATGTGTATGGCACTAAAAGGATTAATTACTATATGTACTGATGTTAATAGTACCCTATAGTTAGAGTCAACTGATATGGGACTCTACACAGAACATGTCTAATATTATTTTATTAGCTTTACACAGTGAAGTTACAAACATTATGTTCAGATACTTCATTCCTCACTATTTATCTAATCTCGTAAAATTGTGCATTGAGTAAGTGCTCACCGACATTGGTGGACGGTGGAGGGCATTATCCAAATTGAGATCGAATCAATAAACATCGCAATCACACAGTCTCACTTTCCTACTGAAAATTGAACAAATTTATATATTTGATATACGTTTATGTATAACATTGAATAGCAAATATGGAAATTACACTAATAAAACAACAGTTATTTTACAAATTTAAATTTCTATTATATCATATGAAGCAGATTTTATTTACCAAAAATAAATAAATTATGTAGCTAGTAAAAAAGCCGTTTTTGTTAACTAAACGACACATCCGGTCATTGAATCCTATTAATTTAAAAATTAACCATTATTTATAACCGGTTTCGTTTTTATGCAATATATGTATATATATTCTATTGATATTCCATATATATGATAAGAAGAATAAAAACTTATGTAAAATGTATAGTAAACGAATCAACAGCAAATATTCCAAGAGGAGAGAGTTTAAATCCTGCTATTCTCATTTTTAGGATTCCGTACCTATTTAGGGTTCTGTACTTCTTTTGGAAAAGAGGAACTCTTATTAGATTACTTTATAAAAGAGGATTTGAATGAACAAGGAGCGCGAATAATAAGCGTAGATGAAATGGTGGTCGAATCTGAGGGGAAGTGGCAGACTGTCTGGGTTCTATAAAAGCCTCAGAACAGCACGAGGTCACAACGTATGGTTAAGTCCTTCAAATTGATTATTGAACCAGGTACTACCACCAAACCTGGCATGAATAAGGGACACAAAGATCATTACAATAATGCTTTCATAGAATTTATTGCCGTACTAAAAGCCCCCAAGTAAGTCAAACTAAAAAGGTACGAGGAGATTATGAATAGTTACCGAGCTGAATACTCAATACGCAGAGTTGCCATATATAATAACGAAAGCGGCCAGACCATCGCTGGTAAAATTAAATGTAAAACATATACAGTGTAACATTTAGCTTTCTGGAGTTGAACGAAGAGAAAACCAGAAGAATAGGATTGCTCAAGTTCAACATTCCACTATCACCATATATATGAGAGTAATATTGAACGATAAAATGCTGCAAAAAAACCTACATGTCACACAATAATCACAAGTATAATAGAAGCAGCAAATGAACAACGAGAGAGGTTGTCGGTGCGTATAGGGAATCTGGTAAAAAAATCCGCACTATGGCCTCAATCCTAGCAAACGGGGCACAAAAAGAATCAGTAAGTGGTAACCCGCTGGTAGTAGATGAGATCCTGATGAACTATTTTGGGACGATAGTGACGAGTCTTCTTAGCAGAGGAAATACTGTTGATCAGGGATGTCAATCAGCTACCCTATATAGACCTCTGTCTAAATATTAAATATCATGGTATAAACTCTTCAAAACTTCTACCGCAGACCATCAGGTGTTCACACCATCACGCAGGATCTATTGTGTACCCATAGAAATCTCATGGACGTCGCCTACGCCCTGATAGATAGTCTTCGACAAAAGTAATACTCTCCCTTACTTTAAAAAATAAGACAACACCATTGCCGAAAGATCTTACTTTTCAATACAAAAAATAATTTATATATATATATGTCAAGAATTCGCTTAAATTTAAATATAAATCTTCAGTTCTAAGTAGCTGATTATAATTAGATTCAACTGAAGAACAAATAAGAAAAATAAAAAAAAGATACAAGCTCAGTCTGTAGTGTATTAAATTTTATATTAATAAAGAAATCACATTGTTATCCGTTTGTCCGTCTCCCTGTCTGCCAAGAGATATCGATTTGAAATTTAAACTTTATACTCAGGTGACCGGTCCCTTTATTTCCCGAAAAAAAAAACTCTACATTTACTTAAAAAATCGGTTTATATCGCATAACCACGTATTTCGACATTGAATAGGGTAGGAAGTCTCCACAACAAATCTATGTACAAATAATGAAAGAAGATTAGTCACCACAAAAAAATTACCCAGGTTCCACACTAAAGAGACTTGTCATAATTCTGTGATATTTTATATATAACGAAAATATGTACCTAATTGTTATATTCGAAATCCGTGGCTATCATATAATGTATAAGTTTCTATTGTCTCTAATCTTTCAATGAAAAAGTAATATGTGTACATTTCACAGATTTTATGCTCGATAGAAAAATCGGCGTCATTTTACTAGCCAAAATGAGTATTTTGACAACTGACAAAGTACTTGTATATTTATGATTAAATCCTAAAAAATAATAGCCTTAAAAAGGGGGCAATATTTAGTATTAAAATCACAACTAGTTCCAATGAGGTATCAGATGAAAGGCATATTCCAATACTTATTTTATTTGTTAAATCCATTTTGAACAGAAATAATGTAATTGTATGTAATAAAATACTTAAATATGTATTGTATACTTAACAATAAAAGCTCGAGACCTCCCATTTACAACAACGTACCAACGTATTCCTCCGTGGGCGAGCCCGACTCGCACTTGTCTGTTTTTTTCTTTAAATATGCTCTTATTTTAAGTTCATTAAGGGTTTGCATAAAAATCACTATGTCCTGTGGCGATATATCTACCTGCATACGTGATGGTAGTGCGTTTGATCTCGACTCGGTGGAATGATCACATTATATATTCCCATTCATTGCAGGAGATATGTGACAATAATCAAAACAATAAGAGTATCTAATCATCAAGTAATTATTAAAATTACATCTATATACACTAATTATATTTGTCTTTTAGAAATCAACTAAAATCGTATGAGATATATGTTCGTAAGGATGAGACTTCGCACGATTACTTTAATTTTGGTGACTGGTGTTTCAGAAAGGCCCCACGACTCATCGTGGCCTTAACGAACCACTTTGGAGCAATCATTATGGCGACTATATTATCAAAGGCCAAAATAATTACAATTATCGGGAATATAAACCAACTGCCATTCATTAACAGACGCAACCTTTTTAAAATGCATATCGGACCAGACCTCGTGACCACCATCACTCTAGAGCTGATCAGATCGTACAGATGTCCACTGGACGTTACCTATGCTCTAAATGAGGTCTACGACGAAATATTTTCAGCCCAACCAACGACTCGCCCTGAGTAGATCTAAATATACGGGTGCTTCCATCACAGCAGACTCCCTAGAAACACACTCTACTTGGTTTACACGCAAGAGAAAAAGGTGGACCTCCTACAAAAAGGACCTACAAAAAGGGACCTACAATAAGGGTATTGAAAGGGAGTAAGCTCACGCATCCTTACTATCAATGAGTCTCAGAGATTAACATACGAGTCCGTAGTCATTATCATTATCATACGGTTGAATGTAGGTATGTCGGGCAAACGAATCTTCCCTAACCGATATAGTTGATTACAACTTAAAAATGGTAATCTCTCGAACAGACATGGTTGCGTTCCGCAAACTAATTGGACAACGCGTTGCGACCCTAAACACATGAGCTACAAGACCACAATCACCGGACTAGACCTTTTGTAGGGGCTCTTCTAGTAACAATATATATATTTCTGAGTTCCTTGCACAAAATCACAAAAATTATAAATATGATCGTAAAAATTCATGGAAAATCCGTGATTTGTAACAAAAAACCTCAAAAAAAACTTAACGTTTGTTGAACATGTAAAAAGATGACTTAAATTTTATGTTATTGGATATTACATAAAATAATTTCCTTCTACAATATTCAATATTTATCAAAGGACCTCAAGTATTTATTTATTTATTTTAAAAACATAAGTTTTTTTGGTCTAAAATCATGTTCTATCAATCAATCAATATTAGAATTTTATTCATAGTACTCTTATTTACTTGTCGCCTGATTTTCAAAAAATCTTGAATACTGTCCCAGACATTACAACAATGCAAAATTAAAAAAAAACATGACCATGATATCCTCGTTAGGATCTTTCTGGACTACTTTTGGAAGCTAAATTGCTAATTTAAAATGCCTTAAATAGAATAGTATATTCTCCATTAGCAACATTTTTTAACTGTTCTTCTTTGCATGCAAGCTAGTTACTTATATTTAATGTTATATTTATTGATTTTTATAGTTGAAGTATGTCATTTTATTTACGATTTATCACGAACTAATAAAAAAATGGTTACGGAAACATTATAAAATGCAAGACGTCTTTTAAACGTATACAGTCATAAGAATTACAAGTGAATTAACGTAGTGTTTATAATTTTTTTGTTAAGCTTCAAGACAACAGGTATATGATTCAATAAGCGTTGATTGCCAAGGTTGGCTGGACCATATCCAGCCTTCGCACGAAGGCGTAAAACTCTTCGGACACAATCTCATTCTGTGTTCGATAGTTCGCTCGCTAACGCGGCTATCTCTTATTTATTAAAATAAATAAATATTTTATAGTAAATTAAAAAAAATACAGTAAATTAATATTCAATATGAATTTATTTAATAATTTAGGGATGTATTTTCTATTTGTGTGGTTATTTAATTATAATGTCATTGAGAGCACCGCACTTTCTTTGGTAAGTTTTTTATATGTCAATTCTACTTGTATTTTTATTTAAAATATCATATTTATTACACATCTATAGTTTAAAGGGTATACAAAATACACACACTCTACGTGTATGACATGTACATACCACAAAAGTAAAAATTGTGTTTAGTATTATAAGTTTTTGTACTGTAGAAGAAACAGGTTAAACTTAAGGAAACTTTGTAGCAAAATATTTTCTTTTTATATATATAAATTGTAATATATTCTGATTTATTTAATACAATCTTCAGTAAAATAACCATTGTACCTTGAATATGTTTTTCATTGTGAAAAAAGATAATATTTACGAATAGAGATTTAATTTTATCTTGTTACTTCGACATCAGCATAAATTGTTTTCTTAAATTAACAGTTTCATCTTTGTTAAGCAGTTTTTAATTAATATAAGATGGACTTAAAATTGGTAAATATTCTAAAGAGAAAGACTCAATTTAAAAAATATTATAAATCATTTTCTCCTGTAAAATTTCACTGATATATATATATATATATATATATATATATATATATATATATATATATATATATATATATATATATATATAAGCAATCTCATATTATTCAATTTTATATCTTTGGTTTTTGCAAGTTATGTTAATTATTTCGTATTTTTTATTGCAATTACGTACGTACGTATAAATTTAATTTTACTGGCAAATATATGAAAAATATCTTATAATCTTATAATCAGTGAAGAAATGCCATTTATGGGTGTAACCCATATTAACTGTAAAAACAAAACTTAAATAAATTAATAGATGGGATCCAGAGCCGATGTAAAAAGAAGGATAATGCTTCTAATAGGTATAACTCGAGTTTAATTTCATACAATTTTCATAGTAACAAATATAATTACACATACCTACTAGGAATTTATACACTTATAGTAATAAATTTATGGATCCACTTAATCTATACTTTTAAGATTCAAATGAGGACATTATCGTTATTAAATTTTAAAATATAGATAAAGTATTTTGGACATTTGGAAAAATTTAAGTTTATATAATTATCCGAGATATCTAATACTTAAAAAAACAAAAAAATATATATATTGACTTTCTATATAAAAGAATAAGTGTCCTATATTTGTTATTAAATTTAAAGAGAGAGTAAGCATCTTTTTTAGTACTGATTTAACATGATTTCAGAATTCAAATTATGTTTTTGAAAAATTTATCAAGTATGCCTATTCAAAGAATATAATGTATGTGAAATGTCCAGCAATAGTTACAGTTAAAATTGATACATTGAGGGTAAGTAATAATTTTAACATAAAAAACCTCAATTATATAAAACCAAATAATCACAGACTATAAACCATACATACGTCATTTCTTTTGCTTAATTAAAAATAAAAAAACATATTTTATTTATCTGTGTACATGATATGTAAAAATATAAAGTAATTTCTTTTATTATTTATTTTTCAAAAATCTTTTATAAATGACTATTGTAGCATTTCGTATTATCTGGTAATAATATTTTTCCTGTTATAATTGACCATTTTTATAAATTAAATAATAAACAAACTTGTTTAAATAACTGTATGTTAATTTTATATATTTATAGATTTTATTGACCATATCTGTAGGTAAATATATCTTTTGAATGACTATTAAAAACGGTACTATATTTTGGTTTATTTTTGGTAACAAATAATGTGATTTCTTTTCAATTAGATAGGTGTAATTTTATTTGGTGTTTTTGTTATATTAAATTATAACTTAAATTTAGTATATACACACAATATAACTAGAGGTTTACTATTCACCATTAAACTCCGCACTTTAATATATACTGTGAAATTAATAATTAAATAAGATCTTACGCAATAACGAGGACTCCGTTTATAAGTAACGACTATGAGTTCGATTGCCACTCATGTTGAAACTTTTTATATAATTTTCTTCGTCAAAACATATAAATAAAAATATTATTATATTCATATCAATTTTTTCAACGTAATTGTAAAAAAATATTTTTTATCAATATTATTACATATTATAAAATCCATAAGTTACTTATAATTTATAACTGAGGTGGGTTGTTCAAGGTAAAACGGGAAGCGTTTCGCAACCGGCTCGCATAATGCCTCTCCATGTTTGAGCTTGAATTCTGACCGTTCATTGCCTCATCGCAAAGTAACATTTAAAAATTCTTTGTGATCATGTTAAATTTATTTTTAATTGAAAATCTACTGATAATATAGTTACACTTTTTAAGGCTCTACTACTTGAATATGTACATGATATTTAATACTATTTTTTTGGAAAAAATACTGATACCAATTATCAGTCATATTAATATGTAATATATCCATAAATTTAAATATATTTATAACAAAATATATTTAAATTTATGGTTGTATAACTCAGATACGATTCAAAACCTAGCAGAATCTATACCTGCTTTAATAGTTAATTAACTGACTAACATGTTAATTTAGTACTAATTATAATTATAATTAGAAACTAAAGATAAAAATAGTCTGGAGTGGCAGTTGGATATGTCTTTAACATACAAAAATTTTTAAAGTTCATTCATTAAGAGTCATATTCTGTTAATATTTTTGCATAGGTTTTTTTCATAAAAATATTCAATGTACACATATGTAATTTTTTAATGTTTTATAATAATATAGATATTATAATAAACCAACAGTTAATAAAGTATAGTTGCAATATTTATTTCGCAATAGTACATTAGCTTTGTCTTTAAGTCTTTGATTTATCTCAACGGAAAATTTTATGGTCTTTGATTTATCTCATTAGATATATTCCATAGACAATCAATTCCGATTTTCAATTTATGACGTAAATAATGATTAGTAAAGTTTAAACGTTATAAGTTTTGTCGCTAATCACATTCTAATAAGATCATTTAAATTCGAAGAACGCCTTCGAAAGTTCAACAGGTCTTTACGAAAAGCAAATCATTTTAAATCATAATTTTTTATTTTTTATTTTCAAGCGTTTAACCAATATTTAGATTGCAAATGGATTATAGTCTATATAAATGAATATTTATGATATGTGATATGTATTTTACTTGTTTGGAATCCAATGTATGCTTGATATGTACCTACCTAATGCAAGTTATTATTTAATCTGTAATTCATTAACGGCAATTATCTTGATTTCATAATATGTTGTCGTATTGCTTACATCATTCATTGTTAATTGAATACAATTCTAATGTCGGAAGTATATATACGCAATTCACTTGTATAAGAATATATATGAAATGTAATTTCGAATGAATTAAGTTTTTTCTTATAGTGTTCAATAATTATGGTGATTACCTCACAAAATACGTGTATTAACTATCATTTGTCATGTTGGTCGGCCGCGATGCACTCTCAGTGAACAACGGTGTCATGGGCAATAAAAATTACTGTATTATTACTAACTGCTTTTTAACGAATATTTATTATTAAAAAAATCACAAAAGACCATGCAGATGAAAATATCTACACAAATATACTTGTATGCTGCTAGAAGTATATAAGAATTTTAATGATTGTAAATATTTTATATACAGAATTATTAATATCTCAATTATATTGTTGGTTGAAGGTTGATCAAGTTGGTGTAATTGAATGCAAATAGGTAATAATTTTAAATTCTACTTAGTTTAACTGTTACTAACATAAACAATCCAATATTATAGAAACTGAAAAAGGTTTATTATGATCTAGATTGTAGAGTCACAGATTAGAATAGTAGAAACTTAGTTTATTTGCCTTCTTTTTAAAAAAAAGGTTTTTTTAAAAGACACGTCGTCTTTTAAAAAATCCTTTAGTTTTTTTAGCAAAACGTCTAAGTAGTAATGAATAAATAGCTTAGCTTATAAGCTATGAAAACATTGAATTGAAATTCTCAAAAGCATAAATGAAAGCTGTAATTTTTGTAATTGTAAGTAATTTCGATGTTTAGATAGACAAAATTTCTATATAAATATTAACAATAGAATTAAACTTTTTTTAATTTGTTTTTTTAGCTTTACGCATTTTATCTTGCATAGCAGGGTAGACAGAAAGTACGTAGTGTCAAGACACGCCGTACTTCGCTTTCCACTGAATTCCAGACAGTCAATGCGTGTGTTAAATGGTGGAATTCAACGCCGCACTTTGTCTTACCAGGGCGAGAGTCAATTAATATCTACACATATTAAACGTATATAGTTAATAGTAGAACAACAACATAAAAATAGAAAAAAGAGAAAATAAACATGCGAACAGGTATACTGTAAATAAAAACAGCGACAAACCTAAATCATATAAGAAAATTAATTTGTATTGATTGTCTTTTTATATCTACTTGTAGATGAAGTCGATATTATTTTTATAATAGTTAAAATATTCGCAATAGTACATTCATATAAAGAGTATTTTGTCATGAATACAACGAATCCGATAACTAAATCGGTTATATATACCATATAAGCAAGACCAATATACATACATGAGCAGCGACTGTCGACGCCGCAAACATATTTTCCGATGTAAACATTTCACTTAACATTCTCCAGTCAGTCACCTTTTTGCGTAATTTTATGCGTACATAAGAAATAGACACAAATACATACAGTAATGAAATATGCGTAATAAGGACGTGAATTTTTATAAAAGGGTAAAAATAAGTGGATTTTAATCTTTTTTATTCCAAAACGGTGGATTGGAGGCTAAAGTTACTAAAGTAAAACATAAATATTGAATAGTTGTACTTATGTACAGTTGTTTCTAAACGCAACTTGCATACTACAATATTATAGCTAAGACATTCCCTTTCAAATGAATGTTAATCGTGTGGCTTATCATAAATTAATTTAAAGTTTGAATATTTGCAGTATCTTATGCAGGAATCATGCATTTTTAATAGGAATTAAAATTTAAAAAAAAACATTCACTTGTATATCATTTTTTTCATATGCATAGTGAAGAATAGAGGCAGCTTGCTTAGTAGGATTAACGAAAAAGGTTTTAACTTACACTTGTAGGTGTTTGTTTAAAAAATCATTTAGTAACCATTATCATTATGTCCCTAGCTTGGTGATAAGTGATTAGTTTGTAACCAATACGCAGTTAAGCAGATACCACGTTTGTAGGCCAATTGGTAATTAAAAACTACCTACCTACATAAGTGTGTAGGTTTACGCATATTCTAATGAATGTTTTTATCTAACATTCGTATTTTTCGAGTTTAGTTAGATGAAATGAATGTGTTTGTAGTTATTTTTCTGGATGGTGGCACAGAGGAACAGCGTCTGACTGACTGTAAACGAGAATGCGATGTGGTTTCGATTCCCAGTCGTGGGATTTTAAATTATTTTCATTTCATTGATTTGATAAAACAAAGTACGATTGAGGTCCTAATTCAACAAGTAATGTCTTGAATTTTTCCTCACTTAACAAGCAAGTTAGCTCAACAGTAAGTTTTAATTCTAAATATTTTAACTGAATAATTTATATATATATATATATATATATATATATATATATATATATATATATATATATATATATAAAAATTAAACAGATATTCGAAAATATATTTTTCTAAATCTGAGTGAATGCCACCTCAGTCTGTGACCACGGACTACTGTAAATGTTCGAAATGTCACGTTTCCAAAAATGTATTTTTGAATATCGCGAAAATCAAAGATGTAGCCTAAGATGATTTCAAATATTATGCGCCCTAAGTAAAGAAAAGTTAATAATTTCTCAATGTCCATATTGCAAGTTATTTCACGAAGCTATTGTTTCTTGATTTATTGGAATATACCTAATTATTATTAAAGTTAAATAAAATAATAAAATACCGAATTTAATAATTGATTTACAGTCTTCTTGGTTATTGCAAAGATAAAAACTACATCGATATCGAAGTCTAAAGCTTATATATACATACATAGATGCCTCATGTGACTCTACAACTAATTTATTGTGTAACATAAAAGTGGGTTAGTAGAGATTACGTGTCGCTTGAATACAAATTAATTCCAAATTAACATGCTCTGAGTGTTCTTTAACTTGCAAAACCAGAAATGTTGTTTAGTTATCAAATATTGCTGACTAAATATTGTAATATGGATGATTTCTATATAAGTAAGTAAATACTTGTAAAGTTTTATTAAAATGTTTTAATACAATTAGAATTTGTAACATCTGTAGATACGGACAATCATCAAGAAACCTCTGACAATGGCATAAGTGAGAATCCGTGTGATATATCGACAGTGCCATACTATATTTATAGACTACACTTTACATACCTAATGATGTTACAAAAATGTTACAAAGTTTACGTTGATTTCAGACATGTTGAAAATCTTTCTAAAAGTCAAACACGGCACAATTTGAATGTTCACCTTGATCTACCCATTAGGTTACACTTTGTTGTGACAGGTAAATGAAAAATCTTTGCTTTGTAAAAATAGACAATTAATGTCAAATCTATATGATTATTGATTAGATTTATGTCCTTAATACAGCGTGGTTATATTTTTATATAAAAATGCAAGGAAAATTAGTCGTAGTAGTTAGTAGATTCTTAAAAATAGCTTTGAGATTGTTAATTCCTATTACGATGAAGGTTCCGGAATCGGAAGTTATGTGGAGCTGCAGATTTATGCTTCCCATATAAATAGAAATACTATTAACGTTCTAATGCATTGCTTTTTCCCACCTTTTTTCACTAGAAATTATTAAAATAAATAAAAAAATAAATAAAACTCTCGGGTAATAGAATCTAAAGAAACAACTAAAAGATATATTTTATGATGGATGATGATTTAATCATAACTAGAAGCCACATTACATAATACTTGTACATATCACAATTTCCAAAAGTATATTTCAAAGTGTCTATAACATGTAATGCGATTTATTAATATACATCCCATTTTTAAGGCTCTATTATAACAACCCAGATTTTTGGCAGTCTCCGTGTAAACTATATGCCAAATCTTTTATTTATCTGAAAGTAAAGAAGGATATGAAGAATGATTTTATTTATTATTATTGATTATCGATCGATCGTTATGATGCATAAATTTGACCTTATAAATAAGGATAAGTATTATTTTATGAATCTTATTTAATATAAACATATTACAAATTAAAGAGGATAATGAGGTTGCAAATACTTGTTTTTTTCGCTAGAGAAATCATATGATCAATCGCTCAATGAAAAATGACTATGGTTTTCCAGCTAAATTAGAATTTCCTAATAGAATATGTTAACAAGAACCATGTACTCAATTGATTATAGATATATTCATAATATTCTTTAGGTGTATTGAAATTATCAGATATGTATTATATTTTGCTCAAAACCCATAATTACTACAGTGTTCAGTTCAAGAATAATATAATCACGGAGATTACTAAGCGTACTCAGATTTAATTAATATGTATTTACCTATATATATATATATATATATATATATATATATATATATATATATATATATATATATATATATATATGTTTATGCACAGATATTGAGTATGCAATAATTTACACAAACGTTTCATCAATCGTTTCAAAAATGTATTTATTTTCAGCCTGAGCAACACACGTGTATTATCGGCGCTGGGTACTCAGGGCTCGCAGCGGCAAGGTACCTCAAGGAATTTGGAGTGAACTTCACAGTGTTCGAAGCTGCCAAAACATACGGTGGTACATGGCGTTTCGACCCTCATGTGGGGGTGGATGAGGATGGAATACCTGTGTTCACAAGCATGTACAAATATCTTAGGTATGATAATATTAATAAAAATAATAATCTTGCGGCTAAACCGCCAACGAAACACTATTATTTTATTGAGAACAATCTATAAATTGTTATTATTATAATATTAAATTTAATTAACTTTCCTTAGAAAAATGTTGAGAGTAGCGAGATTCTAACTCTACACTCTTAAGTTTACTTATCAAAAATTGTCACTATAATTTCTCTTTTCAAAGTGTTACTCCCGTAAATTTAAAAAGTTTTATTAATTTTTACAATGCACTAGTTAATCAAAACTATGCCCTAAATGTTAAAGCATATAAGAATGCTTCCCACGTGTCACTTTCTACGTTTGTGGCTAACTATCTTATTAAGAATTAAACATATTTTTAGAACGAATACTCCACGGAATACTATGGAATTTGGAGGTTATCATTTTCCAAATGGCTCGCCTACATACCCGTCTGGCCCCTGCTTTTATAAATATATTAAGTCATTTGTGAAACATTTTAATTTGCTGCCCCATATTCAAGTAAGTGGTCAATTTTTACGATTATTATACTAGAAATTATCATAAATTTTTAAGAGGAGAAAATATATTTTAGTTAAAGTTTTATTATAGTTAATATAAAAAATTACAAAGAGGTATAATAGGAGTTTGCAAATACTAATTTCTGAAATTAGCAGGTGATGGGATGTTTTTTTAATGTTTATAACGTTTTATTACGAATACAGTAGAGTATATAGAGTACTGTAAATTGACCTGATTAAATAGTTGCAAAAATAATATTCTTATTTTATTTAAAGGCACATTTATGTCGAGGTAAAGAAAAAACATAATTTAGCCTTTATACCACTGTGGTAGGTTTATTTTAAGGAAAACCAACTTTAACACTATATTCTACTTATACGATTATTTTAATACTTACTTGTTAGAAATGTTAATCGTCTTAATGATACATTTACGATGTGAGATGATGTAATGCCTAGTACCTAATGGTGTTGCTTAAGATAATCATCTTTAAGCAGTTTTAAATAAAAAAATATAATAAACTTTTATTGATATAGTCAGTTTGATTGTAATATTTAAATTTAACGTACATATAGATAGTGGTAGTGCTATAATAAAAAAGTGACTTTTATTCATATTCATTGTATAGTAGGCCTGTAATTTAGAAACAATAATTTAATTTCTAAGAAATCAAAGAGATGTGTAAAATAAAATAAAATAAAAGAATAACACGCCTAGTAATAAAATATGTATTAAAGATTTTATATATCATAAAGGAAGTGCCAGCTGAGCTGTTGCTACGTGATATAAATACAGTTGAGCTCTATAAATGTAAATAATGGCCCTTGTACTGTATGAAAAGTGATAGTTAATATAAATGTTACCAACTAAGTGGGAATTTTTGTATTTGACGTGAGTAATAATGGAAATCCTGCCCTTACGCTTTGTTGATAGATACAAGGTTCATAAATAATGTTGAATACTGTTGCGTGCTTTTAATGAACGCGTCAAACGACTCTTTCTCATAACACCTAATAAATGTATAATACAATTGATGTTATTATTTTTAAGCATTGTTACGTGTTCGCCAATTAATTTTGAAATTCTTTGACAATATATTTACCCTTACAGTCAGACGCTTTACCATTGTACTACAGTGGTCTCATATTTAAATAACAACTTTGATAAAATTAGGTTGAAAAATCTTTAACTAAACGTAACTTTTAAATGATAAAAAAAGTATTTTAAATTCTTTCTCTAGAGCTTACATTTTAAATAAAGTACCTAGTGCATACATAACATACATACATTATATAAGAGAAATAAAATAATAAGTATAAATATATACAACGACCGACATACTGTAATGAAACTCGATACACATTTCTCAACTTTCCCTTTTACATGGTATACGGACGTAGAAAATGTATTGGGAAACAAGATCAATTTAGACATCTAGTTTTCATTGTATGAAAATATTGTAAATGATATTAACGAGCATTCATAGATATTGCATCACAAAGGTAGTTATCTGGGTTTTCTGATATCCGTATTCAACTATAAAGATTTTGTTAAGTTGTAAAATGACTTACCTACTACCTAATTATAAAGAAGTAGGTTCTTTATATTAACGTGTACCGAACATTAGTTCGGTCATGCCTCTCTGAATCTGATAGAATTCATATTAATAGCCTTATATATAAACAAGCCTTTCACGTCAGTGCTTGCTAATACTTCGCAGGGCTAGAGTACCCTCTTCCCTCCCCCTCCCGGTGTCGCTGTAAAGACCATTAAGGTCAACAGCATTTAACTCAAAGACAGAAAAAAAAAAACAAGCCTTAACTAGGTTAAAATATGAATGAAATTCTCTAAATTCTATTTGCTTTAAATTTGCAAACAGTTTCAGACCCGGTGACATTACCTTATCCTCCTCTTTAGGATAACCAGCATAACGAAAAAAAATTTGCTTCATGCTGTATCTCGCATAGAAGGGTAGTCGCATACAACCTGTCAAGACGCTTCGTAGTATTTTTTTTAAATATAATCATTCCTCCGAATAAAAATCTAACCCACAATCAAAAAATTTAAAATTTAGTTATAGAGAAAATAATTATTAAATTATTTCTCTAGAACTCATATTTTATAAAATATATATTTTAAGAGTGTTC
Organism: Dryadula phaetusa; assembly: GCA_032432895.1. NCBI lineage: Eukaryota > Metazoa > Arthropoda > Insecta > Lepidoptera > Nymphalidae > Dryadula > Dryadula phaetusa. The sequence goes on from JAOYRS010000059.1 coordinate 633,668, forward strand.
CTCTTAGCTTATCTTTGAATACTGAATTTTGAATTATGATCAAATTGTTCACAGGTTCGTAGCTTTGTGACGTCAGTTAAGTTTGTTAATGGTCATTGGATCTTGACGTATTACAATACGAAGGACAAAAATAGTTACTCAGTATCGTGTGATTTCGTCGTTGTCGCTAATGGCCAGTACGTCAAACCAAACGTACCTAAATTTCCAGGGCTAGATACATTCAATGGTAATTTTCATGTGTTTTAATTATAATAATAATTCATTTAATTACACCAAAGAAATAACAAATATGTGTTCAAAAATATATATATTCTAGTTTATTTTAGGTTCAATAATCCACAGTCACGACTATAAAGAGCCAGAGGCGTATGAAAATCGCAAAGTATTGTTAATAGGAGCTGGACCTTCTGGTTTAGATTTGGCCTTGCATTTGAGTAATGTAACAGCCAAATTAGTTCACAGCCACCATCTAGTATACAATCAACCTGACTTTGGTGAAAATTTTGTTAAGAAACCTGATGTTAAAACCTTTGTACCTAATGGTGTCATCTTTGTCGATGGAACATTTGAAGAAATTGAGGATGTTATTCTTGCAACAGGTATTAATAGATTTTCAGCTTCACATTTTATCTATATGTTTTATGTTTTGCTCGTTACTGTCTTTATGTATTTTGGGTATTCTCTATGCAGTAGTTTGTGTCAATTGAATGTTGACAATGAAATAAATATTTGAACTGAGTAGCTTATGCATTCTATATATATATATATATATATATTTGTATTTTCACTTAAATAATAGCGTTGTTTTTACTATATTACTATAGTATAATTATATTTTTTATGAAACTATATATTTTGATATTCGAAAATACACAGGTAGACTTGTGACTACGGACTACTGTAAAGTGTTCGAAGCGTTAGGTCAGGTCAGGTTCCAAAAATATATTTTCGAATATCAGAATATACGCGATTAATCCTTTAAAATATTTTCATTTAAAATGTGTATAATTCGCAAAAATCTAAGATCTTATTACATCTGTTTTATTTTCCAGGCTACGAATTCTCACATCCATTTCTAGATTCAAGTTCCGGGCTAACAGTGTCTGGTAAATACGTGCTACCTTTACATCAGAGTATAGTAAATATAAGACATCCCACAATGTCATTCATAGGAGTCGTGAAAAAAGTCATCACAAGGGTTATGGATGCTCAGGTGAATATTTTTTTAGTTACTCTTAGTAAATAATAAAAAGCAAAGACTGGAATCATATTATTCATATATTTACGCTTACGTGCATTGTTTTAAAATACTATCATCGATAATCATGAATGAAAGTTATCGTTTGTAAAATCTAAACGTATAAAAGGAGGAAACATTGTCTGTCTGTCACTCACTGGGTAACAGAAGATAGTATATAACATACTATTGATGTAAAAATAATCTGTATTCTGGTGATCCTGGAAAATCAATATCAAAATTGTACGATGGCGTATAGTCATAAATTCAAATAAAAATATTTAATTTTTACCAGGCGGAGTACATAGCATCGTATATAGCTGGTAAATTTAAGCTACCGTCTCAAGAGGAGATGCTGAAGATGTGGCTGGACAGAGCTTATTACCTCCAGAGGCAACATAAGAAAATAACTGAAATAAATACTATAGCATCAGATATGGTACGTATTTTCCCTTTAGTAAAATATATCACGTACACGGAAAATAAGACTAATAGGTATGTACGTGCAATATTGTTAGATATATGATTGATCATGTAGATAAACTTTACATATTAAAAATAATTTTACATAAATATTTAAAAAATAATACTAAAAGATAATTAAGAAGGGACTAATAGCTTATTTTATTTTAGATATATAAGCTTGATGGGTAGAAAACTAACTTTCTTGAATTTATAGGATCCATACTTTGGTAATTTAACCCAAGAAGCCGGCATCACCAGAGTTCCACCGGTATTATCAGAAATAAGGGATTTCAACGCACAAAATCGTCTGGACGATTGGCTTCATTATAGGGAATACGATTATGAGGTAATAGATCCTTACAATTACAAACGTACACACAGTGATAGTGCAACGGAGATTTGCCCCATTGATAGCGATGATAACTGATTGGTCTGTTTCTTTTTTTATATATTATTAAATATTTAGATAATAGTAAAATTAAGTGAACGTGGAATAAAATCTATGAAATGAATAAATTAATGACTGACAAGCGCTCAAGCCATATTAGATAATTATATATTTATTTGTGCATATATTATATTGTTCTCAAATAAAGGATTGCTTGATAAGCTAGAACTGAATGCCATATGACGTCCTCCCTGAGTAACCTGCTATGCGGGAAAAAGCGTAAAGCTGCTTTGTGCTCGCTATATGATTTTTAACAGATAACTAAATTGTTACTTTTATAGTTATGTATTTCTATATTTTAAAATTACTTCTTCTTCTGTATTTAATTAGTGATCACCATATTTAAATATTATTTTTATACTAAAGTTGTACCAGTGAAGGCAATTCAATTGAACATTTGTATGAAATTGTGCTTTATTTTACTTTTAAGACGACCGTACTGTGTACATTAAGTTTTTTAAAGTTTATTTTACTAAGCTTCGATTACTGAAATAAAATAACAAACGTTATGCGTAATTTTAAAATACTCAACTACTGAAGTGCTTACCATATATCTCCATATAGTATATTTCTTCCACCTATTTACATTATATTATTATTGAATATATGAAGTTTTTTACAAGTACATTATAAATGTTACCATTTGAAATAAATATTTTAAGTACAACAGAAATTATTTATCTACAATAGTATATTTTTTAAAGATTCTTTTATTGTTCATACAATTGTTATAATAAAAGTGTATATAATGTAAAAATAAATTTAGTAAGGATAATAAAAGTAATTGCATAAATTGTGTATTATGTTTTACGTCCGTCCTTGTCACAGCTGGTCCCTTTTGTGAAACCACCGTCTTCAAGCAATGTTGCACTTTGTCGACCCCGTCCCCCTTAACGTGTGAAGTAATTTATGGATGGCCCCTAGCTGTATTACAGTATAACTTTATTTAAATCAGTTTGTTTATTTTTGCATAAAAGCTTCAAACGAAACAAACATCCATTCTCATAAGCAATCGCATTTTTAGTATTAGTCGGATAATAAAATTAATAGTATCTTTAATCGCATAGATCTTGTGCTATGTATAATCTATGTAAGATATAAGTACATATTTACTACCGCATAGGGACTGTATAGCAAAACTTTCTACTAAGAAATGTACTGACTGCTTATAAAAATCATTCTGTCGAGCAAATAAGTTGAAATTATTTTTAACACTTTTTATATTGTTAGTGAATTTGTATCATAAGTAAGTTAGCTTCCAATTTACCATATAAATGATTATTTTTAATACTTTTCATTTTCGTTACAACAGCTACTACCGGCCGATTCATCTATAGTTCTAATAAAGGTATTATTATCTATCACTGTGTATTGATAATTTCTGTATGTATAAAGATTTTCCAATTTGGCTTCAGTATCAAATTTTCGTATCTTGAACATAACCGGAGGTACTCGGTCTATGCCAGACTCGTTTGTTAGTTCAGCGTAGTAATCGTCCTGAAAAAGGTGAAAGTAATTGGTAAGTAATAACTAACACATGTATCGTATTGTAAAAATAAATTAGTATTATAATGTATTATCAGTTATTTTTTTTTAAAAGAGTTAGAGTAGATATTCTTGGGATTTCTTTTTTTAAATGAATCAATTTGAAAGTTTAAAAATCAACTTGAAGTTTAAAAGAACAAATTTGAAACTTAAGGAAATTAATTTAAAGTTGTAAATACACTACCAGCAATATTTTTACCGTTTTCCTTTTTTTTCAAGTAGGGTTTAAGCGTATAATATCAAAGTTTCTGCTATTTATAAGCCAAATCCACATACAGCAGAGTAGTCAGAAAACTTAGTGTTGTGACACTAAGCTTTCCGGCAAACAAAAAGCTATGTACAAATTAAAAAGGGAGAGAGCTATTTCAAATATTAGTGACAATATATTATAAGGGATACTCACTTCTTTTTCACCCAAGAAATGAATGTCAGACAGCGGCCGTCCTTTCGATTTGATAATTTCTACGCGTTTCTGCCAGTCTTCCAACATCTCTTCTTTAGATGGAAGTGTAAAATTACCTTTTATTAGCGCAGTAGCGTATCGCGACTGCAAACAACAAATACATAATTATTTTTAAAAACAAAAGATGACATTTTATTTTTATTAAAGCCAGATTAAACTTGTACACAACTGTCCTACTGTACTGTGTAGTAGTTTATGTAAGTTTATCAATTAAAACATAATTTATTTAAATTTTATCATAATTGCAGAAATATTATTATAACATACATAAAAATAGACAGTCGTAATGAGAGCTTCCTACTTTTTATTCTAGACTTAAAAATAACGCTTGGAGTTTAGTTGTTGTTAGCGCCATCTATAAATGCTTAAATATATCTCTTAGTATTAGCTGTACAAGCGAAAAGTTTTCATATTTTCAGTCTAGATGGCGATAGGAGTCACAATTCATATTTTGGCCAAGTATAATGAATCACGCTTTTAAATATGTAAGGGCACCTCCCTTTGTATATGTACCGTTATTTGTAAAGCATGTATTGAGACTTTAAATTTGTTTTGGTATAGGAAATTTAAATATTAAAGTTATTCTAAATTTGAACTATTACTATTAAAATAGAATTTCACCTCTTTCTCAAAGTGTTGGCAAATGGATCTCTTGAAGACTTGCACGGCTTTGCAATGTTTATCTATTCTCCGTAAATTATTTAATGAAATAAAAATAATGTATAAACATTGAACTTATTATATAGTACATTTTTATGTAATACATGAACATACATACAAATAAAAAAGATTTCTTATATCTTACCTGGGCATCAGCAGATACGACTAAACAAGCTCTTATAAGGAGCCCCATCAATACCATGCTGGGTTGATGTATGTTTACCATATATTTGTATAATGGTGTCACACTTCTTGGATTAACCGTTAATTCGCAACTTTTGTCCAAAAACGGATAATAATATTCGTATCCTGAAATATAATATATACAGTGGTTTTATATTATATACGATGGAACACCGTGAGGTTTAAGTGGGTAAACGGGTGTATCTGCCAATCCGGACTCCCACATAACCTGTCCCGAGTCTCCAAATGATAAAATGCGATTTCCTCGCGTTAAAAAAGAGACCACAGATCAATATAGCTTCAGTAGTTTTCCTTTTCTTTTTTTTTTTAGCTTCACGTTTCATCCCTGGCGGGGTAGTCAGAGAGTACGGAGCGCCAAGCGGTCCCTGCATACCTCTTTCGCCTCGTCCACAATCATTATCCTCTTCATGCATGCCCTTCGGGGGGTCCTCATACTTTTTACGTGACCTTCTTCTAGTATCTTTGATACTGTGTTTTCGAAGGTCACCCGAGGTCTCCCCCGATCTCTCGTACCCCTCACCTTGGCTTCATATATCTTTCTTACCATTCTTTCATCGCCCATTTTTTCCACGTGCCCAAACCACCTGAGCACGTTCTTCTTCATTCTTACTGTGACATTCACGCTTACACCTGCCATTCTGCGTATCTCCTCGCTGCATATACGGTCAGCTAAGCTACTCCGCATATCTGACGAAGAGATCTCATCTCTACTGCATTCATCTTTCTTTTATTCTTCTTTTGACACATCCACGTTTCACTGCCGTATAACAACGTCGGTATCAGTACTGCATTGTGAACGGCAACACGTGCAGGTACGCTGACGTTTTGCCGTCGCATCACTGCAGCAACAGCACCGTTAACCCTGTTACCGGCAGCAATACGCCTTTTCACATCCATTTCGTATCTTCCATCTCTACTAAACACACTTCCCAGATATATCACCTTATTCACTTATTCTAATATCTTTCTATCTACCATAATATTACATTCCGTTCTTTCTTCGTCTTTTTCAAATACAAGAATCTTAGTTTTACTCGCATACAAGTTTAGACCATTACTTTCACATCCTTCTTTCAGAGTGGTGACCAATGCCTGTAAATCGCATTCTGATGATGCGATTAGCACTGCATCATCTGCGTAAAACAGACAGTAACTGTCAAATCACCAACTTTCACTCCTTGGAGACAACTATCCAAATACAAATTGAACAGCCAAGCTGACATGGCGTAACCCTGTTTGACACCCGATTGAACATCAAACTGAGGCAATATGCCAGCTCCTACTCGTATACTGGCTGAGTGATCTCGATAAAGAGATTTAACAACCTGCAACAAATGTCCGCTCACATTGTACCGGGGCAGTATCTCCCGTAACTTCTTTCTTACAACCCTGTCAAATGCTTTTTCTAAACCCATAAAAACAGAAAATTTTCTGGTTTACAGCCAAAAACTTTTCCGTGATCATGCGGAGAGAAAAGACCTGATCCATACACCCTTTCCTTTTCCTATACTCTTATTTTTAATTAAAATTTATATTTCAACTTATTCAATAAATAGTTTATCTAGTATAAAAAAATGTAAATTTCTTTGCGAAAAAAATATTACAAATCTCTACTCTCGTTTCTATAACAAACAATTACCTGTACAATATATCACATCATCAATGTCTTCATAGCTGCCATCTTTAAATATTACACCGTTTTCAGTGTATTCTCTAACATCTGGTCTCTTTTTGTAATGATCAGGGAACGGGGTGCTAAAATGTATCTTCGAATGATGGCTGTGGATTAGAGTCTTAGAGAAGTTTGCTACGTCAATAGCAATGTCCATACCAGATGGTCCTGCCCCAATTATTAAGACTCTACGATTTTTGTAAGGATCTGGTTCCCTATAATCATGACTGTGGATGATAGAACCTGCAAATGTTTAAACGTTGATTATAAGTAATAATAAGAACATCGTGACTATTATACTGATTGGTTGTGGGTTTGATTTTCATTTCCTGGAATGATCAAATTGATATTACTATCACTACTTGGGTAAAATAAGAAGCGGCGTTGAGTAAGTAATTTCAAGTTTACAGGCTGAAAGGGGAGAACAAAGCCTCTCGATGCTAAATTAATAAACGAAATTAATAAAATATGAGTCAAATATATAGTATAAATTACGTACATAATTTGATTGATGACTGTGTTATGTAATCAGAGTATATTTTTATTGAATCACAAGATATTGGTTGTGCATAGCAATAACAATAATCTTATTTTTTAGTTGCTATTCTTGTATTATACAATAATAATATATCTCTTTTAAGGTATACCATTTATCAGTATATAATGAGAATAGGTCGATAAAGGTATGTTTAATTTTTATTCACAAACGAAAATGTAGTACATATAGATAATCGAAGACCTTAGTAAAAAATTATGCGAAAATATATACTATACATTATACACTTACCTACGACTGTGTTGACGAAGTGTTACTTTATATTACTTTAACGTGATTCATAAATTTAAAAATTATAATAAATAAAAAGAGTAATACAGGCCGGCTGTGGCGCAGTAGGACAGCGTCTGACTATGAACACGATGGGTTCAATTTCCACTCGGGAAAATGATTATATTTAAGTTATTTTCATTTCCTAGCTCTGGTAAGACAAAGTGCGGCGTTGGATTCCACCACTCAACACGCAATTTCTCGAATTTGGCGGAAAGCAAAGGATGGAGTGTCTTGACACTAGGAATTTCCTGTCTAGCCTGCTTTGCGGTATAACAGCGTGAGACTAAAAAAAGTTTCATTTTATATGTTATAACGAATTCCATTAAATTATATTTACTTTTTTAAATATTTTTTATTTTATATATGATTTGTCCAAAGCAATAACTACATATAGTTGTATCTTTTAAGACATTTATTATAAGTAAGTATTTAACTAACCTTTAAATATTTCTTCTTTGGGGATATTTGGCAAATTTGGCTTACTGTGATGCCCAGTACTGATTATGACAAAATCGAAGTCTTCTTCATATTCTTCCCCAGTTACTACATGTTGATATTTTACTTTCCAAACATCGTCCTTTCTTGACACTAAGTTTACTACGTGTAGGAACTAAAAGTAAAATACGATTCCTTGTAAAAATATATTAAATATCACCAACATCGTCTTCAGGCGGATGACATCTACTGCTGGATAAAGGCCTCCCTCCCCATAGCACGCCAGTGGGTTTGACTGTGTATTAAATATACGTGAAACAAAAATCAAATTTAAGATTTCAGATAGCAGAGTAGTGAGATTCGAACCCACAACCAACCGTGTTTACAGTCAAGCGTTGTCCCACTGCATCGCGCTGGATTTCAAATTCAAAATATCAATATTTTATATAATGAAATATAATAGAAGCATTATGTTTTTTAAGATCGGTACTATGTTCTGAATGAATCAACGATTACTTGATTTAATTATAATTAATTGTCCATTAATTTTCATGTTTATATGTTTTTAATATATATATATATATATATATATATATATATATATATATATATATATATATATATATATATATATATATATATATATATATATTAAGTTGTGTATTAAGTAAAATTTCTATTTTATTGATAAAATTTATCCTTTGAAATATTTTAAAATAGCAGAATTAATTTCCGTGTATTATTATGTGTAGGTACCTTATGATTTTAATTTTAAATATAAATTACATTTTATTTAAAGTATACAAAAAATGGCCTGGGGCCGATCGTCGTGCCTAAAATTATCCTCACTTCGTCGCTCTGGTAAGACAAAGTGCGGCGTTGAGTATCACCACTCAACACACAATGTTCGAGACATTCATTGGAAAGCGAAGTACGGAGTGTCCTGACACTAGGTACTATCTGACTAACCTGCTATGCGGGATAAAAAACGTGAAGCTAAAAAAAATGGCTATTTGTAAATTTAAACATTTAAGTTATGGAATGATATATCTGGCATTAGGAGACCGTTTAGTTTTTAACAGCATCAAGCAGCAAATATCAGCAGCATCAGCAGAAGTAGCAAGAAGTCAGCAGTGTAGTCACAAGACACTTAAATGCTTTCTGTCATAAATCGAGACATTGAGACTTAAGTGACAAACGACGCCCCATTCTGTCTTACGAAAGCCAGAAAATGAAAATAAATGTTTAAATATAATCATTTCCTTGAGTAGGTATCGAACCTACAACCAGTCGCGTTGACAGTCAGACGTTGCATCACTGCGCCACTATGTTCCTTGTCTGTCTTATTTTACTTTTGGTGGAATCATAAATACTTGTGTGTTCAGACAGTCAATGATAAGTATGATATTTAAATTTCGTTATGAGACTAAAACAATAGACGCTATAGTTATTTGTAGTAAAACAAATGTTTGTATCGCACTGATTGTTGAAGTGTCTTGATAAGGTTGTCTAATATGAATTACTACCGTTTTGCTATGTGTTTAAAATAGTTCGTCTTTTCTTCTGTTGCCTCAGTAATATATGAAATAATTACTTTCGTTGTCCCCTTCTGGTGAGAGAAGGCAAGGCGTTAGGTTCAGCCACTCAACACGCATGAACTAGAATTTGGGCCAAGAATAGAGTAGACAGAGAAATCATAATGCCAAGACATTCCAGAATGTCAAGTAAAGATATTGCAGAATTCAACGCCGAGATATATCTAACTATTGCGTTGAAATGAAAATAATTTAAATATATAATGTATTTCCTCTGAATGGTTATTGAATTCATAACCAACTGGGTGTACAGATATTCGTTGTCCGACAGTACCACGAAGAACTCAATATTAACTAAATATTAATAAGAACTTTTACCTTTATATATCGTTCTAAATCAAAGTGTTTCACGTAGTCCTTAATATAATTGTAGTACATTTTCCAGCCCGGAAAATTGGGCATATTTTCAGGCATAGGAAAACCTCTAAGTTCCATTGTAGGCTTTGGAAGATTCGTCCTGAAAATTTTTAACGAATCTAATGTATTGTGATGCGCTACGGTATAATGCATGATATTTATTTTTAAGGTTTAAATATATATAGTTATGCATGTGATAATTATTAATTTATTATGAATTATTATTTAACAAAGTAAATAATTAATTGTTATGTTTAAGAGTAAATAATATTATGATACCGTTTGCTTTACATGATAATGTTAAAATTATAATTTTAACTTTAAAAAATAATAAGTAAAGTGTTACGTATTGACAATGATTTGCAATTATTTTTGTTTCTAACATATTCAATATAGGACAAGAATTAACTTAAACAAATGTATAGCTACAAAAGATAAGATGTATTATTTATACATTATATCTTCATCTTGAACGTATTGAATAGTAAATAAACATTCTATAAGTATTCTAACTTAACCTTAATGTAATATGATGCTTAATTTTGGTATCGGAAACTATGTCAATAACTTAAGCTTATATAAGCTATGTCAATAACTTAAACTTAATCGTGCTTGTAGCGCAGTTCGCATATAAGAAATATTTATATTGTGGGTTCAGATCGGTGAGGTAATTACACACTTTTCAAAATATCTCATTTTTCCAATTGGGTTAGCAAAATAACCGTATTTGACTTAGTTACTTGAAACGTAAACAATTTTAAAAACGGGCACAACAAAAAGTAGGAACTATGAAAAAAACATTTTTGGTGATGTTACAATGAAAATGAATAATTTTAACCCCTTTTAAATTAGCGACATTAGTCTACGTAAAATAATTAAAAAATGGCAGTAAAACTAGTAGTGAAACATATATATGTGTTTATATATTTAAATATACCACTTAAATAACATCCGTCTCGGCGTCGTAATGTCGCCCGATGGAAGAATCTATAATGACTTGAATTTTTATAAAAAAAAGCAAATTCACGCTTTATCACGCATAGCCGTGATGCCAGAGAGAACCACACTAGTCAAGTACAAGACATTGATTCATCCGAGTGCCAACCAATTCCACCACCAACCGATTGTCAATTACAGTCTCACTGCGCCACGCAGTCTCAACTGTCAAAGCGAGGCGTTGAGTTCAAATCGAATTTCGATTTCCGACGGAATGCAGGTAACAGATTGTCTTGACACTATGTTGTCTGTAACTACCCTGCTATGCAGGATAAAGCGTGAAACTTTTATATCAAATGTAAATTCTAAACGTATAGCTTCTCATATATTTGGAAGAAACTTAGTTAACGAAAATAACAAATTTTTTAGCATAATTTACCTTAAGTGCTTGTACATGCTAGAATGCACAGGCATACCATTTTCATCAACACCTACTCTAGGTTCATAGCGCCATGTCCCTCCTACATAGCGAGTATATTCTAAAACTGTGAAGCTGATGCCTTCATCTTTTAAATATTTAGCTGAAGTGAGACCAGAGAGCCCAGCACCTATTATGCATACTCGAGGACTTTTGGTTTGTATCTGTAGAAAGAAATAATTTTGTTTGTTTTTAATAAAACGAGGCTAATTTAATACATTTTAAATGTATGAAGGTATAAGACACGTACTTTTAAAATGAAAATTATTTATAATTAAAAGATAACTCTATTAGTAAATTTTATTATAAAAATTATCAAAGATTCATATTCATATCAAAGATTCTAATGAGATATTATAAGATTTTCTATACAAAGTAATGTGAAATATTCATATTGATTATCTATTTTATCACACTTAAATAGTCACTCATTTCAAGTAAACATATTCTGCAAGTTGACACGCGTAGAACCCCATAACTGAAGAAGTGCTTTTTCAGTGTGCTTGAAGCAGAAAATGCTGTTCTGAGTGCAGAGAAAGAATGAGAGTTGGTTAAGTTGAACAGTTTGCTGCGGTGACCAGCTATCTTTTTTCTGGCCTGACGGTTTTGCCGTATGGTTTACTCAAGCAGTGGCCCAATTTTTTTTGGAGATATTATCTAAGAAACCACTATGCATAGTTACGTCTCAAGCCAAATGGACCATCGCATCGCAATTGAGATTCAGAAGATTGTCACTAACAAGATAGCGAAAGGAAAATCAGATCATCAGAAATCAGAAGTGAAAGAATTCTATGATCAATTCGGCACCTAAGCGTTGCTTGTATCAAGAGAAGTTTGGTGCCAAGGTCAATAAATGCATTTCGCCGTGCAACTGGCAACCGAATGTGAAAAACTTCGAGAGCAATCAGTGCGACCCTAATTGTATCGACAACAACCGTCTCTACTCCCGACCGGAGTTGGTGATAAAGAGAAGGCGGTTAAACCCTCATTTTCTAGTTGTCATCAGTTTAGCCTTATGCTGCTATACCATTTGAAGACATGGTTCAATCTGGCACTGTCGACCATCTAAAAGGCTTGAAAAAGAACAATACGTGGCGTCTCTGCGGCGATCAGCGCGCACTTGATACCAGAACTATACCTGATTTGTACCCAGTGCGTCATATGCATGACTTCACTCACAACCTTAGCGGTGCTACTATTCATAGTACTATTGGACTTATTATCCTCTTCCACTCTCTCACTCACTCTTCGACTCTGGGATCTGATGATAAGGCTTATCATCAGATCCCAGAGTTGGAAGAGGATGCTTTGAAAACCACCACCGTCACCTCGTTTGGCGTCTTCGAAATTCTAGTCGAATCGAATAGATAAAGTCACGTGAGGTCTTAATTTGCTTCATGTATGTTGATGACATCCTCTTTTACTCTATTGACGATGCTCTTTACCGCGAACATCTGCGGGTCGTCTTTAAATGCCTTCAGGATTATGGTGGTATTATCAACCCTTCATCTTTGGCAGTGAAGTCAGGTTCATTGGTTATTATTAAATCTGAAGACACTCACTGCAAGCTGTGATGGATTTTCCCCCTGACATCCGCATTAAATTATGATCAGCATGTCATGCCCTAAGCCATAAAGTTTCAGGCTTTGTTAATAAATTTTGTAGCGATCAACACAAGGGTGCCTAACCATTTATATGGACTTTTCAACGTTACGCTTGTTTACAACAAAAAATCAGTGGCGAGTGGCAAGTGGTAGCGAGTGGCGTGTTCTTAAGTCCAAAACATACTGCTCGTCGCTAAAGGAATGCGCACAGAAATTATGGCATATGCTGGAGGTACAGCATTTACCATTTACATTGACCATAAATGCTGATATGAGAAACTGATAAAAACCAGTTGAACCAACTGGTTTTTATCAGTCTATCATATTAGCATTATAAAGTCCGTTCCTTTACAGTGTGTAGTTCACACTGTAAAGGAACGGACTTTATAATTCAACTGTCCCTTCTAACTTGCCATATACGGATAATCCTTTTCCTTGGGAATGCAGTGTTTTATGCTTTACACGCTCACTGTATTTTTTACGCGCATTTTTGAGAGATATATATTTGCCACTCTTTAGGCTTCAGCCCTTGTCAGAGCAACATTGTAGTTTACGTTACTAATTATTACAATGAGACAGTATGCTTATTTATTATGTATAAACTAATCTATGAGAGAGTGTGGAGATATATGATGTATTATTTGGATCATACCAACTGTTTTCTGGTGGGGTAACCAATTCACAAATATATTTTTATGTTCAGAAAAATAATCAGAAAATAATTTAAATACAAACAATTTTTTATAACATTTATTTATAAATAAAAATTACTTATTTAAATAAATAAATAATCTGCATTTATTTTGAAACTACATAATTATGTAATCATGTGTTCATGAATATAAGACCTAAATTATTCAATGCAAAAAATATTGATTTAATATTAGTATAATTTATAATTAAAACTAAATCATATTTTTTAAAAAACCTGTATAATTCAATGTTTTCACCATAGTAAAAACTAGCTAGCTTTATAAATGCGCCGCCATTGAACAATGATTGTCAGAATCGAAGTTTACAAATGTCATCGTTGTTGTTTTACAGGCGTGTGTTTTATTTCCATATAAATACGGAATATTGTAGATATAAATTTATATCAATTAAACGCTAGTTACTATATCGTACTTACCATTTCCTTTTGACAATTATAGCTTTTATTAACACAATAGATTCACTTAAGTTCAAAAATGGTTTTTGCTATTATAATGAATTTATCCAGTTGTGTACAAAGACTTGATAACATTCAAGCTAATAACGCACAAGCTTGAAGTCAATCTTTTTTGTTTCGATATAAATAAAGGCGACGCGGCGTTGATAGTATTATCTATTATAATGTAAATATTTATATTGTTCGACGCAGACTACGCGGCACATACTCTCACACGAGCTGAGCAACTGATGATAGTTCGATATATTAGTAATTTGTAAACAATTCATAGACTCGAAATTAGAAAAATATATTTTTGTATATAAAACTATTGGGTAGCACTGTTATGTAATTCGTCAGTCGCAAACTTGTATAGTACGTGTTAATGACAAAAATAATTTCTATACGTGAACAGTTCTTTAAGTATCTCGGGATTTTTATAAATAAACAAATTTGCCTGCACCTTGACTACTTCTGACATGCTTATATTTAAATTGATCTACTGCAATAGAAATATACTTCGAATTTATAGTTACATTTAAATCAAAGTGACAATATTCTTGATTTTTTAATAAAGAATATATGCTATTATAAACACTTTCGAATTGTTAATTAGCTAAAAATATCACAATTTGATAATATTGGTATTTTTATGTTAACTAAGGCTTTTATTTAAAAAAAACTTAGGCCGGTAATGCAATTAAGGAAGCATCAATACCAATCAATTAACATCCCTATTTTTTATATGCTATTAATTATTAATGACTTATGTTTCCTTTTTTTTAGCTTCACGCTTTTTACCTCGCGTAGCAGGGTAGACAGAAAGTATCTAGTGTTAAACATTCCACCGAATTCGAGACATTTCGTGTTGAGTGGTGGAACTCAACGCCGAACTATGTCTTACCAGGGCGAGGAAATAAAAATAATTTTAAATATAATCACTCCCTCGAGTGGGGATCAAACCCACAACCGGTCGCCGATAAATACATCGATACAACGGTTTATGGCAGTCACAATCACTAATTGTTAGATTAGCTCATTCCATATAGACATACGGTGTTGTATCGTGTACGACTGTGTTGTGTATGTTAGCTATCACGAAATATATTATAATAATATTGCAAATCCTGTATATTAAAAATATTTCAAAAAAATGAATACCAAACATTGTAAAAATAAGTAGAACTAGATCGATACGGAACCTAAAATGTCATTGAAAAATTTTGTGTCTGTCTTTCTGGTTGTTCAAGCATCACGCAAAAGGTACGGGTGGGATTGAGATGAAATTTGGTATGATGCTTCAACATCCTGGACAACACACTGGGTACTTTTTATCTCCACAAAGTATATACATTAAAAATCAATATTCATTTTGCGGTTCGAACCTTAGATGCTACTAATGTACTAAGCGCAAATAGTAAATTTGTCGTACGTTACGTCACTCGTAGTGGAATTCTTAGTGAATTCTTCATTACGTTGTAAATGTAGGACCAAATGTCGATTTGTATTGAACCGTTTGCGGTATATTAGGTTATTTTTATACTAGTGACCGACTCGCGGTTTCGTCCCTGCGAACTGTAGTGATTTCGTTCTTTTATCCATCCGCGTTCTTTCTTATATAATATAATATAATATCAAATTTATAATTTTTCTAATATATTGCCCAGTTTATTAATGATAGCCTCGTTGAAATCTGTTGCGTAGTTTGGAAGATATACAGACAGCGAAGGCGACTAGGTTTTATATATTAAATGTATTGTAATGAGAAATTTAGATTAAATAATCTGAATTGTCCATCGTAGCTATATTTTTGTTTGTATTATTAGTAATTAAAGGTTGGTTTACGAAACCTGATTCACTGTTTCCCACCATTATAAGTATAATCTTCTATTAACATTTAGTAAACAAATTAATTTGAAAAAGATATATAAAACACGAAACGAGCTATCATACTTAATATTTTGCATTGTCTTTGGAACTGGGTAATACCGAAACAAATTTGATAACAAAATATCAGTACAATATTTATATTATATATTACTTTAATAATATTTATTATTATACTTTTGGAGGAATATTAATGTCATCTTTTGATAACAGGTGGTACCATATGTGCGCGCTTTAGAGATCGGTGAAATATAAAAATCTAACATCGGCTATATGATTCCAACAAAACATTACAACGCTATCGGGGCGCAGTGGCCCAGAGTCTGTATGTAACGGACTGAAAACGCGATGGTCGAGTTGATGGCGAGTTCGATTCCCACTCCGGGGAGTGATTACATTTGAATTATTTTCACTTTCCCGCTCTGGTACGACAAAATGCGGCGGTGAGTTTTACCACCCAACACGCAATATATTCAATTCGGGTGGAAAACGGGGAACGGAGTGTCCTAGCACTGGATTCACTGGATATAGATACCTACTTCTATCTTTTTTATTATTTTATAATAACAATCCACATTACTTAATAGGATTGGAAAGAAATTTGCGATTAATCGATGTAATTTGACGGTGTCAGTTTCATTTTTTTTCATTTTTTCTGATATTACTCTACTAAAATTAGGACGAAATTATCGTATATGTTGCTTTATGTATCTAGTCTTTAAATCTCCAAACGTTACCATTCAAAAAACATTTATTAATTTCGTAGTTATCGGTCTGCTAAGTATTTTGAGGATTTTGGTTTTTTTTTCACAATAAAAACTACCTCGAAAAATATTAAAAAACACTGTTTCTATGTATTTTCGAATACGAAAACACACGAATAATCCCTTTTAAAATACTTTGAATTAAGCTTTGTAAGTAAATATCTTATTATAAAGAGTCAGAAATTAATGTCAAAGACTGATTTACAATCTGTTATAACTTTAAAAAATACTTTTTAGTAAAACTCAGTCATTCAAACACCGATTTCGATTACTTTCGCTTTACCTTTTTAAATAGAATTATTTATTATTTAATAATATTTACTGAATTGCCTTTTTTTTCTATATTAAGTATAAATAAATATAAAATAGATATAAGTTGAAAATAAAGTTACTATGTAAACACATACGTTTTTGTAATACTTGTTCAACAAATCATTTTTTGATTTTATCGACAAAAGTATTCGTTCTAACTCTATTTGGTATATTTACAATGCTGAACGGAAAAACTAACGTTTTTTAATATATATTATTGTATAGAGAGAAAAGTTAGTTTTAAGTGAAAATTGACGCTAAGTGAACTTACTCAAGATGTTTATATGTAGGTAAATCTAATTACATTGACGGAAACGACTCTTAAACGACTGAAGAAATTGTTTTTTTAATGCAAATCTTCCTTAACACTTTAAGCATCAAGAAAAAATAGACATCTTTCGGCGGTTAGTGGTGGATGGCAATAAAATTTTCCGTTCTGGCCAAGTCAGTCAGTGTTGACCGACGTTTATATTGTATTTATATTCTTAATTAATGACAAAAAAATACTTTTGTTAATGAAAAATTTCATTTTGATATTAACTCTTAAAAGTTTATTGAAAAAAAAACAATTGCTATAATTTTGGATAGAACTGATTTTTAATTGACCTGAAGGCAAAGTATGCTGTCAGTCAGCTATGACCGCGTTGGCAGTGAACGTGTTAAGACACATTTCTTAGATAATATTTTAATACGCATATAAGATGTATAATATAGTTATCTCTTTTGTTTTAAAATTATAATAAAGAGTATGATGAAAAAAAAGAAGTACTACTAAAAAAATATATATAAAATTATGCTATACAATGACATATAATTAAAAACTAACTAACCTTATAATTCGTTTTAAACGGCTATTTTTATGATATTTACTTTTAATACAATGTATTTAAAAATATATTTTGTGTATTACGTAAAGAAAAATCTATGATTGTAATTTAATTAACAAATTGAAATATTACATTTTTTGGTATCGATTTATTAAGTACTTTTCATTAAAAGAAACTTATCGATTTCTATAGAAATTATTACAAAGCAGGAAATAATACTAAGTACAATAAATAAGTAATGTTAGATATCTTTAAAAGACTATGTTAAAAAAAATATTACATGAGTAGTATAGTAAATATAATTAATATAGGTACATAGCCATAGAAACATTATTGAGAACAAGCCGTAAACTTTAGAGAGTAAAATGTAATGGAAAATAAATAATACGAACACAACTTTGAACATAAATAAATGTAAATGTACACACCCTTTTTAATTCGAACGTAACTGCAAAACGTACTAAAGCGCACAGCAAAAAAAACTTGCATTGATAAATATTCATTCTAGAATCATTAAATATCAACAAAAAAATTATATAATATTCAAATAAATTACTACTACAGGTCCCAGTTCACGCACGATAATTGATAATACTGAGGTCCTTGAGTTTGACTCAATGTTATATACTTGGCCTCTATCAGAATTATTTTAAGGGTAATTACACTTTGGTTATTATTATTTCGTTTATTCTATTTTTAGTTATAAAAATATTTGTTCTAATTATTATTAAACTGACATACAGTGTCATGATGTTTTTACCTACTTGGTCTTGCCTAAATTTTCTGATATATTTTCTTATTATTTATTTTTCCAGGCTGAAATTGTTAGGAAAATAATTATAAATTTAGAAATAGGTAATAGTATCACTGACTTGAATCGATAATGATGTACAATAAATTTTGCCTTTTTATTTATATAAAGATGAATAATGGCTATCCATGCAAACATAGTTGCGGGCGACAGCTAGTGTGTATTAAATATTTTCTTTGGCTGCCAATATTGTGAACTCAACGTCGCGCTTACTTTCACCAGAGCAAACAAACGAAAATATTTATTATATATAATTATTCCTCCGAGTGGAATCGAACCCACAACCAATTGAGTTTAAAGTCAATCGCTGTCCCATTGCTAACAATGGTTATATTCTTAACTATTAAAGAAAATATTTAATGTTCACAAATACGTGTGTAAGTAACCTTTAAATTTTCGACAAAATAAGAGTATGGGACTCTTATACCATAAAGAATATAACACGAATCAAGGCATGCATCGGGTAACCGGTTGGGCCGTCGACGGGCAAATTAAATTCACAAGGGGCACTCGACGCTGACAACTGTATTATATTTTAAATTGACCATGAAAAAGTATTAGTATAGAGTCCACCCCAAGTCGCATAGTGTATGAAAAACATGTAACAAATAGGAAATTTCGTTTAGTTTACGTTATTATGTGGAAATTTTCTTAAAGTTATTGTTATATAATGTAATAATAAATATTATAGAAATTAAAAAAATATATTTAAAAATGTTTAAACATTTGCATTTAACGAGATTCAAACCTGCGTCTCTTGATCGGTTCAACACTCGGACACTCTAGGCAATTAAACTGTACTTATTGAGTTACGTTGAAATTCTCGTAGCAGAATATAAAATTAATTTAAGGAATAAAAATTTGTCAACAAACATGGTATGAAGTACAAATTTTGATATAACTATTGCTACGTCAGATACTCTCATTTTTTATATCTTTAAAAATAAACGCGATCGTTTATGGGTTCGATCCCCACTCATGGCATTCATTAAATTTAAATTATTTTCACGTCCTCGCTCTGGTAAGACGAAGTGCGGCGTTGAGTTCCAATTCTCAACACACAATGTCTCGAATTCGGTGAAAAGCGAAATACGGAATGTTTTGACATTAGATACTTTCTTTCTACCCTGCTATGCGGGATAAATGTGTAACGCTAAAAAGAAATATTTACTTATGGCATGTGAAGAACACTTTAGAAATATTGCATAGCTTAGTAGGCTATGTAATAAAAGTATCTTGGGGTAAACCGGGCATACTGATGAAGGAACAACGCAAGACATATGTTAGAGCATTGTAAAATCCCATACGAAGGTACAAAAATACTTATCATGTACACTTTAACGTTTGTTTTATATATCTATGTACGTCATCCAACCCTCGTAGATTACCAGGTTGAACTTGAGGGTCGGATGAACTACCGCCCATTCAATAAGCAAAATCTATATATAAAATGCCTCCTTAAAATGACTTGCGAACTTAAACTATCATAACTTACTTAAATTCAGGAAATGAAAAAAATCAATACCAAATACATTTTTTTAAGTATATTATTACTCAAATGATACCGATAAAGATAAACAATCATCACGGTCCTTAATTGTAATTAAAAGTACTAGCAATTTAAAATCTATAATAACGCAGAGTACACATTTATAAATGAATACACGCATATATATTATTCTGAATAATAACCAAGTGCATGCTTATATTTATGGTTAATAGCTTCCCTATTACGAGTTAGGCTAAATTCCACTTTGATTAGCTGTTATCAAACTGGAATGTCCCTGTCTGTGAATGGCAGATAGCTTGGTGTATTAAATTTTCTGTTAATTGATAAATACTTGACCACTCACGTGTATAATCGAATGTTCATACACAGGAATATAATACTTAAAAATGAACCTTATACATAACAAATAGAGTCTAAATTTTCTGTAACGTTTTTACGTAAAACTGGTTTCC
Source organism: Dryadula phaetusa (assembly GCA_032432895.1). Classification (NCBI taxonomy): domain Eukaryota; kingdom Metazoa; phylum Arthropoda; class Insecta; order Lepidoptera; family Nymphalidae; genus Dryadula; species Dryadula phaetusa. Next base: position 654,306 of record JAOYRS010000059.1, read on the forward strand.
TGCTGGCTGGTGACCACGGTGATACAGAGAATTGATGAAAATGGAAATTTGATTTATTAGCGAACTAACTGCAACTATGGAGATTGCGAGGCTGCGCCTAATTAGCGCTAAAACCACGAGGTAATATAAACTCATTCATAATTGTATTTTTGAAGGTATAAATATATAGATCTGATGTTTTTTTCATAGGTTTTAAAATATATATATGATTAATATTGTTAAATATCTCTTTGTATGTCTTTAGTTTTTTTTTTGCATAATATGTCTTACATAATGGGTGCTACAAAAGCACATTACTGTCAGTGTTATCAAGCTGTTTTGTTCTGGTTATTTAGACTTACGTTTAAATATAAAGCATAACGTGAACCTAAATTATAATTATTATTTTGTTTGAGATTAGTAGTAGTTTTATGTACATTTAACGATCATCAAATTATTGAAAGCGTAAAGTATCTTTATCTGAATATAGAAAATTTAAAACAATTATATAAAAAAAAATCCCAGTAATATAAGGTCATAAAAACAAAAAAATAGCAATAAAAAATTCTACACTTGCAAGTACAATTTAAAAATTATAATTTACTTTAATTTTACAATTTATAATTTACTTTAATTTAAAAATTATAATTTGCTTTATTTTAAAAATTATAATTTACTTTATTTTACAAGCAAAATATCGTCAAAAATAAAAAAAAAAGTTGTAGCACTAGAACAAAGAAAAATAAAGATGAATAGAGTCATTAAAATGATAATAGTCATGCGTGTTAATGCAAAAGTTTGTACGGAAACCAGGTCCGTGCGGTTTCCTTTGTCCGGGAACACGGACGGTGACCGCGACGGACGAGTCTGTAAAGACACTGTCCATAGGCGTCGAAGTTACACACCTCAGTTGTTTCGTTGAATTGGTTTAATAATTTCATTTCTTCACACCTCGTTATCATTTTTAGATATGTTCAGGAACTACCTTTGCATTTGTATTACAATAGTAAATGTAAAATTAAGAACGTTTTTTCTTTACGTGAAAGTCAATCAAAAATTATGTAGCTAGCTATCTGTTTGTGGCGTCATTTTAGTTACAAAGATGGTTATATTAATTAAAAGATTTTTTTTTGCTTTCTCTCGCATAGCAAGTTACTCAGAAAAATTACCATTTTTTACTCTGCATACTGAGTGGCGGAACTTAACACCGTATTTTGTCATGTCAGTGAAAAAATTAAAATAATTGAAATAAAATGAATACCTACATATATTAAAGTTAAAATTCAAGTGCGCTACTAATACTATATATACTACTAATTATATAAGAATTACTATATTATAGATTTCTTATAGTAAATTATAAGGAACAGTTTTTAAAGTGATAGAAAAATAAGGACTATTTGATATTATAGAGATATTTTATATTTGTTAAAATTATTTAAAGTCTGAAACCTATTTGAACGTAGATATACGCAAAAAAAAAAAACAAAATTAACAAAGAAATTAGTTATAAAATATTTTTTAATAATCTCTAATAAATATAAAGCGTTTTCTACAATAAACTTGTGAAGGAAATAAATAATAAGCGTTCGACGGAGCACATTATGGGAGTCGGAGCGCAATTTGTCGGAGTAATGGAAAAATTCCATGGAAATCGGTTGCCTCGCGCCGCCTAGGCTCGCTGGGACTACTATGTGTTATAGAATATGAAATAAGCCGTAATGGATAAAATAGACTTGGAATTACAAATTTTGCTTGTTATGTCGACTTTGAAAATGTTATTTAATTGAATTCGAAAATGACATTATTTTTTGCTATCAAATTATTTTACAAAAAAAAACTTAGTATGAAAATTCAAAAATGCTTAGTATTACTTTTTTATGTTACTTAGGAAGCTCCAAATATCTCTGATAACCTGTGGCAATTCTGTAACATTATTTTTAACTTGAGTGCCTTTTAGAATCATTCGCTATTATGTAAAAACCATTTATTCCCCGCGGTATTTCAAATGTTTTAGAATGAAAAGATAATCCCATGAATATCAGATAATTCAAAAATTTTATCTCTTAAAAGCGAACTTTGTACTGAAGGAAAGCATTTTTAATTGCCTTTGTATTTGATATATCGAAAAGTCATAAAATACACCAAAATTACAAGACCTAGTGTCAGGACACTCCGTACTCGGCTTTTCGCCGAATTCGAGGCCTGTTAAGTGATGGAATTAAACACCTCTTAACGATAATCTAATTAGTGTAAAGATTTTTTATTGCAATTATTTTTATTGATATTCATTATTTTTTTGTAATAATTATACTTTATAATGTTGTCACAATTTAAATAACTAAATTCCAGTCAAAATATCTATAAATATCTTAGGTTAATAAAGGTATAAATATAGAAGTAGTACCCACGTAGTGAATGCCGTCAGCAATCAGGTAGATGAGCTTTACAGAAGAAATAAATTTTCGTGTCCTTGTGAAAAGAAAAGGGAATTCTTAGACATGTCGGACAACGGTGTCTCAATTCCTGACAATGCGGGTATTAGGCGTGCTTTTACAAAGCCGGTTAGAGCCACAAGCCGGTCATCGGATGAGTTCCGAACACCGACGGATTACTATACAAAGGGTGGCTTATTGGAAACTATATTTTGGCGTGACTTTCACTTTGATTGTACGTACGATTTAAGTGTGTGTAAAATTAATGTGTATATAATTGTGATTTATCTTATGCCTTAAATCTCATTTTCTTTCCTCTCTTTATTCTTAAATACCAACTAAACGTGTGTGTATTATTAGTGTACACACGCAAGAAGTGAACTACTCTATGACCTGATCATCTATCTAAATATTTTTTTTTATAACTTTACAGGAATTGGTTAAATAACGGGGCTGGTCGTGGCGTAGTAGAATAGCGTCTGACTTTAAACGCGATCGGTTGTGGGTTCGTTCTCTTCTCGGGGGAGAGATTAAATTTAAAATTATTTTCACTTCCCCACTCTGGGAAGATAAAGAGCGGCACTGAATTCAACCAACCAACACAGAATGTCTCGAATTCGTTGAAAAGTGAAGTACAGAGTGTCTGAATACTAGGTACTTTTTTCTACCCGCTGCTATGCGGGATAAAAAAAATAACGCTATACTAGATAAAATTTAAATAAAATAAATATGGCTCGTAATGAAAAAATTGTGACATAACAATAAAGATGGCGCCTAACAGAAAAATTTAACGTATAAATAATATTTTCTCGATAGCATTCGGCTCGAGTTTCGACAAAGACTAAAAAGTACCGAGCTTCCGATAAATTATCTCGCCTCACTAATAATGCCTTACGCCTTGTTAAAAAAAATAGAATTTACGAGTTTTACCGCATTTAATAGTAACATTTATGTTAATAAATAAGTTTGAATCAGACATGTCTGAAATGATTTTGAATCAGTTAAATCGTTTTTCACAAGTAGATTTTATTCCAGTACAGCCCGATATTGTAATAATGGGCAAAACAAAAAAAAAACTTTTGAAATTGCTTTTAAGATATAATCATATCTTTAAAGTAATTTTATTAAATCTATTCTATTATTTTTCTTTTCTAAAGATCGTGTTCTTAATATAGCATATTTCGAATAATCCTATGTAATTCTTAATGGAACCAAACAGGTGATCACATATTTGTATGAACATTTTGCGAGTATTTTCGCTTCTCAAACTTCCTTTTATTATTATAAGGTTTTTTGTGCTAAAATTGAGTAAACATTTTGATGTTACCGTTTGATTTCATTTTTGATGTTTGGATATTGTTTGAATAACTATTTATAGATACAATAATAATTTTATTATCAATAATAAAAATAAGTTTAAATGATTAAGTATCAAATAAAAGAGACACAGTAGTAGACTTCCACAGTAGCGACTATTCTGCCAACACTGCTATTATAAAGAAAAAAATCACATTTTTACATACGTTTTCACTCATAACTTAGTATTATTATATTTATTCTTTGACTCGGACTTAATTCATTCATATGTGTTTAAAACATATAATAACTATATAATAATAAATCTTTATGACGCTTTTATTAACTTAACGCTATTTTAAACCCTTATCATATGTTATTTCACTTATATCATATGTTTGAAAATTAACAAACGTTTATCCCACGATAATATAATATGAATTTGCTAGAACGACCTAATTGATGAAAGAAAACTTTAATTATTTTCGTTACTTTCTAAACTATCATTTTACTAATTTCAAAGTGTTATTCCACACTTAAGAATAGAAAACATTTTTGAAAAATATGTTTTGACGTTTAAAAAAAATGTTTTTTAAAGCTGTTATTTATGTTACTAAACTTTGAGTAGTACAAGCTACTGTAATCGTCTAATACTCATGGCCTATTATGATTGGGCACATTATGTTATAGCGACCGCGTCTAATACACGATATCGAATGATTCGATCGCATTATTCACTAATACGAACTGATGCCTTCAAAGGTTCCCTTCGAAGGGAAAGAATGAATAGAGCTTATGGAATCTAATAAACTGGGACATTCTTTGCACAGCTCGCGGCGCGACGTCTCGGCTAATTTTGCTTTGATCTTTGATTCATATTCCAATTCTTAATATGTTTTCGTAAGTTCTATACAATACGGCTTTAGAACATATACAAGACTGATTTTTTTATCATAAAAAGCTTTGAAACTTGTAAATTATCTTTTATTAATTCAGGTAAATATAAAATTCATATATATGTATTTATATAAATTTTAATTAAAATTTATATAAATACAACAAAACGAATACAACTCTTTTCTTCTTTCTCTTCATTTTTCTTTCCATTTATTTATTAAAAAAGCACTGTACTGTACTAAAAAATGTCCCCAAAAATTAACCATTTTCTTTTTAAATTATGATTTTTTTAAATATATGGTTGCAGCTCTAGAATGTTTAAGCCTTTAAAAGCCTTTTTTAAATCTTATCAAAATTTGATATTAAAAAAAAGAAATCGGAGGAATGAAAATATTCAAATTATTTCTGCCTTTTTATTTCAAAATTTTGGTAGACCAAAGCGTGACGTTCAGTTCCACCACTCAAGTTCTAATGTCCATCTCAAGCAAATAGACAGCAGTGTCTTGACACTACGTTCTCTCAAACTACGCAGCTTTGCTAAAACAACGTGAAGCTGTTTTTTTAATAGACTTTAATTAAGATAGTTAATAAACATTGTAGTTATTTTGGTTATATATCAAATTTTACGTACAATAATGTATATGTAAAGCTATGTATTAACATAGCACGAGGCTGGGAACATAGCTAGCGGTGAACAAAGGGAATGGCATGCGACGCCACAATCGGCTTACGAGCATTAAGCAGGCATCAAATATGCATGTACCACTCCGCATGCACTAGGTGGAGTGGAGACGCGGACGCGGACGCTAATGCGGGAAGCGGATGTTGTTTTTTTATTAACTAAATATTTAACTGAGCTTTTTATTTTAGATTATTGTAATCTATTCGCTTTTACTGAAAATTCTAATAAAATTATTTTGGCTCCTGGTGGAGTTTCAGAACGAATGACTTTGATGTTAAGACGGTAGTGAGTTCTAATGCTCAAAGAAAATTTTAATATTTAAAAAAAAATAGGTGCGTTTCCTAGGTCTTATTAGATAAAGCGTAATATTGATTTTCACTATCAAATACTCAATATCTCGAAATTGAATGAGAAGTGAATAAATCTGTTTAAAATAGACTGGATTTTACTTGTTATGTACCTATTTATATAATAGTAATAAATTATAAAAATATTATAGTTGGACATAAACATGGAATTGGAAAGATATTTTAATTATTATACTTTAGTTATGTAAAATAATAATTAATTCTTTTATGATTATTTTTGTAACACAATAGAAATAAAATTCTTCTTTAAAATTTATTATTAATTTCATTAAAAAAATGATCACAATTTTGAAGTATAAAAGTGATAATTCTATTACCTAATAAGATGTTTAATTTTTGCAATTTATACACACTTTAAATAAAATTATTTTTAATTAATTAAATGCATACAATTTGGTATTCGGAAATACATTTTCCCCTTAAAAATCTACTTTATTTTATATATTTTATAGTTCTATGTTATAGAACGTCATAATACTGATTAGAAATCATTCCAAAAAAATATCTACATCATTAATAAAATGTTCTATTCTATTTAACCAAGTCTCTAGTCCATTACACTTATATTAAATATCATTCTTATTTTGTAAGGCCATCATGTTGCAGTGGGACAGTGTCTGACGGTGGTTGTGGGTTCGATTTCCACTAAAAAGTCGTAAACAGCGGCATATGAAAGCTTTGATTGTAGTACTTAAAATAAGTTGATGTTAAATTGAATTATATTTACACAAAAAAGATATTATTACTCAAAAACTTATATGACTTTAAAATATATTGTCCATAAGAAAAATTAAAAAAAATTGAATAATTAATAATAATATTTTTTTATTAGGTAGATTTTCTCCTTTACTTCATTTCTACTTATATGATATTAGTTAATAGCACAAATAAAAAAACCATATAAAAATTAAAACATATATATAGACATATGCATAGACTATGTATATATAAATTATTTCAGTTCTACCACCGTTGTATGTAAGCTGATGGGCGGGGGCGGATCCAGCACGATCCTCCACTCGGAGATTATGTGGGCGGACTGTGAATATTTTATCTCGGGCCTTTGATGCTGGGCTAGTAATGGGTGACCTTATAAGCTGTGTTTTGTAGTTACGACTTTAGGTGTTATACGTAATCGTAAGTAGGTATGTTAAAATAGGATATTAATATGAATATAAAATTAATAATATATAAAATACTTTTTTTCATATGTTTTAATTAACATACAGATACAACTAGAAGAATGATCAATAAAAAACTAAATTTTCATGAAAAATTAACGTAAAAGAACAGGTAATTGAAATACAGGAAAATATTATAGTTAGTTGGATAAACATCGCAACCCTCGCCTCATTAGCATAACAAGTGGCGTCAAAAACAGCTTTAAAATAAAGGCATAATGGCTTTATAAATACGTTTGGAAAGTATTTTCTATTAAACAAACTTCCATCTGACGTACAGCGTATGAATAAATCATATCAAATAACTATCAGGGGAACGAGCTATTCTTTTTTCACTTTGCTATTTCACTCTGATCGTGTTTTTGAGATGAGTAGACGTTGACTTTTATAAACATTTTGTTGATTGTTTACGTTATCGCAATATTTACTCTATTTACATACTAACACAAATTTTAAATAAGTTAATATAAGTAATAATATAATAAGTTAATAATACAATAATAAGCAAAATTAAACTCACAAACATCTATATATAGTGTTATTAAATATTATATTTAAAAAGGTCTTTTTAGTTACAATAGTTAATTTATTTGGAAATTACAAAACAAAGCGAAATATATTACTGTCGAAACCTGTATTCCTACAGTCTTCTATCAAAACAATCCGTTCAGCGTCATGTTGTAATAAGCTGAGTTCCACATTTCCGAAGCTTTACATCACATTTGCCCGCTTCAGCGCGAAGAACACATTGGATTTTTAGCGAACATTGAAAGGAAGGATTCCCAAAGGATGTCTGAGTGAACTCCTAAAGATTTAAGCTTCTGTACGTCACCGTGATTGAAAGCGAAATTCTATTTATATATTTTTGAAAATAATAATGTTTATTAAAAAGGTATGTAACTACTTAGTATTCATTTTAGTTTTTTGCATAGTCACTAGAATCGCCAAAAGATCCTTCAAACAAAAAACTTTGTTTTTGTTTGTCATTTAGTATTTATTATCATTTTAGTGAGCTGTGGTGAAAAAAAATTAAAGTGAAAAATAATTCTTTCTAAATGATATTTTAATTATACAGTTCTATGCCTTTTTCTTTTTTTTTATCTCCACGCTTTTATCCCGCATAGTAGGGTAGACAGAAGATACCAAGTGTCTACAAACTCTGTACTTCGCTTTCCACCGAATTCGAGACATTGCGTGTTGTTAGAGGTGGAACTCAACGCCGCACTTTGTGTCTACATTTAATCATCATAATAATCAAAAAAAAAACTAGCAACAATCTTAAATAACTACAGAACTGTTATTCGTTATAACTGTCGTAGGTACGTACAGAAGGCGGAGTCGTTGGCAAGATGAAGCGTGCGCCTGACGCTGTTTTCATTGTTGGCGTCGTCAGCCTCTAATTATTGCTGCGCTTGACATTCTGACAATCAATATTTGAGGATTAGAAAATTTTAAATCTTTATAATAATTTGAAATATTTTCATTACTTATCTAAAGTAGCGAAAAACATTTAAAATATATTTTTGAAGATATCTTGGATTTGATTATTTATTTGGTGCCTTGTGTTCTGCTTTTCTAGTCTCTTAATTTCATACCTATATTGTATGGATAATAAAAATAGGGTTATCATTATTCCATCAGAATTATACGTGTGTTCTAAATTGCAGCTTAATCAGATTGAGATTGGTTGATTGAACTTAATTGAAAAGTCTCAAGTTTAGTTTATAAGAGGAGACTCATACTAGGCATACCTATTAGCAAAATTAAACGAAAAATTATATCAAATAAAAGCAAATTAAATAAAAGATTAAAAAATAAGACAATGAAGTGACGGTAGGTAGTGTCGTAGTTTCTCAGGTTTAGTTTCTGAGCAGTACCATTTTTGATGTTCCACCTGCAGCTTGTATTTTTCCCATGAAATTTATGACTTTTATTACATTCACTTATAATATACTAAATTAGTTACTAATAATTTTAAAATATTAAAGTATAGAATTATAAAAAAATCACGATTACGTTAGTATGATAAGTATAAAATCATAAACTTCTAAAATGCTTAAAAGAGGGTGCATCTCGCCTCCAGACGAGGAAAACTCATGAATATTTTAAGAAACACATTTTATGACAGATTGACTTTATCAGAAGTGGAAAGCAACGTTGGTAAATGTATAATTTATTTGCACGTACTTTTTACACGTTTTTTTCGTATGGAGCTATGTAATTAAAAAAATATACTAATGATTAATATTATAATGAATTATGTATTATTTTTATTTTACTTTAATCGGATTTATCTGTTCTAACGTTTTAACGAATCTAGGAAAAGTAAAGAAAAGGGTCTGATTGTAGGGCCCACCACCTCTACTAACGGCCACGTCCATTCTGCCAATAGTGCAGAGACAACATTAACAATTTAACTAATATCTAATACGTAGATTTGTTACATTTTTTTTATACTTCTTTTACTTATAAACATGAATAAGAGTTCATGTTTATATGTTTTATACAATAGTACAATAAATATTAAAAAAATGTAACAAATATTGAAAATATTCTATTTACTAAAAAGAAATAAAGCAAATTGTAAAGAGGTTAGTGTCGATTTGTTGAAGTAACACTCGTTTTGCTGCCGCCCCGGGCCTCTAATCTCGTTGGCGCCCCCGCTACTCAGTTAAAATCGCAAGGCTAATAAAATATTTTGACCCTTTTACTAGATGAATACGCCCATTCTATGGTACATTCACATATATCACTCGATTTAAAATGATTTAGAAAAAATATGTTATGTGACCGATGATCTTCGCTCTGGTAAAAAGCAAAGCACGATATTGACTTCCACCACTCAACAAACAACGTCTCGAATTGTGAACGTCTTGAAGTGTTTTTAAACGAAGTACTTCGTGTTTAACCTGCTATGCGGAATAAAAGCGTGAAGATACAAAAAATAAATATCGTCTTACAAAATGTAAATCACATAAATTTTTTGTAGACACATAAACACTTTAATATGACTCAATAAAACACTTTATTTTTCTTTGTAAAAATTAAATATATCATTGAGCATTTTTAGCGACGACTGTATCTGGAAACCCCACGTAACTATTCGGATGCGACAATAATTGAAATTTGTGCCCGGAGGCATTCATGGCAAATAACTTTATTCGGCATTTAGCTTCCAATTTGCAGAGCGTGTGTTTTGTGACGCAAGTAACACCATAGGCGGTGATCTAATTGTTTGGAAAAGAAATACATATATATAGGTACATTGTATAAACATATGATAACTATATGTAGATAATTTAAAAGTTAACATTATGCAAACCTGATCATTTGGCAAACAATTCTCTGCTTTTCCCCAGAATCGGAGAATTGGCGTGGTTTGAATGGCGGAAGACGCCTATGGTCTCATTGATGCTTAATACAGGGAAATGAAAATAATTCAATTAATACCTCTGTATTGAATTGAAACTACAACCTTCGAGTTTACAGTTACACGTCAATACACATTATTAAACGATCTGTGTAATACGTCTAATAATATAAAATATTTTTTTTAATTATTAGCAGTTTTATGCCTTTCTTCTATTTTTACTTTACAGATAAACAGAAATAACTTAATGTGAAATCGATTTGTTCTTTTCTTTTAGTTTAAACTCGAGATAATGCGTGTTAATTGGCGGAACTCAACGCTGCACTTAGTATTACTTTTAAAATAGTTTAAATACATTAAATCGTCTGAATGAGGATGGAGCTCCCAACTAACGCTTTTTACAGCAGTCCAGGTGCAATTGATTGAAAATGAATTTTTATTAAATTTTACAAAATTCATACTTCATAGTAAACTGCATATGGTGTCGTGAGTGCACTCATTTAGAAAAGTACATGGTACTTTTTCTTCATAATATAATAGCTAGAAAAGAAATAAATAACAAGGCATATTTAATATTATTAAAAAAAGGGCAAGCTTACAAATTTTTAATACCTTGAATATGTTGTTTTTTTTTTGATGTGACAGGAAGTACATAGTGTCAAGACACTTTGTATCGAGTCGTAGTACTAAGGTGACCCTGCCTACCTTACTATGTAGATAAAAGCATGAAGCCACTATTCATAAGGTTTAAATACTTACACTTGTTTAGCGAATAAAAAAAATACTATAACAAATATTATACAGGTATAAAATGAAATTTCCAGAAACAAGTTCCTTCAATGCCCCAGTTAATTGCGCCTTGTCTATTTATTAGTATCGTGTAATTGACTCGATTATGACGCCGCCTAGTGGCTCGCAGGAATATAATTTCAAACTCGAAATATAAAAACATAGAATGTGCTGTGGATACTTCATATCGATGTTTTTATATCTAAGATTTTTCATTAGAGGTTTAAGTCGTGAATATGAATTAAAGACAGTACTCGCACTGTTAACATGTAAATACCTGTTGCATCTTATCTCGTATCACTTAATATAAAAGCGAATGTCAAACGTATTGTTGTGTGTGTAATATTTTTTCATATAATATATATTTTTTAAATAATATTATATTAAAAAAACTATTGGCATTTTCTACCTCTTCTCCACATAAGTTTTAAGTATCTTTATAGTTCGTCATAGAATTCGTAAGTTAGTAATAAATCTACTACTTTTGATGCAATAAAAATACCACTGATAACTAGAACAAATTTGTTTAATTTTCGTGATGGCCTCAAGGAAATACCCGCGTGGGTTTTGAGCTCACGCGCTAATGTAAATATTAAAAGATATTAACAAAACTTTTTAAAATCCATAAACAAGAATTAAAAAATATTAATAGACTATTAAAAAATATATCGATAAGTTGATCGGCCAGTAAAGATCGTAGCTTCAAAAAATGTTAGTCAAGCAGGCGTCAAAGAAACTCGCATAATTTAATTATGCCCTCCTCTTAATAAACTGAGCTGTAGGGCGGCAGTTTATTATTAAGCGTCGAAAACATCAATTACTTGAGAGATACAAGACAAAATGTTAATTTATTGTTATTATTTATTAAATACTTTTCCTATTTTTATTATATTAAAAATATTTTGCCTTTATGTTGTAATATAGAGATTTATAAGGAAACAAACAAAAAATATATTTTTTTTTGTATATAAATTTAATTATTATGTAAATACATAGAAAATTTTATTTATTTACCATCATGATTGCGTTTATTCATCCATAATTTATTACAGACATGTTAAATGTTGTTTTTTGTTTATCTAATTGCAATTATCTGCTACAGTTACCTTTATATTCTTCTTATTTCGTACCATACATAAATATCCTTGAGATATATATTTGTTTCGTTTTTGGTATTTGGAATTCTTATTATATATATTTATACCAATAATTGTACTGAAAACATAATTTAAATTTTGCTTTAAATTAAGAATTCTATCCAATATTAGTATAGTTACAGAGAAACTAGTCTCAAAACACTCTATACTTCTCTTTTGACCTGAATTCTAAGCATGACATAATAAAAGAAGGAATTTATAACCGCGATTTGTGTCTACAATAACAGATAATGTAATTTAAATTATAATTCCAACCGACAACCATTGGGCTGACTGTCGACGTTAACGTTGTCCAACTACTTCATTATGTCACCACAAGACAACATCTTAATGTACTGTTTTCTACAAAAATTAGGTTTGTATACCTTGAAACGTCATCAGGATATAGGTATCTTGCATAATTTTGGGCGACCTATTATTATACATAAAGCAAAATGCATTTGGTTCAAGCCCGAGGCATCCTCTAATAAGTACTGTAACTTAACACTATAATGCACGCCCCGAGCACTGGCACTCTCACTGTTCCTCTCTAATAGTATTCATTAATAAAAGTGTGTTCGAATTTTGAAAAATATTTTTTGATTAAATTTTAAATTCTGTTTACTTCAAATGCGTAACTATTTGAATACAAACTTTGAACCAAAAAAACAACTTGTTGTCTTTCAATTTTAACGAAATGCACAAAATTTGGTTTTATGTATATTTAAATAATACATAAATATTTTAATATTTAAAAAAAATATATGAAAACATAAGATTGGGGCCACTTGGCGCTATGTACTGTACTTGACTGTAACGTAATCGCTCTACGCTAAACCTGTTTGCTTTTATATTTTTTTATTTCGATATATTAAAATCCTAATTTATCAAAATATTAATTATCAAATATCAAAAATTCGGGCTGTAACCTAATCACTAAAAATCAGTACAGTCAGTGTCTCATATTATATTGTACAAATGATAAAAAAATCCAGAAAGCAACTGTTTTATAAAAAATACCTTGTATTGTCAACAAAATAACGTTAACGGAACTTTACTCAAAGTGCTACATCATATTGATGGGCAAATGTAACATACTAAGTAATGCCATTTAGAAAATATACATAAATCATAGGACTTACGTAATAAAGTTTAAAATACAATAAAAAATGTGATGCTGAATTCAGATATAACGTTGTATGATAGGTTACGGACTTCCGTATAACTCGGTACATTACGTGTTGTTTGAGGGTGGCAGGCTCTGCAGCTTTGCTTCCGGTGTTTGTGAACTTTGTCACCTTTCTGGCTATTTGTACATATCTAATAACTTTAACGACTGCTACTTGTTTATTACACAGGGTTTGACCACTTATAGACTCTCTTAGTATATTGGAATAACATAATTATTTTTTGACAGTTTTCTCAAAATAAAAAAAAGAGTAATTTTGTTATTAATTTATTGTCTGGTATATAGTATATAAACTATTTAAAAAATACACCTATATTATTTAACATAATATTTTGTAAGACGAATACGTTCTTCATTAAAATATATCTGATTACCAGGAAATATTAACGTTTTGAGCAACAGCTCACACAGAGTCGTCACTAATTTCGGATGGAAAGCAGTCTACGAAATATGTGACACTAGGTTGTCCCTGACTACCCTTCTATGCTGAAGTCTAAGTGAAGCTGCTCAACCAGTACCACGTATTCCATTATTTGAAATAAGTCTAAGTTATGAAAAACCAGACCACTATTTGATATTCAATTCTAGACAAGTATCTTTAAGACAAAAAGCATCTCCATGTGTCCACGCTTTAATCTTAATGGACTTGAAAAGCTCTTTGAGAAAAGTCTTTACAGATATTGGAAACTTTAGTGTACATGTTTAGAACCTTTTTAGCTTTTACATTATATTCCTAAACTTATATCTATAATTAATATTATGGTATTATTTTATATCATTAAAGGTAATTAAGCTTCATTTTTTGCATTTAAAGATATTGTCTTACTTATCATGAAAAATAAAGAACGTTATGGTTTTTTATATGAACGAGTTTTATAGTTTACAATAAAAAATATGCCATTAAAAAGATACATTTTTGACTTAACTAGCGTTTATCTGTACACAAGATGACTGTGGGTTCGATATTCAATTTATTAAATTAAAATAAGATCACTTAAAAATATTATATTTTTGAAGTTCTTAGTTTTGAAAAAACACTACTTTTAGTGGTTGTATAGCATTAGAATCCCAAAATCAATGTTTAAATTTTCAAATTTACTATATTCATTTGTTCAATTTCATAACTTATCAATAAATTTAAACATTTACAAACATTAATATAAAGAAAACAAAACAAAAAGATATTTGTTCTCTACTATCGCATCTTCCCAGGGGGTTTATACGGCTAATACTTTTTGCTCTCGTCGCCAGCCTTACAAGGAGCGTGGGTCGTGGGCGTTACAACCCCCTTATGAACTTTATTGCAACGTAATAAAATCAAAGAACTGATTTCAATCTAAAATTTGTCTTGCTTTAAATCTATTTCTTGCACTTGACAGCCCTTTTATCTTTAAAACAATATTCTTATAATGGCTTTTGTCGAACAAAGATTTGACCATTGGCCATTGGCAATTATTTACTAAGTATATTGTTTTTTATTTTTATTTAACATACATATAACCGACTTCGTCAGCTAATGCACTATGTCAATAATTTGGTGAAATGGGAAGGTTAGGTAAGAGGTAAATTATATTTTAATTATTTTAATTTTCTCACTCTATAACGACAGAGTGCGACGTTAAACTCCACCATACCTATACGTGATATCTCAATTTCAGGCGGAAACTGGAACAAAGATTCTCTTTAATTAAGCAATATCCAAAAAAATGTAAGTTTTTAAAAGTTCCTATGAATTAATATTTTTTTTATATCTGACCAAGCTAAGATCATTATAAAAAATTTATTTCGTTTATATAGCAGATGTTTAAGGCAATTTAGATTAAATTAATCGATTTTTTGTGGTAAATTTCTATTGGGGGTAGATGTATTGATTATATGGTGTAATTGAGATTGGAAAGAGGCATTCATAACATATGTTTTTCAATTATTTTATTTGGTTTCTTAATGTAATCATCGATTTGATTGGATTTGTGTTTGAGTACTTGCAAAATGTGTCTGTACTATAAATATTTATATGAAAAATAATTAAGAAGGAATGAAAAACAGTAATAAAATTAAAAAAAATATGATTCTTAAAAATTTAGGCTGTCTGTTGATCTATCTGTTTTTCTGTTTATTCGCGAACATCTCCATAAATGCTGGACAGAATTAAATGAAACTTTCTTTTTTGTATAGCTTTCAACCCTGAGCAGGATTTATGGTTTAATTAATTTTGAAAAGTTGAATGCCTTATGTAAACCTTAATTATTAAAGATAAGTTAAACGTTAATGAATTAAGAAAAGCTGGCAGTATAAAAAAATTCCAATAATGGGCATTTCGTAAATTTGATGAAGAACTGCCTTAGCAAAAAATATTTAAGTGCGATGGACATTTTTTAACAAAATATGAAAATTGAGATATTGGCACATATTATGAAAAACTATAATAGTCCTGATGAACTGTAACAAACAAGGAAATACCGCTTTTATGAAAATTGCTTAGCACGATGGGTACTTTTAGAGGGCCATTTGAACATTGAAGATTTAAAAAATTATGATGAAGTACAATAATCAATTAAAGTACAGAAATTAGAAAATGGTGCATTGCCAAAAATAATTTAGTGTGATGGATAATTTTCATACACAATGGTCGTGGGTCGTGACTGCGTCAAAATTCTTATATGTTCGTTACAACTTATTTATGTTATTAACCTCTCTGTTGAGAGATTTTTTACATATTTCTGCTACTTAAAGATTATTAAGAAAAAATCGTTTAAGAAGAAAGATTGTTATTTTATTTTAACAGTTTACTATTTTTGATGTGTTATTCCACAGTTAGGATTGGAAAACATTTTTGCAAAAACGTATAAAAAATTTTTATACCATTAATTTTTTTACATATTATCTGTTTGTTTGTTCTAGGTAATCTGTGGAAAGGCTGCATCAATTTTGACTTTCACTAACACATAGCTAATAAGATATATGATAAGGAATAACTTAGTCTACATTTTTGAAAAAACGTATAAAATTTGAACGCAGCGGGATTCGAACCCGCGCCTCTTGGATACCGTCCAAGCACTCTGACTGCTAAGCCATGCGTTCTACTACCAGCTGCGTCGAAATTCTTATACGTTTTGTTACAACTTATTTATGTTGCTAGCATCTCTGTAGAGAGATTTTTACAAATTTCTACTACTTAAAGATTATTAAGAAATAATCGTTTAACAAGAGAGATTGCTATTTTATTTTAATATTTACTATTTTTAAAGTGTTATTCCACACTTAGGATTATACGTTTATTCAAAAATGTTTTCTAATCCTAAGTGTGGAATAACACTTTAAAAATAGTAAATAATAACTTAGTCTATTTTTGTTTCAAAGTAATAAAATAATCTAGAGTGTTTATTTTAACGTTAATAAAGTCGTGGATACAGCTCGTTTATAATATAATTAATATATATATATATATATATATATATATATATATATATATATATATATATATATATATATATAATACACATGTATAATGTTATATACATTGGAAATATTAATATCATATGCAACATTGAATGCGGAATGCCGGGGCTGTTATCGCACGTGTTCACTCCGGAGTCCGGACGTTGCCGCATACCGGGGTTCATTTGCTTTTACTCTATTAGCAGTAATTATTGTCTCCCTCCTGTATTTTAGTTGATATTTTCGATTTAATAATGACAGTACATGTGAGAATATTGGCATATCATTAAGGTAATATTGGTGTTTTTTTGTTTTAAAAATCACAATGAATCACGCATGAACGTTTTTAAATGACGTTAATTAAAATATAAAACTTACTAAATATAAGTATAATAAAGATAATTACTTAAAGATAATATATAATACAAAAACGATAAGAAACGAAGATTGTTACGGATTTTTCCACAAATTTTAACCCGTATTTTATTATATTCATAGCGTGTTCAATATCTTTATTAGATTTGAAGTTAGTGGTGAAGTCTTTTTTAGCATATTTAAAACTTATAAAACATTTATGGCACACACTAAATATAATATTGGGTATTTTAATTAAGTTTTTAAGGAAAGAACCAAAATAATAGCAACACAATATACATACGTAAGGAAGAAGTAAAAAGTGGACCAACTGATTAATTAAATGCCGAAGAAATCTTTTTGGGATAAATTCACGCTTCAATCCCGTTATTTCAGAAAGCCAACTTAGCATTATAATATAATACACTATACAACATACTTATAGACTAACTAACCTGTAAACATTTGTTCCATAATGATAATATAATCTTAACATTCATAGGAATTCGGCGAAACTCAATGCTACACTATCTTACCAGAATGAGGAAATCAAAGTAATTTAAATATAATCAATCCCCCAAGTGGGAATCGAATTCATAACCGGTCATGTTTAAAGTCAAACTCTGTTCCACTGCATCACGAGCGTCTTTAGTTTGATATAAAAATTACAAATATAAATTAAGATAAATCAATTGCTTGAATATATATTTTTATCTATTCAAAATGATGCCATATTGTATCATAGTCCCTACTGGAGTGTATATTTTACTTATCATTAGTGTGTAGCCCAAATACTTTAGTAATATTATACTTAATTATTAAAAAAAGTATCATTATACTATTTATTTTGATTTAATTAACGAATATTATATTTTACATATTTTACAGAAAGAAGTGCCATTATATTCCCAAGTTCTCGTTGTCTTTCTCCAGAAATAAGTTATATTTAGCGTATAATTATATTTAGTAACTTATATATTATTTAGCACATATCATATGTTACGTTTATTAGACAATAATACTACATTACATTTTAAAATGTGTATAAAGGAACGAGTAAATTATAAATAAATCTTTTAGTAGTGAGTCATTATCCACTAACAACATATCACTAGTGGTAAAAATATGAGTAACAAAAAAACCGTTAATAATGGAATATTTATCCATAGTGGCTAGGGCTCCTATGTAAGGAACCTCCTCACAATACCATCCTTACTTACATAATAATTGACACTGCCTTCTGCATCGGGTTCTTCATAGTAGTAACACAAGTAGTAGTAGTAGTAGTAACACAATAGTAGCGTTAAGTGATAACCTCTTGAAATGTTAGTGTAATTTCACGCCTTCACGCTGCGGTATAACCGAACAACAGGCTAGCAGAGACAAACTAGCGTCAAGACTCAGCACTCCGTTGACTTTTTAATATTAAGTCGTTAACTTAAACTGCTATCAGTACAATGATTGCTGCAATGATATCTATATGGCATTAACCTCGTGGGTCAAGCGTAAAATCTATAAACTTTTCTATTTCTGCCTAGAATGTATTTGTAAGTGTTTTAAATATAACTATTTCAATAGTATTAATCGCGTATACTAGTAGTATGCTATTCGAAAATATATTTTAGATAACAAGACGTTTCAAACACTTTACAGTAGTTTATGTCACAAGTAGATTGTCTTAAGCATATTTTCGAATACCAAACAAAAAATGCATGATATATTCGGTTATTGTTGTATTTGAAATAAAAAATCCGCGAAATCCAAATACTTTGTGTTAGAGTGCCTGATAAAAGTTAGTTTTGTCGATATTAGACTACAAATTTTTGTATATATCTAATTTTTAATCTATCATGGTCGATATCGACCATAAGGCACTTTTCGGCCAGTGAGCACACAGCACTACGGTATGGCACGCGCGCAGATTTATCAGGTATAATTAAAAGGCGGTACATTAGCGAGCGGGTGCGTGCCCGGCGTAGCGCCGCAGCTGTCGTTGCGTGCACTGCGCTTGCCTGTATTGAACCTTTGAGTTATGTCATTTTATATATTTCTTTTTATTATAACTTATAATATATTAATATTTAAATTTTATTTAAAAATATTATTTTTATTTTTTTATTTATTGTTCCCATTTCAAGGATTCATTTAAGTTTTGAAATGTAATGCAATGGTAATAATTTTTTAGTTTAGTAATACGTTTTATTTAATTTATGTAATATACAATATACAAGCACTATAGACTTAATGTTGATATGAATGATGAATGATGAATAATTGGTATAAAATTATGACATTATTTATAAAAATGTATTAATATGCAATAAAAAAAATTATTTAAAAACTCTATAAATTGTCCAATTAATTGAAAATTAAATAGAAACGTATATTATTAAATATAATACAAGCAACATTTTGATATTAAACATAGTATCAAAACCTCGCACACTGTGTCCCAAATCGCGTGACATATCGTGATTGTCTAAGCCTGACAGATGTGTGGAGGAATGTAATTGTTTGCCGTAACTTTACATTTTATATCAGTCTGCGCACCCCAATGTTAAGGATTCATTCACCTCGTCAGATGTTCAATGGGCCGAGCTCGGGGGTCGGAAGTAGATTTTTTTTCAGAGAAACTATACTTTTTGTTGATTTGATTTCGTAACGGTAGCAAATGTTGCTATTGTTATAATTTTATGATTTATACTTCTGTGTTTAGTATACAAGTAACCATTACTCCAATAAAGTGCGCACTACAGTGCTTTATTTACAATACGTTAGATTAATATAATAATCTTAAAACTTAGAAGATCACTCCGTTCTATTTGAATTCATTCAAATATATCAATAACAGAAATAGTTTAATGTATTGAAAGCCAGAGTCAATGCTGAACTTAGTCTAAAAAAATAATTTAAAAATTGTTCTTAAATGTATTAGTATAGACAAAAAATAAGAAATTATGACATTCGTTTTTAAATTAATACAAACTATTAAACATTAAATTCTTTAATTACATCCTTTTTTAAATAAATTAGAAACTTAAAGAGATGAAATTGATGCGTAAAACCTATATAGAGATCAAAACCTATCCTACTCAGAATAAAGAGTTTATTCAGAAGAAAATTTGTGTAGGTACATTATTTTTATAATACCTCTAAAACGCTTATAACACAATTAGCGTCCAAAGCTAATTACAAGTAATTATACCGATCGTCCAACAAGTCCTTCAAAGTTTCAAATCTCCTCTCCCGTGCTTATCCATCGCTTTACGGCTTCTTGATTATTATTAAGGATATTTATTAATTTCGTTTATAATAATAATCTTTTGATTATATCTTATATTATTTATATTTGATTTCCAAGAACATTTTCTATTTTGTTAAAAAAAATAAAAAAAGGTTTTATGTCTAAAATGCTAATTACATGAAAAAAAAAGGTTTTAGACGTCATGTTGAAATAAAAATAAACGAAGTCGCGTAGCTTTAATTCTTCTAGATTAGATTCAATATAACGTAACATTGGCGAAATGATCTTTGCTCTACTGAATCTTTTGAAGTCGCAGCGTCATCATTAAGGAATTGAAACTAGATTACGTTAAATAATACGGATAAGTATCACATGTGTATGTATGTATACATGTTAGAGTTAAAACATAGTTAAAATTAATTAATGTTCATGAGCGTGCCAAAAGCGTACACTAATATTATACCATCTGATCAACTAATTAGGAGAAGGTCAGTAGGGGTACATAATATGTACATATATTATATCGTATGGCTTTGTTAACATATACAAAAATTATCGCTACATGTATTATTAAAATAAAAAATATTTATAAAGTAAGGTTTGCTTTTAACACTCTTATAGGTATATCTATGAAATATAATATTGTGACGCTTATTTTAACTAATTTATGCCACCGAACTATTGGAAGATAACTTGGTATTACGAATAAGATTTTTTATGCCTATTTTAGAACTGTTTTTGACAATACAATTAATTCGGATCTTTTACTACACTTTCTTTTACTACTGACAATACCGACAAGAAACATACTTTGTTTCAAAAGAACCTGGTTTCTAGACAATCTGTACAAAAACTTAAGCACGTAAACTAAAATACTAAATATATTTTTATCATAATAAATCACATAAAATAAAATTTTTAAATCACGTATTTCATAGAGCGTGCTCACAATGAAAACCAATAAATATGAACAAAACATTCATTCACAAATCAAGTGATTCATTCATAACCTAACAAGTGTAAGTCATGTGATATCACCCTTAAGGAAGCAGGTCAAGGCGGCACCTGTTGCACCCTTCTTATACTTGGGGTAAGAATTAGGGGAGCGCGTTTATGATTAATTTTACAGGTGACCTATGATTGTCGGTCTTTGTGTTATTTATATTTTTTAAGTCTAGTGTTTTTATTTTAATTTAACATAGTTTTAAAGCCTGGCAATATTAAAGTGATTAAAAAGAAATTTATAAACACGGCATTTTTATTTTTACTGAACTGTATTTAGGTGACACTAGAAAGCTTTTTATTTGTTTTTATGTATGTTTTTATATCAGTGGACAAATAGTATTAGTATTTATTGAATTCAGAATGCAGTCAACGTATGTTATTGATTGCATCGTATCCCCATTTCTTTCATGGGAAAGTCTGCTTTTACAATAGCAAACGATTAAGCAGAAAACGTTCAAGATTGTTCTATATCAGAATTTAAGAAAGTTGTGAAAGAATGTTTGTCTGTTAGTTAAAGGTTATCACCATATTATTATTTCCTAAATAAAAATAAGCCTTGGGAATGAAATTCTCGCTCCAGTATATTTCAAAGATATCATTGTCACTAAGTTATTGATGACATTCTAAAAAAGTCCTGCTGAGTATCAAGTCAGGAGGCATTCAAAAATGAAGCATATCACTTCCTAATTAGAATAAAATTATTTATGCTTGTCTATATAAATTCTAGTTGACTTTTACATTTAATTAAAACAATGTAATATTTTTTTTATCTCATAATTCTATTACCGTTAATGGTCATGACTATCTATATATAATAAATAATTATATGAAAATGAGTAAAAAATACATCTAACAGAATTAAAAAAAACTTCTATTGATGTATTATTTATAGTAATAAGCTTCATGTTTTTATCTCGCATATCAGTGCAGACAAGCAGGCATTGCGTGTTGAGTGGCGGAATTCAATGCCCTGGTTTTTCTTGCCAGAGCGAAAAAATGACAATAATTTAAATATAAAAAGTCGATCGCTTTTACAGTCAGACGTTGTCTCTCTGTGCCACGGCCGGTCTTGGTTAATAAATTTCGAGTTTGTCATCATATTTCTTTTAACCCTATAGTTCTATACTAGTTCTAGCTATCAAAAAAACAATGCAATCTGATTACCCTTTTGCTCGTTAACACTTACTTGAACGAGGTATTGAAATTTTCAATTTATTTGAAAGTAATCGTACTATAAAAGCTACAGACGCCCAAGGCTGGTAATACCATAAATTACGCAAACACAACCTGGCTTACTTTATACAGGTATAATAAGGAAATAAAACAGTCTTTAGGGTCTAGTTCTATAGGTATTTACTGATAAGTACACTCGCACGTATTCATCGGAGCGAGTGGAATGCGGGTACTTGCTATTATTCTTCGCTATACAAATCGTACTTGTGGCTATGAGAGTCCTTGTATTCAAACTCGATGCGATGCTATTTTGTAAAACTATCCGTTATTTAAAATGAACTTTTTTATAACGTGAATGTGCTGAACAATCTAGTTGTATTTTTTATTTAATTAATAATATGTATTTATATATCAATTCATACAGAATTATACTCATTATGTAAATTGATCTTATGACACTGTTAACGACGTTGTCTTGTACTGGACATTAAACGAGTAAATTGTAAAGCTATATTTTATAAATTAATTAATAATTGTATTGTTTAATCAAAATAAAATTCATTAAGAAATTTGTATATTAATAATAAATAAGAAAATTAAGTTAATTAATTAATTTTAATTAAATCTATTATACATATAATTCTTAATTATTATTATTTATAATAATTAAGAATTATATGTATAATAGATTTAGTGTATAAAATATGATAATACTATAATGTTAGTGTAAGTTATATTAGAAATGTGTAATAGTTAATTGAAATATATCCTCTCTTACGGGACAAATAGAGAAACTGAGGTCTCTATGAGTCTTATATAATTGTATAATAAAATATAAAAAAAATCAAATGTCAAAATGTATGGATACACTATGTCCATAGTGAGAATGTACAAGAATAATTAATAGCGTTTATTAATAATAAACAACGAAACGATTATTGAAATATCTTTTAAATATATTGTAAAAATTACATACATATAAACATACGAGCAAATATAAATATAAGTATCATTAATTCAACCGCCATGCATTAAAGTTGAGCTTTGACAAGTATTCCGTTGACGTAACCCAATACTGTTGTGGTGCATCCCCTTTAATACGCGAATGACTGAATACTATCAGATTGCGGTATTGATAATCATTAAGAGACAGAACACTAGTCAGTAATTGTGAAAACGAATCAGCTTTTTTATATATTTATAGGGTATAATTTATATTTAAAGGGTGTTTTTTTTATATATTTACAAGGCTTTCCGTTATTTTTATTTAATAAATTATATAATAAATATTCTACACGTATCTATAGGTATGTTCGGTCACTGGTAATCTCAATCTAAATAAAAGTAAAGCCCTTATTTGCAGTAAGCTAAGTTAATACCAACGTTTAGAATCTTTTAAAATCATCGGTGTCAATAACACAATTATAGTATATAAGTACGTATATAAACGTGTGGTTTTTAGGCAACAGACCATAATGCAGGTTAAACCTATAAAAGAATCATATTTTTATTCTACTTAAATGCTTAATCAAAATAAAATCCACAATTTTATTTAAATATAAACACCTTTTTTATTTATAGTATAAATTATTCTTAACAAATCATATTAAACATTATATAAAACTACTTAGGTTTATCTCGAGAGTATTCGTCTTGTTTTATATGATTAGTTATTGTCATATTTCTCCTATCAAAAGTATGCAAATAGGTAGTTAATACAAAATCCCCGGGCACATTATCTCAAAGTACCGTATCTGCCCGTATAATGGGTTGATAGCCAAGCAGCTGCACCAAGCTCTGCTGCGCGCTGTGATACGGGCAGGTGTGCTCAAGCTGTGGGTGCTGCTTTATGCTTGCTCGTTTACTTTCGGTAGGGTGAATGTGAAATTATTTATATGAACGTAATCATTTTGGAAATATTTTAATTGTTCCCCATAAAATAAGACGATAATCATGTTAAACATATATATATATATATATATATATATATATATATATATATATATAAAACGAATTGTAGGAAAGTATATATATATATATATATATATATATATATATATATATATATATATATATATGTATATATATATATATATGCTGGTTGTATCAACCAACAGACAAATCCTCCTCAGCCTACCGTCTCACCACGGCCTACTGTGAAGTGTTCGAAACGTTTGGTATCCTATAATATATTTTCGAATATATATGCCGATGCTATGCCAAAATATATACCTTTTATAATTTAAAATAGTTTCATTTAAAATGTGCAAAAATCGCTAAAATCAATGATCAAAAGTTTATTTTTTTATTGGTTATCCAATACGCTTATACAATTAGGTAGATTTATTTTTTCCATTAAATAAGTAATAGGTTTCTGGTAACAGCTTTTAGCTTTATCTCGTACAGCAAGGCTGTGGGAACCTCGCCTCAAGACTGATACTGCTCTCAGCATATGAAATTGTCAACATTACTATTTCATATACTGAAAGCAGAATCAGAATTATGTTTGTTTTTTTAAAAAAAATAATTATTTGTGGAGAACTATATACAAAATCATTTAATTTATCAAACACATATATGGTTATTATTCGAGAAAAATTAATAAAGATGTGTAACTTTAATTTTAAAGTAATAATAATTGATATACATATTTTTGACATGTTTTAAGGAAAAAAACATAAGAAAAATGAACTTAGATAAAAGTGAATATAAGTAGACGATGAAAGGTAGATAGTATCTATTCACTTTGATAACATAATAATAATACTTCATACATGATTGTGTACAAAATCTCAAAATAACGGTCGGTGGATTAAAAGGGCATGCACACATACACGGCCCCCTTGAAGCGTGCACCGAAAAACACAATAAAATAATCCTACGCTTTGTACAAAAATTTATTGTGTGTAGCGTTGACAAAATAATAAAATTGCTTTGTTATGAAATATGACTAAAGAAAAATTTTCAGATATATTCATAAAATAATAAGAATAAGGTGAAATATGTGAAAACGGTAACTGACGGCAACTTATCGAACAATTTCGAACAAAAATAACTCAAATACGAGTATAAAAATATTTAAAATATAAGATATTTTACTATGATAGTAAATTGAATAACAAAAAATTAAACTTTTACTCAGTGTTAAAATTTATTTATATTTTACTAGATTCTCGCAACTTCGTGTGGTATGGTGACAAAAAGTATTTTAGTACTGGATATTATTTGTTCTGTTATGATAAAATTAAAATAATTATATTAGTCCCAGTTCTTGCGTTAGGCGCTTTATGGCGCTTAAGTCCATCATATCGGTATAATTTTTAAAGTATTCGGCTAAATTACTTAGTGTAAAAGTTTATTTACATAAAATACTTAAAGTGACAGATGTATTGATTTCGATAAAGATTTCATAAATATGTCTAAAATATGCACTGTAAAAAATATCTAATTTAATTATATTCAGGGTTCACTATTTTATTCATAAAGGCTTCCACATAAAAGATGGATATGTGCTATTGCGGAACTCTAACGACTTAGTCAACGCACGCCAATATATTTTGTATCTTATAAATAAAGTTTCATTTTATAAATCATAATATAATTATATTTGTTATTTAAATGTAGGAATGAAATAACTAAATAGTGTATTGTGTCAGACTGTTTTGTAGACCGTAGCAAGGTGCATAGCGGGAGACGCGTGCGGCGCGTGGCGCGCGCGTGCGCCGCAATTCTGCACTGTCATGGCCGACGTTTTCAGGTGCTCTTTATTTTTTTATTTTATTATATTTTCTACGACCGATCAACTATGAATTCTCTAAGCTGCACTATTATGCTTCACCGAGGGGACCTATGAAAGAATGCGTTCATGTTTACATGAAATATTTCTACGGCTTTAGGGTAGCTGTTAGCTTTATTAGCAATAGATTTTTGATATCGTATTTTTTTGGGAAAATATAGGTCTTTCTAACCTCGTCGTAACACGTACGAACATTGTATTTGTCAAATTTCGTTGTGATATCAAGAAGTTACAGAGGTCGTCTATTAAGAAATTAACGATTTTTCTTTCGGTTTTAATTACTTTAAATCTATAAATGTCTCTTATTCATGTAAGAACGGTAAATAAAGTAGATAGCAATCATCACAATATAAGTTATGAAATTATACCTAACCTAACTACCTACCTAACGAACAAACCTAGTTTACCTATTTGTTCAAAGAATTATCATTGCAAATATAATTAAAATGTTATAAATAGAAATTACATTTATTACTACCTGTTATTTATTGTAACTTTATCAAAATGTCAAACCACATTTCTATTGAAAAAGGCTTCAATCAGAGCCGAATGTAATTTGTTATCAACAATTTCACTAATTGGGCAACATTGTAGAGCTCGCCATTATGTGCATGCGATGTGCTTTACCGATGCACCGGGGCTGGGGTGCCAGTGCGAGTGCGAGCTGTCAGTTACAATCAGTTGATAAAATCCTGCACACCTGCAGCAGGGTGCGTAACCTGGCAACACCACTGATAAACAAGTTTTATAGTCATTTAGATGGGTTCTGCTAATAAGATGTAATCGTTTATTATTATTACTCGATTTTAAAAAATAATGAAGCTTTATTGGGCGCTTTGTTTCTTTATATTATTGTACACTTGTATGTGTTTATTAATATTTATTAATTAATTGCCTAGAAATTCACAAAACTGTGTATTTGATATTTTAAGTTTAATTTTTTTTAGTCTTTATTCCTCATAGCAGGATAATCAGCAAGTACCTAGTGTCAAGACACTTATTACTCCGCGTTCCGCTGAATTCGAGACATTGCGTGTTGGGTGGCGGAACTCAACGCTGCGATTTGTAGTTATTAATGCTAAAATTATTTGTGGCTGTACAAAATTTGAGGAATTATGAAATGAGAAATATTTTGATTATCGAGCGATATCAATCCCTTCATTTGTAAAGTGCAATAATGCATAGAGTGTTTGGGTAGGTAGGTATAAATTTAGTTATAAATTTAGTTAGGAATAAATTTTGCAACAGAAATAAAGGAGGCAATAACTTGTCATAATTAAGGTACAAAGTTAGTCATAGTTATGTATTTAGATATGTAATTGTCATCATTAAAGTGATATTTAAGATTACTTCTCATGTGTAGTCAAGATTTTAATTTAAAAATGTATGTTTTAATACACTTTTTACTTATATACATTTGTATGTGCAATCTTTTAAAGCACACGTTCAAAGCTATAAGGACAATTCAAATACTTTTTACTTAACCAATGTCAGGTAAAAGGGGAAAGACATAGGGAAAATTGATGGATAAATAAAGTTTATAAAATATAAATTGAAAGGTTGCTTACTATTATAGTATCTTCTAGGTTATTTATATCACTCTGCTGACTGCTTTTCGCCCAAAATTAAGATATTACGTGTTGAGTGGCTAACTCAAAACCGCGATATATCTTTCGAAAGCGGAGAAGTGACAATATATATTTACTAGATATTTTTTAAATATAATCATTTCCCCGAGTGGGAATCGAACCCATATCCAATCGCGTTTATAGTCAGACGCTGTTCTACTGCACCACGAGGGCATCTAATGGTATAAGATGCCAATTGAGATAGAATCTCGATTAATATTATAAAAATTATCTCAATTAAAGTTTTCTGTATCATAAAGTTACTTCTATTAAGAAGATGTTAAAATTTATGAAACAGGAAAAAAGTAACGACTATCGATATTCAACCTTTTGCTATGTCACATGTTAAGCTCTCACGTACCACCCTAACATTGTTGTAAACAAAAGCGTAGTGTACAATAACGGCGCACGCGCATCTGTCTCACGGGGTCACATGATTGGTCGACTTGCACCCTCGCCAGTGATTTCCACGATATTCTTCTGATCGATACCGAAATTTGATGTAACGGCGAAATCCATACTTCGAAAGTTGGATACAATTATTTAAAAAATATATCTATTAGATATATCTAAGCTCTTAACAAGCAGAAAAAGAGCTACAGTATATTTACTTAATATTAAAAGTTCAGATAATTATATCACACCGAAATAGGTAAAAAAACAAAAATATTTTTTCTTGATATTTTTTAAAAATTTACATAGTTTTATTAAAGATATATTTTCACAAATATGAAATTACTAAATAAAAATCACATAGTAATTTACGTATTTTTCAAAAGAAAAAAAAAAACTAAATTCTAACGGACATCATTGTGAGGTGGCAATTATTGCAGGGTTCGCGTGTGCTTTAAAGTGTCAATGGCATACATCCTTCCGTCAGTCGAGTTCCCACGACCACGCCGTAGGGAATGATTGGGCACACGGTGGTCTCATCAAATATTTGTTTAGTAATACTATAATATTAGAGTCTTTCGGGGCGGAGTGGGACAGTGCCTGACTGTAAACACAATAGGTTATCGGTTCAAACCCCGCTCTAGAAATGACCATATGAAATTAATTTCATTTCCCTGCTCTAGTTAGACCAAGTAGGATGTTGAGTTTCGTCACTCAGCATGAAAAACAAAATTTTAATTTAAGAAACGTGGAGAACGAATGCAGAAGTAAGAAAACCAAGAGATTTTTAAATCAATACACAGTGAGACATATTATAGCGCCGAGAGAAAAGTGTAATTTTTTTTATGTTTTTATCACGTGTTTTAAGGGCAAGTAATATAATATTTTTTACCGATTATAAATATTATTAGTTAAATATTTCGTTTTTTATTAGGCGTTGGACAACGTGCAATATAGAGCGTATAGAGTGACTTATCTCTCTTATCAACCGCTAAGACAAAATAGTGATGTGAAAATAAAAAATGTACATTACTATTTTAAAATTAGAAAGGGGGGTTAATGATGGTATCCTTGCCGAAGTGTGTAGGTTCGATTTTCTCTCAAGACAATAAGATCATTTTATATAAAAACGTCATAAGACAATTCGTATAGTTGAATTCTACCATCTCACAAGACCTTAGGTCTAGTACAGAATATTTTGATATGAGTTTCTGTCTGACAACCAACCATACTATTTATTTCTCTTGAAATTTTATTTAAATCAAATAACGTTATATAGTTGTAAATTGTATACTAAATATCGTGTGTGAAAAGTTATAACACATTTATAAATTTATTACGAACTTTGCTACCGTAACGAATTTACCTGATCATTCCCACGGGATCATCAGAGCTTAATTGGGTTTTATAACATGAGAATGCTCTATTTTTATTAAAAAATTATATAATACTCGCCCTAATTTAAGGAGTATATAATATTTAGTATATCTTATCAAAATAAAATTAAGTAGCCTGTCATAATAAAAAAATCATATTTAAACATTTTAAATTATAAGAAAATTCCAAATTATTGTTAATCTTTATTTTATCTTTACGTCAGCATATTTTCACAACGATAATTAAATATTTTTTCAACTTTTATAAATAGACCGAGAAAGTTATACTATTGAATATAATTGGTCACAATGTAATGAAGACAACAAAATTTAAATAATTGATAGTAATTTTATTTTAGCCAATGTATAAGAAGTAATTTTATTTAAAACAATAAGGTATTGTAATCGATATATACAAGTAGTTCAATTACGCGTACTTACGGTAAGCGATACCGGAGGATGCGCGGGCGCAGTGCTTCCGGCGCGTGCGCGAGTGGGGCTTCCCTGTTCCGTCATGCCGGGTGTACTTTGAGTAGGTTAATAAGAGGATGTATTATACAAGCTGTCACATTTTATTTTAAGTTTTATAAAAATATTCATACAAAGAGATTAAAAGTATTATTATTGAATATCTTTTCGAGTTTTCACGTTCGTTCCTTAATTTGAATGTATCAGCATTTATGTTAATTTCTTTTATTTCTCTGCTTTAGTCAGACAAAGCGCAGCGTTACATTCGCCGTTCAACTTATTCCAAAATTGCTCGATTTTGGATGGAAAGCAATCAACCCAGTGTCTTGACCCTTAAACCCTGTTATGAAAAATAAAATGTCAATTTGTAAAAAATATATATTTGTATGCTTTATCTAAATGTATATTCATTCAAATGTCTATTCATTTATCCAATCATTTACTGTCATAAATGATTTTAGCCTCCTCCCATATATATATATATATATATATATATATATATATATATATATATATATATATATATATATATATATATATATATATATATATTAGTTTTGCTATGCATAATAACAATAGTAGTATATAATTTAAACAATTCATTATAATTTCAATTATACATTTATATATATACATATTCTTAATTTTTTGAACATAAACATTAACTGAATGAATACGACTTCAAGTTACGAGTAAGACATAGTTTCTAACACTTTCAGTTCAAAAATTGTATTTCCTACAATAATAATCATAACGTGAACGTGAAGATGCATGATATAAGCCCCGAGCTATTTCAGTAAAGGTTATCGCCTTCATAGACATGGTGTGTACATTCTAACAATCGCAGCAATTAGCCGAATATAATTGAATACGAGATGATTCGATTACATTCAATTATTTTGTCTATGGGCGGGCAGTGGGCGGAGCGACGGCTGGGCGGTTGTAGGGCGGGACGATCCGCCCAAGTATCTTCATCTTTTTGTTTCAAATATTTGGCGTTCCGTACAATATTCTATTAATAAAAAAGTTGCTCAATGCTTTTTAAATTGTACTTTATTGCCCTTTTAAGTAATATATACGAAATATATAATACTTAAACAAAAATGTATTCGCCGGCCAGTTTACATACAATCTGTTAGATAAACGTTAGTTTATATTTTCTCGAAACAATTAAAAATATTTTTTATCAATAAAACCTTGGTATTACTCAAGTTCATGACAAATAAGCCATTCATTATTTCACCTGCTCTAACCTCTACCTGTGCTAGAGGCAGACAATGCTAAGCGATTTGTTAACAAGCAATGATGTAATATGCGGGCTTTATCTGACAGTAGTAAAAACTTGACAAACTTTAAATGAGGGTTCACAATGTGGTGGACAGTGCGATGCGGAACGCTTTGCAGCGTGTGAAGTGCGAGACAAGTCTGTCTATCTTTAGACCCACAGTCCGAAGTAAACCTAAAGTGAACATTATTTTTTATGGAAATAATATTTTTCA
The DNA here is from genome assembly GCA_032432895.1 of Dryadula phaetusa. NCBI lineage: Eukaryota > Metazoa > Arthropoda > Insecta > Lepidoptera > Nymphalidae > Dryadula > Dryadula phaetusa. The sequence goes on from JAOYRS010000059.1 coordinate 686,002, forward strand.
TACGCATATAAACATTTTCAATTCTTCAATAAATCGTAGGAAATTATTAAGCGTTATTAAATGACCAAAACATGTTTTAATATTTTAAAAATGATATAACAAAAATCAAAACCTAATTGTATTACCATCCTTTTATAAAACTGCACATATGTCTTTGCATCTATAACCTTCGTTATAATACAATACAAAGTAAAAAAAAGTTCCCCCCACTATAAGTTGCGAGGGTTGAAACTGGCGGGCACGCGCCGGGGCACGCACCCTGGCACGTCAGTCCTCTCCCAACCGCCCTGCCGAGCGGACCGCGCACCCCTATCTCCACCAGCCAGCAAACTTTTAAACCGACATCATCTGTACTAATTTAAAATAGTTTTAAATTATTTCAACACAAGTTGAAAGTTGCAAAGTGTCTCAGGGGTGCCGCCGGCTGAGTCAGCAGGAGCACAGGTATGAGTCATTTATTCTTACCATAGTAACACCCTAAACCTTTTCGCGAATGTATAAGTGAAATGGACATTTCAAGTCTAATAAAAAAAAATACTTTTTTTAATTACAAAAATCGCTGTAATTTTATTTTATTATTGGCCAATTAAAATTAATATTAGTTAAAAACATTATCATCTGTTTTTTGTTTATATTGAAACAGTATTTAAAAATAACAACTGTTGTGTATTTTTAATTAAATACTCTATCTATTGAATGAACTTATGTATATTTAGCTTTGAAATGGTGTACAGAATGTTCTAAAAGTTGTTTGATAACTTAAATTGGTTATAGATATCCTATGCAGCGTCCGATAGGTGTTCTACACGGGATGCAAATTCAAAAGTATCAGTTTCAATGTAGAAGTAGTTACTGACGGGCTTTCTCGACCAGTTCACAAGTCAAAGTTTGGAGGAAGCCCGCTTAGGACGGAACTGTGCATCATGTTATCTTATCGTTACATCGAACTTAATCTAACTAATAAATACCAATTAGTCTTTAGCTTATAAGTTTTCTATTCAAGAAAATCTGTGATTTTTTTTACATAAGGAGGTACTAATATTGCTAAATTCATTTTAAAAGTTTTCTTTAAAAAATATTTAATTTTAATTTATATTATCAGGTTTTTGGATAACTAAAAAGTTTTACTAAAAATAGCATACTTTAATTTAATTATTTATTATACCTATAATTAATAAATATAACTAATTTGCTGCCTATATCTTAAATCTCATACAAAATAAATAAAACCATGAATTATCATAAAAAATAAACAACAAAATATGAGATATAATTTGTACTATAATAGTCTAGTTTATTATAGATATCTATTTACCCCTTTTATAACTCGCATTACAATTGACCATTTAACCGAGGGTTGTTTCAACGTAAAAAGTAACCCTTTATAGGTAGCGCACCTAGGTAGAAGTGTCGCGTGCCGGCTGATTAACGTTGCTCATCGATAAAGATATTACGAAATGTTGATATTTAATAAAAATATTAACACATTTAATATAACTGGGTAGGGTTATGTCATTAACATGTCCCTATTATATTTATGACAATTAAAATAATAAATATTATTTGTTATGGCCTATTCTTTTTATTTCAATGTTTTTTTTTCGTAACTTAATTATAATTACTTAATGTTATTTTATTTACATTTCCGTATATCTTTAGAATTTGCGTATTTTATAAAATAATTTATTAGTTTACTATTTATAAAATTTCTACAAATAGTACTTATCAAGTTCTGTTCTTAGAAAAGGCCTTTACTTATTTCAAACTAAGCAATAATTTATAAAATCTATTATATCATTTTAACTATATTTTAGATAAATATATAGTTTTTAATGATTAATATTATAATAACTACACACATAAGATATTTACCAATTAATAAAAAGTGCATTTTTTTTATGATTTGTTCAATTTCAGCTAGTCACTCCAGTTACTCAAATTGTCCGAAAGATTATAGTATATTTTTTTGTAGGTGAATCCCAAAGTTTTATTTCGTCGTTAGTACTTAATTATTTTTCTGTTACAAACTTTTCTTTAACTAAGCTTTTCATGCAATATTTTACATTTTTCAATAACTCCTGAGATAGTTAATTGTTTCCTTATTTTAAGTTAACACTTTTATCCCGCATAGCAGGGTAGACAGAACGTACCTAGTGTCAAGACACTCCGTACTTTGCTTTCCACCGAATTCGAGACATTTCGTGTTGAGTGGTGGAACCAGAGTCAAGAGAACTCAAGGCCGCATTTTGTCTTTTACCAGAGCGAGGAAGTGAAAATAATTTAAATATTATCACTCCCCCGAGTGGGGATCGAACCCACAACCGATCGTGTTTTCAGATAATGTCACACTGCTCTACGACCGGCCTCATTAATTGTTTAAAGTAAAGAGGAAATACCATGGCAAACTTTTTCTTTCATCTAAACTATGAAAAACTCTTCAATATGTAGCATTGCTATAACACAGTGGGCATTTTTTCTGCCTTATCAAAAAATATTGTCAAATTTCAAGTTATTATATATATAAAATTTTAAATTTTATACACTTTAACCTTTCTCAGAAATCATTAGCTATTGATAAAAAGTATACGAAAATAAGCTCGGTATTTTTTAAAAATTAATTTTCATAGCGTGTATTGCTTTATAATGGTTTTATAATAATTTAATTCAAATCATTTCAAAATTTACTCACTTGGAAATCTTAAGTCTGGTCTCAAGTATATAAATAGAGGATGAACGTGTTCGATTTAATTATTTTTTATAAATTTAATGAAATTTTTGAACTTATAATATTTATATAACTTAAATAATAAACAATCGTAAGATGGCCGTCACTCACGGTCACGAAATCGATGCAATATCATTTACCAGAGAATAAAACTTTTGAACGTAAATTTTATTGAAAATTTAAACATCTATGTATTATTAACACGAAATAATTCAATCGGTAACTAACGCCTTATACGTATGTTAATGATAGGTGTACGAATATATTGGATATGATAAATGAAATATTCAAGAGCTATTGTATCCGGTGGTTTAGGTAGTGTGCTGTATAATATAATCTTTAATTTTCTTCTCTTTTATTATATTACCGCTTTTGACTATTTAAAGTAACTATTATTATACATTTAGTTTAGAACACTTTACAGTCGTTCGTGGTCGCATGAAGGCTCTACTTGTCACTAAATTTATATATAAAACTGTTTACTAAAGGTTTATGGTTAAAATATAAATACTGATATAAGTAATTAACACCTTTTATAAGTAACTTTTTCGGAGGTGTTTCAATTTATAATAAGTATGTGAATAATATGTATTTGAGTGAATTTGATCAGTAATAATATATCTATCCAAATGAATATGTGAATTAAAGATATTTTACGGTCTTTGTCTCCCAAAACATAGGAGATGTGCAACTTGTTAAATAAAAAGTATTTTAAGAATTAAGTCATTTTTTTGCCGCTTTTGACCCGAATTGAAGGCATTGAATGTAAATTGGCGAAAGTCAACGCCGCGCTTTGTATAATAATTCAAAACATATATTATATTATTTTTTTTATGTTATGCAAATTTATAAAGTTGATTAATGTAATTAATGTTATTTTTAATAACTTTGACCCTAGTTTATATATGATCTTTTGTAAATAAACTTACAAGTTTCATTGACTGTGTCGAATAAAAACTTTTTTAACATTTCTATATCTAAAAGCATATAGTAGTTAGTTAAGATTATCGTTAATTGGCATAATTATGTACAATTTTTATTAATTTAATTTTATTTTTTGTATACAAGAAATGAATTTGCATCATTCAAATTTTGAAGTAAACGCAGGTGAAGCGTTTAACTATAGCTTTGGGCGGGATCAAGTATTTTATCGTTAATATTTGAAGTCGTGGGCGGATAACGTTGTAAGGCGGAGTTTGATAAAATTATTATATTTACCGGAAATTTATATTCTTACCAGTGAGAATATAGTATTACGATCAGAAATTTTCTGTGACAGTGTGATTTTCACTTCGATTCATCGAATTTCGATTTGTATTTATACTTGTATTTGTACTTTTTCAATTAAATGTTTTATTTAAAAAAGTATAATATGTTGAATTTAAAAATATAGAGATATTCCTTAAAACGTGTTTTATGTATTGATAACAAATAATTTATTTATTATTAATTTGGTAACTATCACAAATTTTTGTATACATTTTTTTAACTTTACAGTATTAAACAGGTGGCGGAAGTTTGTTATACTTATTATATAAGTGATCATAATTTTTAGCTTATAAGAAATGTATTTCCGAATTCGTGTATATTAAAACTTTACCTGTAGAACATATTTTTAATAACATTAAAGTAAAACATTCAAATCTGGTGAAATAAATTGTACTTACTTGATTTTTTTTTTTAATCAAATTCATAAATAAGGGCCAAATCACTTGTTACATGCCTCCTCTTATTATAAAAATTAGCCTCATCTGGAACAAAAACAATCTCGTCTTATTAAATATTAAATTATTATGTTATACATATTTAATATATAAATATCATATTACGTATACTTATGTAGGTATATTTCAATATTAATAGGCATAATTGTTTCATTTATACTTATAAGAGCTTATCAAATAATAACATGAAAATGACACTCAGTATGCAATATTTTCATTCTAAATAATTGCGCGTTACCAAACCATAACACCGCCATTAAGGCATAACTTATTCATGCTATTTGCTTTAAGCCAAAATACATAGAAAATATTAAGTAAAAAGGGTCCTGTACGTTCTATTTCGCGTTAGTCCCTAGGGTAGCGTACAATAGGGAGAGCGTGGGAGCGATCTCGGCGACAGTAATTAGACAACATGGTTTAACTAGCCCCATTTCATCCCGCCTTGTCAATAGGTAAAACCCGGTAATAAATAACAGCAACTGAAGTAAATTTGTCATAAATTTTAGATGTTAAAAAAATAATGCCTTTAATCAAATGATTACGGAAATATTAATTTAACATATAAATGTGTATAGTAAAAAGAGTGATGAAACTAAAAGGCGTTGCTCTTGTCCTTTGTGTAAAAATATCAATTTGTGGAAAAGCGCAATCGTGTTAGTTGAAGTACATTGTTACAATCAAGAAAATGGAGTATTTTAACCTTTACATTTCCTCCACGCCATTTCTTGAACATCTTTCTTTATTTTATTCTTTTGCCAACAGATATTTAGTCAAGATCAATACAAACAAATGGGACGATGATCATCATTTTTTATCACAAATTATCGAATACGGACGTTTGAATATGGAGGCGGCATTACCACATTTTCACCGACTAGCAACTTCTCGATTCTATCAGCAATATGCGGCGCCGCCGGTCCGTATTTCCAGCAATTATCTCCATGATTTAATTCCTCAACAACATCCGACCCTCCTCCAACAGTATTTAGCATACTACAATGAGCCTGTAGTACCTCTCGACTTATCACTTAAATCTACTACACCAATCACCCCACCGTGCACTCCCCCGCCGTCACAGAAAAGAAAATCTTCCGATGAAAATAAAAATGAAAAACCAGCAAAGATATTTCGGCACTTTGAGGAAACCGATGTCAGTAATAATGAGGAATCACAGGATAAAATTCAAAAGAGAAAATACGACGATGAAATATCAAACGACAGTGATAGTCCTGAGGCTAAAAAGCTTAAATTTACTAAGCAGTTCTTTGAAGAATTGCGTAGTTGCCTTCCCAATAAAGGCGACGGAGCTAAGAGTGAACGCAGCTCTCCTGATATTGTAGAAATAAAAGACGTGACGGAGCGTCCCAAAAAATCACCGAAACCTTCATCACAGCCACTTAAAAAGAGTAAAGTTGTAAGACGTTTAATGTTTGATGAAGATAAAACTTCACCAGTCTCTGGCACTATTATAAGGGACCTTGCTGAAGACGAAACCTTAGTAGTAAGAAAGGTAAAAACAATTCGCAATTTACTGATGCTTATTTGTATTTTTTCCTAAACTTTATTAGCTACTATATAGATGTCACTTATTAGTAAAAAAAAACTATTTTCTATAATTATAAGATATTTTAATTGTACTATATGATATTAAACAAATATATTGTCATGCAGCGAAATAAAACTTCATAATTTATTCGTAGTGAAGCAAGTGCCAAAGCTGCTATGGAACTGTTAATTAAACCTTCTAACCATAGCATTACAATGGGTTGTGGGCGACTTTCCTTATCGCTTCGACAATTAAACGCTATGAAATCGCTTATTGTGTTGTGTTTTTGCGCTAATAACAGTCCTGAGGGCGAGCCGCGACATTCACAGCAAGGGGTGGGGTCTTGGGGATATTAGACATAGAATAAATCATTTATATGATTTCTAACCTAATATTTCTCTATAATTCCACTTAGCGCACTAATTTTGGTATATTTGAAATAATAAAATCCCCAACTGCTACCTTTATGAAGGTAACAAAAAAATAATAAGTTTAATTACATTTTAGGGAGACATAGATCCGGCTTTTAATGTAGTAGAAGTAACGGAAGAAGCTAAAGCATTAATTGCCAATATAGAGAACCGACTGGGAAGGTACATCTGTAGGCTATGCCGTCGGTTGTACACCGACGCGTTTGCTCTCGCGCAACACCGATGTTCTCGTATAGTTCACATTGAATACCGATGCCCTGAATGTGACAAGGTAATTTTTGTAATTTTTTATGTAGGTATTAGAGATCACTTAAAATTTTGAATAAAGTCTTTATTGCTTTTGTCATAATTTATCATAATATGAGTGTTGAGTACAAATTCAAATTGATACCAATAAATGTTTTAAGTGAATAAAATATAAAGTTGCGTAGACTAAAGAATCAAAATTACTTTTGGCAGAATAAACAAGTCAAATCTTCTTTTTACCAATTCCATTGAGTCAAACTATTTTAATGATTATTTCAGTCAAAAAATCATTATATTATTGAATACATGTTCAAAACATATTTAGCTGATTAACTATCGTGTATTTAAACCTTATACGTTTTTTCGGTATTCTCATACATTGGCAAACAATTCGTTTCCGGCTTTATACACATCCGGTACGATTAGCTAAACCGATACATCTTACACATCTCCCGCGTTATCTAACAATTCATCAATTTTATCGATCCCGCTTCATTTTCTGACACGGTCATTGAAAAACGTTTTCGTGTCGTGTGGGAACAAATTACACGAGGGTGGCGATCGTAAACACTTGCCACATTTCCATGGGAATCGCTCTAACTGAATGTCGGCTAGCAAAATATTTGTGCACCTTAATTGATACTTCACGTGGTGCGTGACGGTGAATTGTTAGTATTTATCTCGATGATGGGGCAACGATTAATTATTAACAATAACAAAGAACTCAATTGTGTACGCCACTGAGTTAGCTCTCGGTGTGAATAATAAATATGACCTTAAAACCGATGCAACGAAGTAAAATTGTGCAACTATTAAGTTGTAGGTAGTTCTCCACTTATGCGGTATATTTTAATTTGATTTATTGTTATGATATTTTTCTGTAGGTTTTTGTTAATACATTTCTGTATACGGCTGAAATTTTAAAACAATTTATATTACTATAAAGCTTTACGCTCATTTTCTATTATATATAAAAGACATAATTTCAGTCAATGGATTTAAAAAATATTGTTAATTATTCTTAATATAGTTATTTTAAAATATATTATATGATCATAGGTCTTCAACTGCCCTGCGAACCTAGCATCCCATCGACGATGGCATAAGCCCCGTGTGCCTGGTGCCAGCAAGCGCAGGGAAGCCCCAACGGAAGCTGGCCGGTTTGCTTGTCAAAAGTGCGGCAAATTATTCAGGCGACAAGCGTACTTAAGGAAACATCTATTAGCGCACGAGCAACCGGAAACAGAAACCGATAAAGAACCATCGGCTTTTCGTCAAGTCCATGTCGAATATCCCACTTACCAACCAGTGAGTTACAAAATTATTACAATACATTTATTTAATTGTTTATTTTTATCTATTTTTGTGATTATTTTTCAAAAAAAATATTTTCTAACAGGATCGAATACAAGAACCTATTCGCGATAGCAATTTCAATACGTCGTTCTGGAATAAGTTGCCACAAGTAGAACCGAATTGGGATGAGTCAAGAACTAGATGCCCTTCTAACTGTTCTTCGGAGGACTCGCGTAGTTTGGATGTTACGGGTTCGGAAGATGAGGGAGGAGGGCCAGACGGAAACGATGGGTGACGTCACATTCTGCGGCCCGTGCCGCGTTTCCCATACTCCATCCCGAACACCTTGTATCCATATTCATATGGCCATGATATGTATTTCTCTTAAGAAGGTAAGTCAAGGCTAATATTTTAATGACAGTGTTTGAAGATACTTATCATGTAAGCCTCACTGTCGTTATTCATTCACATCGGTGCACTAACTAATTACAGTTTATTCTAAACAGTAGCTCTTATAGTGTTTAGTTTAAAGTTTAAAATGTATATCAATATAGATTAAGCTTTATTATAAAATTATTCATTTAACTAGCTATAGGTATTTGTAAATGTGTGTTTTAATTTAAATATTGTAATAATTTATTGTATAGAAATGATAATGTAAATACTGAGGATCTCCTACAGCAACATTCCAAATTATTTTCACGTTATGATGTTAAACATCACTCGTGCTTACCTAATAAGATTAGTTTAATTTAATACTACATATTTATAAGGCATTTTTTATTTTAAACATAGCCAGAATATATGTACAGTATTTAAACAAAAAAAAGAAAACATAATTTGTAAGTTTTCAAGAACATAATCCAATACACGTATTAATTATCTTGTATTGTAAAAATGGCATCTAATATATGATTAGTTAAAGCAAAATAGCAAAAACATTTACAATTTCCAATTCTAAATAGTTCACAATAAACTTAATTCCCTATACTTATTCCTAAACTTGATTGTGAACTGATAATAGCATATTACGCAAAACAGACTAATTTTATACTTCAAGTTGGTTTCAATTTCCTGAAGACAATTTTCTTGGCATATAGCATTTGGATCGAAGTCACGAAGGGTCATCGCAATCGATTGCGGTTTCAGCATATTTTTAGATGCACTGACCCGCTATCTCATAATTTTTTCAACCAGCCACATCGGAATTGAGTGAGGTCGTGGAAAGTAGGCTGTTACTGTAGACCGATAGATTTATAACCAAAGAAACAAAATAAGTTACTAAGATAATTAAATTAGGCATAATTTGATAAAAATTTATTTACAAAACTTTATTTATATGAATTTTATTCTTATACATATATTTATATATATACATATATATATATATATATATATATATATATATATATACATTATTAAAAACGTAGTCTAGTCACTTTAGTCATTTTTCAAAAAATGTCTTATATTATTTACATTTATTTGATATGATGACGTATTCTAGTCGATTTTAGTCATTTATAAAGAAAAAAAAAACATTTATTTACAGTAATTATTTTTAATTTTAAATCTAGTCATGGCCAATATCGTTGTCGTATTTGATAAATAATGTTATTAGCAGTATAGTATGAACGATTCAGATTTGAATTGAATTGGAGAAACTTATAAGATATTGAAAATATGGATTCGTCTTATTTCTTTTTGAGATTCGTCGTATTTCTCTTTGAGTGAGAAAGAAGAGTTATTTGTAAAATTAAGAATAAGTCAAATAAAGTTAACAGGTCTAGTCAACTTTGGTCTAAATTCTAGTCATTAAATATAATTTAAAAAAATAATATTCTAGTCATACATGTATTAGTTTTATTATAGATCTCAAAATGTCTATCTAGTCATTGTACCAAATATAAATATAAGAAAAATTTAGTCAAAACATATCACAAAATCTAGTCACGATATGGATCTCTAAGCGTCTATCAGTCAGTCATCTAGTCATTCAAAGTATTGACATCTCATTTATCATTATACCAAAATTTAACAAAATAACTGTACTTTTGTGTTTTTTTTTATATAAAATTTATTGAAGTACAGACTGGGTTTGTACATTATTTTTTCGTTATTGTTATTTATTTTTCATTTGCATCGGCTACTTAGAACTAAGATCAAAATTTATATTTAAGCGAATTTTTGACAAAATCAAATTATCTCACTTTTACAACGTACATTTATAAAGTAAAGTAAGTACTTTTATATTGCAAAACGTGCAATTGTTGTTGTCAGTGGCTACTTAAGACGATTTTGCTAATAAAAATTTATGTATTAAATAATCATATATTACTTGCCTTAATATTGTAGGTTTACTTCTAACATATCATCAAACGTGTAACAGATTTTAGTTTTTACTTGTAACATAAATGAAATTTATTACAATAAAAAATACTAAGTATTGCTATATGATATTATATATAAGTAGTCATAGATATAGATATATTTAATAAAGAATATCGAGTGGAATCTAGTCAGTGTGTTCTTTGCAACGCGTTCCAAAGATTTGTACATTAAAAGACGCTATTAATATAATTAAATTATTTAGATATTTTACAGTTTTTTTATATATATTTATAAGAAATAAGGCAAGCTTAAAATATTTTAAAACTGTCTATATACATTTTAAATGTAGATGTATGTCTATAGGAGCTTAGTTATATTATACTAAATTAATGATGGTACAATGTATAACAATATCATTAATAGATAAAATAAAAAATTATAATATGAACGTTTCACGCAAGTTACATTGTACCATGCTTAACTATTGCTTAATTCAGTGTCAAAAGCTCTGTGTAGAGAAATTTCATTCATAAAATGAATTTAATAAGATAATAGTTTAAGGTTTTACATCAAGATTTTATTTAGCTGAGAATATTTTTTATTATATAGGTACTTTATTTACTCTCGCACATACAAAAGTGAAAATATGTATAATGAAATTAATAATTACCTAACTTATTTTTTATCTTTTCCAATTAACTATAAAGAAATAAGACAAATATAAAAGTGACATTTACCAATGTCTATGAGTTTATAATTATTTTACTGACTTTAAAGTGCGGTTGTAGGTTCGATTCGCACTCTAGGGAGTTATTATATTTAAAATTGCGCCGCGTTGAGTTCCGCTACTCAACACATAACGTGTTGAACTCAAACACTAACCGCAGAAAGGAGTGACCTGTCACTAAGTTCTACTATGTCGTTCTACTATAAAAATTTCGTTGTTTGTCTTAGAGAAGAGAAATGAAAATAAATTTTTAACTGACTTTCCAAAAACAGGTTATCAATGCGGCCAGTCTTTTTTTATGCAGTAAGGCTATCATTTGGTCCCATAATAATTATTTTCAGTTGGACCCAGTAGTTTTGATTTTATAATCATATTTATTATTTTAAGGATATATTCACGACTCTTTTTACGTATTTACTGCGATTTCGTCGCCATTTGTGAACCGATATGCAATTTTTTTTATTTAGAAAGAGTATATACTTTGAGGATGGTCCCACAAAAAATTGTTGAAAATCTGATGAATATTTTCGGAGGTGTCAATGAAAATCTCAACGAAAAATAGCAAATGATTTGCAAGTGAATTGTTGGGATTTTTTATGTGTTTACCATTCTATAATAAATGTCATTATTATTGGATATATTAAGTATATACCAAATCTTATAAAACTTTATATATCTTTAAGCTATTGTATATAACAACCATTACAAAGTGGAGCCTAAAAAGCAAAGAATAAAAGTAAACTACGTTTAAAAAACCCGACTCCAAAAATTGAAAAGTAAAAAATAATTTTATAAAAGTTTTAATTTAAACATCTTGTAAACCAATACTAATAAATAATATTATTTGGTTTTGTTACCAACCCATAGGCTTGAGGTCAGTGCCAAGCCGTTTTTTTTAAATACGGCAGATTTTTTAGCTTCGTAGAAAGCCGACGAACTCTTTTACACAGCTTCGCCACAGGTGTCTCCTATCGGTAATCTCATTAGTATTTGAAGTCTTGGTAGGTATACGATACTGATATTTATTTGGTTAACTCCAACAAATTATCTCTGATTTTATAATTCCTACTGTAAAGGCACCTTTAAGGCGTTTGGCTTGGCATCGAGTTCAAACCTATGAGTTGGTAACACAACAAGTTTTACAAAATTTAAAATTAAATCTTTATAAAATTATTTTTTACTTTTCAGTTTTGAAGTGGGTTTTTTTAAACCTAGTTTAATTGTAAAATGTAATCATTTGCCCGAGTGGGTCCACTCGGAATCCACTATCGTATTTAAAGTCAGACGCTGTCAGCACTGCGCCACGGTGGCCTCAAAAATATAAATGATTAGAATTGAATTACGTCACTGTTTTATTCGTTACTGTAAGCTAAATACGTGGTTAGTTAATTCTTGTGGAAAGCGGAAAAAGTAGTTTCTTCATCTCTTGTTACTAGATTTTCACCCGCTATAGAAGAAAAGCGTGAAGCATTAAAGCACTATTCTTTATGAAATTGCAATTAATTTATTTATTAAAATATGTCACGAATGTACTTAATATATAATTATGCACTTATTTATAAAACTGTAAGTAGATATTTAGAATAGTCAATGTAGATATATGTAGATATTTGTTAGTAAATGATTGTATCAATAAAAATATATAAAAGAACTATTTTCTTTTATTTATGTACAAATTCTTTAATAACATGAAAAACAGTCGACGAAGTGTTTATTACCCTCATTGAATGTCATATGCGTCCCGGCCAACACATTCTCGACAAAATGTTTGACACATAAAAAACTAATATAAAAATAATAATATAAATTGAAAAGAAAACAATAACACCTGTACAAAAACTATAAAATATATAAATAAAAAATAAAATATTAGATATATATTTTATATATAATAATTGCACTCATCTGTAATTAGTATTTTAATGTTTAATGATATGGTAAAACTTCATCCGAATAAATAAAGCTAAAAATCACTGCCAAATAGCGTTTAAAAATTAATATATAACTATTCGTTTAATTATTAAAGTATAACGTATAACAGCGATTCTTCGCTACAAATCAGTGTCTTTCTCATTTTCTGTAGCGCAAAATCCCTTTACACAAATCGCCCGTAATTTCTCGTAGCAATACCTTCCATTGCTACGAGGACGAACGGTACTGTGGGGTTCACCGGAAACAAAAACCGATACTACTTATTAGAACCCAACGGAACCTTATATGCCCTCGTGAGACGTGGTAAAATCACTTGCGCATACCATTACAATACGTTTATGGACGGTCCACCTATTGCTGTTGCCAGTATAACACTCTGGAATCTTTCCAAGAGCAATTGCAGACTCGATGACTTGCAGGAAGTTCACCACAACCCTCTCATAATTTGGAATCTTCTCTTATTTACTGGCTTTAGACAAGACAAGTCACTATTGTCATTTGCGATGGCCTTAATAGAGAGCTGAGCTAAGAACTCTCATTGACATGATCAACTAAACACATGAGACGTATGTTTAAATTTCAAGTTATGACCGTACATCATATATTTTAAAAATACTTATTATTATTATTATTTATTTATTAAGCCTCACGCTTTTACCCCGCTTAGCAGGGTAGACAGAAAGTAACTAGTGTCAAGACACTCCGTACTTCGCTCTCCACAGGTTTCGAGACATTGCGTGTTGAGTGGTGGACTCAAGGCCGCACTTTGTTTTTAAAACGCACTTAATATATAAAAGAACAAACTATGGTATTAAATTTATTACATTAATTTATCAAAAACACTCCAGCCCTCAAGCAAAGAGAGGCTTCAAATTCTGTATGATCAAACATAAATTCTCTAAAATAAAAATAATATTATCCTCTTGGTTCCCTTTAGAAATGAAAAACACTCAAACAATTTTTTCCCATTAGACATCTCTTTTTCTACAAAATTTGCAAATAAGCCCCATCTATCAACGTGACACTGAACGAGTGATGCGAGTGGGCCCCGTGCTTATTGGGGATGAAAATACCACTAACAGCATATACGAGAATTCAGTTGGTTGTCATGTTCACCGGCAGATGGCCCTTTTTCCAAAAATGCTTTTACAATCCTTCAATTTTATTTCTACGCTTACTTTTTAATATTTTCTCAAATTTTAGAGCTATTATAATAGCAAGAATTCAAAGATTTGTTGAACTTTAAATTTCTAAAATCCATATTTAACAATCTATCATAACCACGGTTGCTTGAAAATATTTTTTAAAATATTAAGCAATAACTAATAATGAATATTATTAGCATTACTTCCTACTAAAATAAATAAACGTTGATGATGTACATTTAAGTTGTTTAACGTTCAAAAGACATCACATTAAAGTTCAAAATTTTCAACTTTTCTTCTAATTTCATAAATATGAAAATTTTCTTAAATAATTTTAAAATACCTTACATATAAATGAGTTATTTGTAAGGTATTTTAAAAAATATACAGATATTAGATAAGCTCTTAACTTGTTGTGGAAATATCTTTTTGTATATATAAGACAAATTTGTATTTGAGAAGAGAATAAAAACTATAGTTATAGTTCGACCTCAATGACCTGCTGCTGTAATTTTTATACGTTCTTATTTATTGTTTTCTAATTGTAAATGTCGATTAATATTATAAGTATTATAAGTTAATCTTTTAAGGCCTGTAATTGCACTTTAACTCAACAATAACAATAGGTATGTTAATTACTGATGACTCTTAGATTGCCTGAATAAATTATGTTTTTTCTGCTTATAACGAAAGATTGATTCTATTGAACTTCAGTATACAAACAAACCGTCATTGAAGACGTACAATGAAACTAGAATTGATAATTACGACAGTGATATTAATTATTGCTACAGTAAAATGCCATTTGACATATTCAACGAAGAAGTTAGACTTAACCACAATATCGCCATCGGAAAACAACGAGCAAAATGTTACAAATATTAAGCTTAGTGAAAAGAAAAAGTTTACTCAAAAATCAGTTCACTTGAATGAATCTCGAATTTATCTGGATGATGTGTTGTATGCTTTAAAAAGTCTAAATTGGACTGATGAAGAGTTATCATGTTTACACAAAACATTGCGCCTCCTTCATAATTTGCAAAATTTTACATTATATGCTGTTTGGGGTAAGCTTTTAGTGCTGTTCTAATATCCTTTTAATTTGTAAACGTAAAATTATTCACACTTTATTAAATTATGTACAATAAAGAATAATTAATTGTTGACTTATTATTTAGATTGGGATTCAATAGCATCACAACCTCAAGGCTTACTTTATGGTAGTAGATTTCATCTTGGTAATTTTGATGAGTGCATGAACGCGCCATGGTATCAAGAGCATCCTGAATTGCGAACTCAATATTGCTTAGCAGATATAGAACTAGAAAGGACTGATAAAACTGTGAAGAAGAGGATATCTGATCCATTTGATCCATATGAATCTGCTTTGAACGTTTTGGAGGTAAGACATCCTTTTTCTTAGTTTATTTTAATGAACAGTTTAATTAAAAAGGTAATTTGTATATACTTTATAAAAATATTTATTTATAAATTTGATGTACATAGATATTCAATTAAACCGAACAATTAAATTTAGATAATCACTTAAGTTACTTTTATTAAAATTTAGTACCAATCCAAATTCCTTCGTACATACAACAAATTGACATGGGGGGCTTGCGTGCCCGCCGTATGTCAACCTCGATCAGTGGAAAGGCTGATGGGCGTGCTATTGACACATAGTCATCTTGGCACCGCAGGACTACGAGCACGGATTTCTGTCAAAGAAAAATGTCAAAACGTCGAAGAGCCACTCAAATATGATGGATTATTTTATGCATTTGTGTAAGTACTGTCAATGAATTTACAGTTGGGAAACTTACAATCTTTGCGCTTTCATATTGCAATTTACATTATAAAGATTTTGTCAGTGTCACGCAACACACACTTAATCGAATCGGGCGGGAAGCAGAGTACGGAGTGTCTTGACACTAGATACCCTCCTATGTGAAGCTATAATAAAAAAAAATGTTTTGTCAGCGAGAATAATAATATAACACTTTGTAGATGAAAATAAATGTATGCATCCAAACGCTATTAGTTTATTATTTTAGGTATTCAAATAGCTCTATACTACACAGATTTCTATAAATTTTCAAGAAAATTGAAAACTCCTAAGTGATTCGGTTCCTTTGTTTGTAGATATGTGGATGATAAAGACCTATGGTCGTTTTCTAAATTATATTAGTTACTTAAATCTTTTTTCAGTGGCATTTCTGGATTTTTAGTTGCAGTCACCTTGATATGCACTTATATGAAGAATAAAACAAGTGATTCTGAACAGAATACTTTAAGTAAGCTATTCATATTTAATTCGGTCCTAAAAAATGAGTTTTCTAATTATTTTATTAAAGAATCATTGTTACTAAATTTATTAAAATTTCAGCTAATAGAATAATTACAGCTTTTGATCTAAAATATAATGCACAAAATCTTCTCAAAGAATCCAAAAACGGCTTACACGTCCTTTATGGAATAAAATTTCTTACAATGTGTATTGTTGTGTCCGCACATCAATTTGGAATATTCAATGGCGGACCAGTCAGTAATGGCTATACAGTAGACGAGGTATGATGAAAATATTATATATTTGATTGATTATAGGTATATGATTTAAAACAATAGATCAATTTAAACAATTTTCACGTACTTTTTTATAAATGTGTTATTTATAACTGTCTGCGCCTTCTGCTCATGGTGGCATAAACTGGCATAAAAAGAAATCTCTTGGCACTCAGTTTTCTATGATTCTCCTGACATGTGATTAAAGGAGCCTGATATCTTTTAAGTACTTTTATGTTTTATCTCATATAACAGGGCTGTCAGAGACGACGAAGTGTCAAGGCACTCTGATGAGAGCTTTCCGTCCGACATTGAGATAATGTGTTTTGAATGCTCTCTTGAACGACAAAAGCATAGAACTGAACGAAATAATTGTAAATAGTAATAATTAAGAAGATATAACCAGAACTTCAGTAGAAAAATCTAAAATGTTCTGAATGTATTATGTACGTTTTCGAAGCATTGTGATGCTGTTGAACAGTGTAAACGCGGTGTTAGTAAAATTTTATAAATAATTATATTTAAAATTAAATTTAATTTCTCCGCTCTAGTAAGACAAACGTGGCTTGAAGCTCAGAGCATACACCTATTCAAGAGAGCATTCAAAACACATTATCTCAATGTCGGAAGTAAAGCTCTCATCAGATCAGACATCTGACAGCCCTGCTATACAGGATAAAACATGGAAATACTTAAAAGATATCAGGCTCCATTAATCATGGCATCAAAATAGATAAACGCTAAATGGTTACAGTTATTTAAACTTCTTTTTTATGAACTTTACAGGAAACAGTAACAATTAAGGGCATGATGATGCTTCACGAGGATGTTGTTGTAGACTCTTATTTTGCCATCTCCGGGTTTCTGACGGGCATAGTACTCATAAAAATAAAAATACTGCCCAATGTGTTATTAGTTCTACTTAAGAGATATGTTAGGTAGAGTACTATATTTAATTTCATTATGATATTAGTCGTATCTATAAAAATATTTCATAAAAGTGTAATAATGATAAAAAATATTTAACATTAAGCATATAGAAATATGTGATATGTGTACGTAAGCAAAGGAGTCCAAAATTCGATATCCTGCCATAATAAGGTATTTGACTGAACACGTTGGTTGTAAGTTGAACCTTGTTCATAATAGTATGTATACTAATTATAATACTGATTTCTTATACCTAATATGTATATATTAAATTAGTTTAAAACTAACTAAAAGGAACATGCTTAAAATAATTTCCTCTTTTGCTAGTCATCCCGACGGGAACTTCTTGTTCGTGCATTAAAAATATTGGCCCGGATAATAATAAATAATGATAATGACATTAAGTGCATCAAAATAGCGTTACATAATTAATGTTAGACTAACAAAAACGTTATACATATTGTTAAAAATCGATACACCTAATCAAAATCAATACTAAAATTTTATAATGTAATAATTCTTTGCAGACTAATAATAGGATATGCAGTAGTCATATTCTATATTTGCGCTATATATCCTTATACTGGAACCGGACCGCTGTGGAACAGAGCTATAGCCGGAGATACAGATCAATGTCGAAAAAATTGGTGGCTCAGCCTTTTGATGCTCAGTAATTATATTGACAGTGAAAATATTGTAAGCACCTTTATTTATAACATTTATGAAATAAAATTAACAGTATGCATTATTGATTACCAGAAATGAATTTTTTTAACTAGATTAATTGCATATATTTTGATATTCAAGAATATATTTTAAATAAATTTTATCGTGTCAAACACTTTACAATAATGTGACCACGGTCACAGGTAAGCGCGAACGGTTGTGGGTTCAATTTCCACTCGAGGGAATAATCACAGAAAATATTATATTTAAAATTGATTTTCATTTCTCTGAACCGATAAGACAAAGAGCGGCGTTGAGTTCAACTATAAAACCATAATGTAACGATTTTGAGTGAAAAGTAGTTAACGGAGTGCCTTAACACTAGTTCGCTCTGACTATCTTGTTCACGCTTTACAGGTAGCTAAAAAAACATTACTATTGTTATGCTAACACAATCTATCCTACATATACTATATATATATATATATATATATATATATATATATATATATATATATATATATGAGTATGCGTACTTTAAAATAAATATACTTAATTTTTATTTCAGTGCCTAGTGGTGAGCTGGTACATACCCTGCGACTTCCATTTCTTCGTAATAACTGTGCTCGTATACTTTTTGTATAAGAAGCAACCCTTACTTGGTAAAATACTTTTCACCGTCCTTGCAATAGCTTCAATTATTACACCAGGCGTTATAAACTATGTCTACAATCTACCAGCCATTCAGTTATTTACTTTTGAGTAAGTATGTATTTCATAAAGGTATCTGCTTCATTAATACATATAACATTAATTATGTAACGCTATTTTGATGCACTTATAATATTAATTGGGTGTAATTAAAAGTCAAGACACTAAAGTGATGACGTTATGAAAATTGTACCTCATCTAATTCCCAATGTAGGTAAAGATTGTTTTATTATCATATGTACGTTCTTTTGTTTTCTCATTTTATACAATTGCAGAGCCTAATGCTGTATATTATTTAGCCAAGCGATCAGCGCTTAAGTTTTTCTTATAATATTGCATTAATAATCGTCATCAGATAGATTAATAATATATAAAACGCATTTAATGGCACTTGAAGATCATTGTATTCCATTATACTATTAAAAAATATATTACAACTTCACGTGTCCGCTAGCGTGGAAATTTGCATGTTACACATTCATTTGAATTACAGCCTCTAACATTATAAGGAAGTTATTATCTGTGCTTTGTATATATGGGAGTTTGTCATAGTTTTCTTTTATCCATGCTTGATAAAATATGGCTAATAGATCAACACCCAAATTATTTTTTTCTTAGAATCTTATTGTCATTTTATTTGTTGATTTCATATATTTAATGAACATAGAATATAGACAAGGCGGTTTAGTTAGTCAAATCAGTCGAGAAATTGCATGTCGAGAGGCCAAATTCAACGTCACGTATTACCGATAATAACAGATGACACGAGAGGCTTATATCTGATATAAGATTTAGACGTCTTTACCACTTTTACGCGATAATGCTAGGCCAGTGAAAAAAATATATATAATTTTACATTAAGTACCAAAAAAATGAACTATTAGAAAAACTTAAAAACCGTAGAAGTTGTTGAAATACACTTATGGGTATAAAAGAGAGAAAAAAAAAGTTACTATAACTGCTATAACTATTAACATAATTATTTAGCTCATATACATAGCGTGTGAAGAAATTATTTGTTCTATTATGGAAAATTCTTCAATCGTTTCTTATAAGTACATTATTTACGCTTGACTTCATCTAATTGCGCATTGATTCATACAAAGTTTTTATTATTTATATAAAAACAAAGAAAAATAGCTTACGCTGCTTATTATAATGAAGAGTTACATCATATTTCGTTCAGTAATTAATTTTAATAATCTTTTTATTTGCATGTTTATCAAGAAATATTATTGTCATAAACTACTAGGCATTGCGTGTTTCGATGTTTTAATGAGAACTAACATTGTCTGTCAACACTACTTGAAATACATATAATATAAGGATACTTGAGAATTTGCGCTATATCGAAAGTGAAGGATTTGTTCATTGACATGACAATACTTTAAGTAAAACATAACTAATAAATTAAGAAAAATAGGCAATATTTGACGAAAGTGTGAAAACATTCATACTAACATACATAGGCACATTCGAAGAGCCATATTCTAAGATCTGAACATGTACAACATTAACATATACATATTTCTATAGCTATGCTTTTAAAATTGTAGAAAAAACAAACAAAACCGAAATTAATATATTTTTACATATAATAGCTTTGCATATAATGATATTTTTTGTTACATATTTCAGTTTTATATCTAATCCACGCGGCCCTCTACAGTTTCACTTAACCTACATCAAGAGTCACACGCGCTATGCTCCATATTTGGCTGGTTTCTTCGCTGGTTATTTGTTTATATACTGCTCTAATTCCAAAAACTATAAGAAGATATCTCAAGTAAGTTAATATATATTTATATATAATGGGCCCGTCATTTGTCTACTTCAATAACTGAGCCATGTCCATATGTATATTTAGTGGATTTAGCAAAAAAATTAAATTATCTAAATATTAATATTTTCACGAATTAATCTTCGAGGCCGAACGTGGCGCAATGTGACAACGTCTGACTGTACACGCGACCGATTGTGGGTTCGATCGCCACTCGGGGGAGTGATTATATTTAAATTATTTTCACTTCCTTGCTCTGGTAAAGATAAAGTGCGGCGTTGAGTTCCACCACTCAAACCGGTGGAAAGTGAAGTACGGAGTGTCATGACCTAAGTACCTAGTGTACTTTCTGTCTACCCTGCTAAGCGGGATAAAAAGCGTGAAGGTAAAAAAAAAGAATCTTCAATTCTAAATCGTCTTAAGTATTTACTAAATGCACTACGGTAATATTAAAACTTTTTCTTTTAAAATGTTTATAATTTCATTATTAAGTTTTCAACTTAATATAAACGAATGAATTGTGTAATTGTTAAGTATTTAAAAGCAGCTTGAACTCACATATTCTTTATAAAATATTTTTTTTTCAAAATATTTATGTTTTAAATAAATTTCTCTTGCAGAAATGGTCTACAATGGGAGCCTGTTTTGGCTTTGTACTAATGTGTGTTATTTTATTCACTGGACCGCAATTTCTGTGGCGAAGATACAATGCATTGGAGAGCGCTATATATGCAGCCGTAAACCGTCCTGTATGGGCGTGCTCCTTAATGCTATTAATTATATGCTGCTCATTGGGACACGTACGTGAGTACTAAGTTGTATAAAAGTATATATGAATACTAACTGTGTCCACGACTTCGTCGGCATAAGACGGTTAAAAAAATCGGTAAAATTATGATTTGTCTACATTGAAAACTACTTTCAGTTAATTCAAGAAAGCTATTCAAAAAACATTGTAGTCATTTTGTAAAAAAAAGTAACTATATGTAATTCTCTTGTTATCTTCTTGAAATAAAGCGATGTCTACTTGTTATGGGAATATTGCCAAAATAAGCTATTCCGTTTTCGTTATTAGCATCCACAAACTCACAGACACTGAAACAGATAGAAAAATAGGAAAAAACATTGTATTGGATTGTATCACACTAATTAATATCTAAAATAATACTAAAGTATTAATGTTTAATAAAAAAAAAATTAATACTTAATATTTTGTTTTTAGTCGGAATTATTATGAAAATTTCTGGAATATTTTAGTCTATTTTTGTGACTTGAGAATCATAAGAAATTTAATAACCTATATACCTTTATTTGTTATACATAACTTGATAAAGAATAAACTATTTTCATTTTCAAACTATTTTCATTTTCATTTTCATACCTATATAATCTGTAACGCGAAAGTCTCGTAACCTCCAGACATTTATATACGTTGCATATACACAGGTGGCGAATTCACTAATGTAACTATTTTTGAAACTAATACAAAAATTATAGTTTAAGTACTTATATTATATTTATGAAAATATATATTTAGTATATTTTTATATATTTTAGTGTATTCTCATAAATTAATAACATGTAAAAAAGCTATATAGACTAATTTTTTTCTGCTTTAAATTTGTATAAAATATTAAGTTGTTTATTTTTACAATTTCAGCAATCATCAAGGGCTTCTTGAGTTGGTACCCTTGGGTGCCATTAAGCCGACTTACGTACGGTCTTTACCTAATTCACACAGTATTCATTGCACGCAACGTGTACGTCACGAGAAATCCACAGCACCACGACTATATTAATATTGTAAGTTCTCATCTTTACAGATAAATAACATTAGAGTGTCTATTTGTAATATTAAAATTACCTCGTTTTACTCAATGCATCTTTACTATCTACATACATGTAGATAGTAGAGATGGTAAAATAACATGTTTTACAATTTGTGTCTCTGTCTGATTGTACCGGCTTATCTGTACCGGCTCTAGAATGGCTGGACCGATTTTCTTTTTTTTCAAACTCCTATTATTGGTTTAAAAACTAAATATTTCAAATTTAGATGTAGCTCGATAAGGAGTTATGGTTTAATTGGTTAGAACACTTGTGTTGATACCAAGAGGTACCTAGTTGAAATTGTGCTACGATCGAATATTTATACATTTCTAAATGTTAAATATAAGAAGACTTTTAAAAATATTATAAAATACTGTTAAATGGGTAATGTGAGTGTTGGTTAAACCACAGCGTTTATCTCTTAAATGGATAGTAAGTAAAGAACGAAGACATATTCCACTTGATGTCACTTTCGTACACCATGTCTATCAACAGAAGTGAAATATTATGCTATTGCAGCGAGTATGACGACGTGCCGAACTTAAATAGATAGGATTGTTAGTAGAAATTACGCAGGGCGCAATATTTGTATTAGGTGTTAAGGAAAACGGGGCGTTTGAGTTTTGCCGTTCCTCTATTAAACTTTAAACAAACGGAAATCGTTTAAAAAACTTACTAACTATTTAACTTATTTATAATTTATTTATAACTTATTGCTAGACGCTAGAGGGCTAGGAATAGATACTTTTCCTGTAAAAATAGAAATTAAAAAATAATAATAATGAACGGAGTGTCTTGACACTAAGTTCTCCCTGACTTCTTTGTTGTGCGAGCTAGAACGTGAGGCTCTTTTTTTGTACTAATAATAAAATAAATTATATTTTTACAGATAACATCTACTCTGGGTATTATTTGTCAGGGCTGTTTATTTGCGCTCGTCTTATGGCTCTTGGCAGAAGCTCCGCTCATTAACTTGCTAAATATATGTCTTGCACGCAGGTAATCTTTTTATTAAATAAACAATTACAAATAACGTCTATAAGAAATAACATTAACATAATAATTTCATCATCATTTCCTGCATTCACATAAATTTAACATAACAGTGGATATTATGAATAAGAAAAACTCACAAGATGAGCTTGAATTTCGCCATTTAATTTTTATTATTTTTATTATTCTAATTGTAAATTCTTGAAGTAAAAGTTGAGTTTATTTGTGAATAACTGATTATAGCGTTCTTCCTCCAAGCCAACTGATCATTTTTGGGGGTATAGACGAAGATCCTCAAGGAACAAACCAATTAAAAATGTATATAGATACATTCAATACTAGATCATTAAAGACTATTGAAAAATGATTAAATTTGAATTAGCATTGGTTCAAATCTAAGTAAGAAAGTGTAATAGGAAATAATGATATGCGAAGATATAGTGTAGAAAGAATTGGTCTTCAATTTTACGGAAACTATATCTTATACTACAATACAAAAGAACAATATAGGATTAGCTTAGATAATCAAAAGAAATCTTACAAAGAAAATAGAAAAATCGGCCAGTATAACAGTCCTAATATAACACAAAATGAAGAATGGATCATTCAATTAGTGAGTAGCGCCAACAGAACCCAATCAAAAAAAGATATGGATAGCATATAAAATTTTTATGAAGATCTACGAACAGCAATGCAAACCACTTCTAGAAACATTATTATTATTATTGTCATAATAGTTGACATAACTCTGAAGATAAGAGAAATAACTCTGTGGGTCGATACAGCCACAGCGAAAGAAGTAAAAATAAATCCAAATATGTAAATTTTAGTATGAAAAAATAAATTTAAAATCCTCAACAGTTTTTAGAAAGCTACAAAGAAATATACATGAAACTCTTCAAATTGTCGTCGTAAAACTAAAATTGATTTGAGAAGTTGTTTAAGATAAATCCAGAATCTGAATTTCAACTTCGAACATAAAATAGTTCCAACCAAACTAAAAGGTACAATGAAATCGAAAAGAAGATTTTAGCATCAGAATACGGTTTTAATATGTGCTGGTAACAATGACAACCGAAGAGGTTTTAAACTTAAAAACAGCAATAAAAAACGAAAATGCGCTACCAAGAACATTGTAACAAAATTATAAATTTATTAAAAACAGAAAATAAATAGTAACAAATATATAGGCATATTTGAGGAAATACCTATTCCATAAGAAAAAAAATGAAAAAAGCCGCTTAAATTTATTTTAAAAAAAGGAAAGTTCCTTTTTTTGGCAGAAATATAAAGCAGATAAGCACATTAGAAAAGACAACAAAATAAAAAGACAAGGTATGTCAAAGAAGTACATTAAAAAACTGATGGAAAAAATAAAGCTATTACAAAATTAAACACAAAAAAGGATTGGATGTTAAGATTGACGAAGAAAAGAATTTACACAAATAAAAGAACTCAAATATTGTAATATAGAAAGTGGTTTGTGGCTATTATCTTACTATTATCGTAATCTCTACAAAGGCAAATATCTTAAATTTATAGTGAAAAGTATATATAACAAACGCTGAATCTTTTCCGAAGATCCTTGTAGAGTACATAATTAACGCAATCAAAATGCAAAAACTAGACAAATCTCCAGAAGCACACCAAATAATGACTGAAGTCCTAAAATCTACCACCACAGTGATTGCCCCGCCGCTACTATGACAAAAATATTCAAAGACATGCACCAAAACAAACTATTTCTGTACACTGGACCAAATATTGTTACACGAATACAGCTGATATATTGGTAGTTACCTATATCACCTTTGTCCCCCACAAAGGTGATATAGGTAACTTTCAATCTATCAGCTTAATTTCCAATGTCTATGATTTTTTTTCTAATATCATGTCAAACACCACTGGTACTGGTCGACAAAATTCAACCTAAAGAATAGGCGGGCTTTAGATACAAATATTCAACTGTAGATCATATATACAATTTAAGACAGATTTCTCAAAAATATCATTAATATAAAAAACATTATATAAAGTGTGTTGATTACAACGAAGCTTTCGACTTTTTGGAACATGAATATATTTGGGAAGCATTGTAGATTCTGGGAATACTACAAAATAATAATAACTAGTAATACTAATAAATATATATTCCAAAATCACGGCCCAAGCAAAGCCTGAAAACAACAGGCGAAGCGTTCCCAATACAGAAAGATCCCTTATCTCCAAAACTGTTTTAAGATATAAAGAATACAACAAAATTTAATGACAACCATAACAATGTATAAGACACGAAAATGGACAGGCCATATATTCAAATTCAAATGAAGAAGTCGAGGCAGAAAACATATCGTGGGGAAGATGGCCTTAAATGAATGGATGAGAATAGTGAAAGAAACGGGTGATTTCAAAACTATAATTTTTAAGCAACAATTTTAATTTTTATTTAATTATAGTATTACCTTTTAAAAAGATCGTTAAGTTATTTTAATATATTTTTTATTTTACGTACAAGACATATTGATTTTTATTTTACGCTAAAGAAGGGTAAAAATAATAATAATAATTCTTGTCATCACAGATCACCAAAGCCAGAAGACGAAGGCAGAGAAACCAACAAAGAAGTTCAAAGTACAACGCATGCCGGTAGATCGAATAGTGGATATTTACAAGATAATATAGAACCAACAATTCAAGTCATTTCTTCTAAAATGTAGAACATTAATAGTACAACGTGTTTATTAATTTATTATTTTTTATAATTATTTTACACTTATGAGAATACTTCGGAGTGAAGAGATAAGAGCTGCCTTATGCCTGAAGAAGGCGATTCTGTCCATAGCTTTGGAATGGCTTTAATACGATGTGTACTCGAGTCGAGTACTGAAAATGTTTATATTCTTACTGAAGTTGACATTCTAGTTCAGCCAAAGGGCAGAACAGACATCAGAGAACGGACTAATATGTCTAATCCTGAAGGGATTTGTAAAAAAATTGGTAATATTGAATTGATTACAAATAATATACTATTACTACAAATAATGACTGAAAAAAGTCAGTTCCTACATTCATTATGAATTGCACCAGCTCTCAGCATATTAAGATGTATATTTTATATATTCTATATTTCTAATAAATTAAATGATTTTTTCGGCGCTTATTAACCATGTTCTTATATAATATAACATTGATGATTATAATATTGACGATGACTGGCTCGATTCCCAATATTGCTACGAGGACAAAAGAAATCTAGACTACACTTTACGATATCTAGTCGACAAGTATATTATTATCACCGCTACGCATATACGCTGTAGAGACACGGCGAGCATTCCTCAACCCTAATTGACTTGTGATATGAGACGTCTATGTTGCTCTATTAGTATTGATACGTTGATGATGGTGGACAACTGTGGCGAAGACAAACTTGTTTATGACTATTGTAAAGCGTAACAAAAATACAAAATATTGATTCTTGATCGACTTTATTTTTTACTATCTACGAACACATATGTACAGAGTTTAGAATTGGTTAATACTGCTTAGTGTAGTGCAATATATTGTTTGTGTCATTTTAAAAATTAGCCATCCAATTTACTAGTGATACTTTTGATCTGTAGCGATGATTCAGAGGAAAGCTGATAATAGTCGTGCGTTATTTTGAAAAACAGTTGCCTGAGTATCATAATTAGCAATACCAAAAAAACTGTAGGTATATGCAAGCAAATGTGTGGCACATATATTGGATGAAAAATTTTAATGGATGTTGGAACTTATTGTTATGTTATACCTAAAAACACTGCTATCTTTTTATGAAGTCTTCGTATTTTCAGATTTTTAACTGTTTTCGTCAACAGAAAGAAACTAGTCACTACGCAAGTCTTTTTATAAGGTGTTATACACTTGCACTCTTAAGCTGATGCAGCTATTAGAGTTCCACTTCAAGCACAATTTTACCAACTTTTTCTAAAGTGATATTTAGTCTTCCACAATGGATAATGACCTATATATTGATATGAACTAGTAGTAGTATATGTAAGAAAGGTTTTCATAAAAAATCATTTGATATTTTTTACAAAATAGGATAACAACAAAAAGGCAAAAATTTCAAACAACATTTTTGACTTTTAGAAAAAACGTATAAAAATTTTTGAACGCAGCGGGATTCGAACCCGCGCCTCTTGGACCGCTGCGTTCAAATTTTTATACGTTTTTTCTAAAATGTTTTCTAATCCTAAGTGTGGAATAACACTTTAAAAATAGTAAATAACATTTTTGACTTTTGTAAAGTTTAAACAACAACATTTTTGACTTCTGTATAGTTAAAACAACAACATTTTTGGCTTCTGTAAAGTTTAAAGAATCATATTTTATGTACAACGTTGACTCCATGTTATAATTTTATTGTATTTACCGCATCAAATTAAATTTCTTGACCTTGGCTGATTTTCAAATGACTCTGAGCACCTTTTTAACAAACAAATTCGTCCATGACTAGTCTGCAATATAAAAAAAAATGGATTAAATTATTTTTAATTATTCATCAAATTTTATTACACTTCCATTTCCGTATATAAATATTGAACACTATTTTTAGCTACACGCTTTTTTCCCGCATAGCAAGCTAGATAAGTAGTACATAGTGTTAAGACTCTTCGTACTCCGCTGACCGCGGAATTCAGTGCATTGTTTTAGTCACACAACTCAATGTCGCGTTTTTTCTTACCAGAGCCTGAAGATGACAATAATTTTAATACAATCCCCCAGTGCGAGCCCGTAAACGACCGCGTTTACAATCAGACGCTGTCCTACAATCCGCTACAACTACAACTGGCCGCATATTTTTATAAATCAATTTAAAATTATATGGGCAAGATATATCTATTAAGCTTATAATACAAGAAAACGAAAAACCCAGCGAAAGCCACACATAAAATTTATATACATTTGAATTGCTAATTAAGTTTCCACTAATATATTTTATATTAACAAACTAATAATATAAAATAAAACACTACTTTGCCTAGAACATTTGACCCCGGCTATACTAAACGATAATAATTTACTGATTGGACTTAGAAAATGGCAGATGATGCTCGCATTCTACGTGTCTTTTTTACTACACATCTCGTAAGCCCTCCTATTTAACTTTGAATATTATTGGCAATGGTTGCTTATACTTCTATGTGAGGCAACCATTTGCCATTGCATGTAAATAAATGACGTTGTGTGTTCTCTATACAACGTGAAATTGAAGAAGTATAAAGAACTGAACTACATATAAAGAACTGAACTAATTAAATAATTAATAAACTAAAAAAAAAGAAAAACACTTATCATTATTGAATTTCTAATAAACCTGTCTGTCTGTTCAGTGCTCTTTATGAAAAGTATTTACGACAATGTGTAAAAAGTATTTATGACAACGACGGCAGCCAAATTAAGTATATTAAAAAAAACTATGCAATGAACTAGATAATATATAGTTTCATAACATAACCTTAACATAAAACTTTTTTATAAAGAGTCTTCTAGATAATAATTTTAATAATAAGATCTTTGATTTTCGCGATTTTTACACATTTTAAATGAAAATATTTTAAAGGGATTAATCGCGTATATTTCGGTATTGGAAAATACATTTTTGGAAACCTGACGTTTCGAACACTACAGTAGTCCGTGGTCACAGGTAGACTGACGTGGCATTCGTCTGTCAGTTAATACAAAAATTAATTATATCAATCTACCGCCATCTGTTTCTTAATTGCCTCGCATTTTTGCAGAATAACCGACTGTATCATTGTCTTTGGTGTGGTGGATTTGAGACTTAGATTTTTTATACGTGGGTTCCAGGTGGTAGAGAGTTTCCAACCATCCTCTCTATTGAAATTAGGGTGTTTTTCAATTTCAATAGCCTCGTAGATCATCCTAGGAATACATCTGCTTTCCCTAACGAGGACATGTGGCTTATCAAACCTGATGTAGTGGTTGGATTTATTCATTGCATGTTCACACACTGCTGATTGCAATACACGCCCATTTTGACATCGGATATGTGTTCCTTCACCCTAACCCCGATGCTCTTCTTTGCTTAACCAATGTACGATAAACCACAATCACAATCTAGCTATATAAACGTGCACACTGCAAAGAAATATTATATTTCACGGGTCTCAAGCATTGGGTCACTTTTTTATAAAGTTTTGATAGAAGCTCTTTGTAAGATTTGCCAATTCTGTCTGTAACTCCCTTCACATATGGTAGAAGTGCTGGCTGTCTCTCTACTGTAAGTGGTTTGTTGGCCTTCATCCAACGCTGGCGGGAAAGTGGCTGGTTGTTTTGATGAAGGGCACCCTTCACCTGTTGAAGCTCATCCTCTTGGTGTTGTGATAAGTTGTCTGAAACAAAGATTTGTCAACGGTAGATATCTGTGTAGCGTGGTGAGATTCACCGTTGAGATATCTTTCGGTATGGGTAGGTTTCCTATATACCTTGTGGCCTAATGTGCCATTGGGATTCTATGTTACACCTATGGACCTATGGTGTAATGAACACCTAGGGAACGAGCTTCGACAGGTGAAGACTGCCCCTCTCTCCCCACTATTTTTTTCAAAATTACCAGTTAATATTACACAATTTTTTAACATCGATAGGGAACTATAAAAAAAATAAAAATAAAAATTCTTTATTTTCTTTAACAAGTTTGTACTTAAATATAAAGTTGTTGGAGTCTCCTTTTAAGCATATGAAAAGCCTGTACCAGGAAACTCCGCTCTTCCATATCACGAATTAGGTACAAGTATACAAGATATTTAAGGTACAACAATAATAAAGAAACAATATCAAAAAGTAATAATAAGAGAAGTAATTACCAAAAAGGAAGCAAATGTAGGATTAAAATGTAAGTGTATGCATGCGCGTGCGTGCGCATTTGTGTGTGTGTGTGTGTGTGTGTGTGTGCGTGTGTGCGTGTGTGTGCGTGTGTGTGTGTGTGTGTGTGTGTGTGTGTGTGTATGCGTGTGTGTGCGTGTGTGTGTGCGTGTGTGTGTGCGTGTGTGTGTCCGTGTATGTGTGCGTGTGTGTTGTATGTGTATGTTGGCGTGAGTAGGATATGAATGCTAGTTCCTATATTCTAAAAAAAATTCCCTTTCTTGAAAACTTAAAGATTTTATCCATTTTATTATTTTAATATTACACTCTTTACAAGTTTTTTAATATATACAACGTATTTATTTATTTTATTATATAAATAAGCAGATCTATTATCATACTGAATACTAGCGAAGACTGTTTTCGTAGCAAGGATAGATATAACATTATATGCTATACGTTTATTGAATAACGATATATCGTAGACTTGTGTTTTTTTAGAATAGTATGCACAATTTATAATTTCCGTACAGTTAACAAACCACTCTCTTCATAGAGTCTTTCAGTACTAAAACATTTTTTAAAGAACATTACTTCAATCTATGCTCTTTGAGCTCGTTCAATTTCCATGAAACGTGTTTTACGTGCACCTCCCCAAATAGGTAAGCAGTATGTTATTATGGATTGCACCAAAGCTAAATAAATTTGTTTTAAAAGATTGTTTGATGAGTTATTTACAGTATTATTGCAATATGCAATTGTTGCAATATGTCTCAGTGATTTGAACATCCACGTGAACTTCCTAATGCGTGCCGCAACATGTTCAATTTGCGGGTACCATGACAAGTTCTGGTCGACCATTATTCCCAAGTATTTTATTTGACTCACTTAATTTATTGATGGACAGTTGCAGTTTTCCTCTTACTTCATTACAATTATGAATTTTTATACGAAAATTTATTTTTGCTTGTGAACTATTTTTTACACTGAAAGTGATAAAGTTAGTTTTATGAGTATTTAATGTTAGAGGACTATGGGTAAGTTGACTATAGATAGGTCAACTAGGTGTACTCTTCCGGACCAGCAGATGTAGGCTGATGGTATCCCCAGTAAACTTTCACGGTGCTCCATTTTGACAGCCACAAGCTGAGGCTACGAGTGCCTAGAGTAGCTTGCGGGACCAATTTTTATGAGACTGGCAAGGCAAACGTTAGCGTTAACGCATGTTAGCCTCCAGCGCCATCTATCTTTTAAGTCCGAATCTACTAAGACGGCAAGGTGGGAAGAGTTTATGAATGAATATAATCCGTGAGGTAAACCGTAGGCTCATTTGCCTCACAAAAATATAGATGGCACATCTTGAATTTCTTGATCATAAAAATTAAAATTGTAGCTATTTTATTATACAACCACTACCTAAATAGTAAAATATTTATATTTGAATACGAATTAATTATTGAAAAAGAAGATAAAAAGAGAATAAGTAGGCTAGTTTAAGATAAACGAATTATTTTTCATTTTTCATAAATATTAATACAATTTTAATCATTAATTACATATAGTTATAACTAAACTTATAAGAGTTAGCATATTAATTTACCTTCGTACATCTTACAGGTAAATCAACAACATTACGTCATTTCACTTGCCGCGTGATGTTAGCATTATTATTAGAATTCATTATGTTACGGACTATGGTGCCTTTGCCATAGAACATAGACGCATTGTATAGTATGAGTAGGTATTTATTCTTGTTAAGATATTATGTTTATGTGTAATAACCGTAATAATTATAAAACAAAAGTGAATTAAAAAATATCTCATTAAAAATATATAAAATTGTTATATTTTTTCAGACAACTTAGAAATCTTATTACATGCCTGGGTATCATATAACCGTAAAATTAAAGATTAGGGATAAAATGAAATAGGCGTCTCATTAAAATATAAACAATTACCCAAATTTCTTATTTTGAATTTAGAGGGAATTTAACCAAATATATTAATTAGTCAAGATTAGAAATTTATTAAAGTCCAAGTTTCTAATAGAACAAAAGTAGTTTATAAATGTCAATTTCGTCGACAAACATTTTGCTTAGCAGCACGCTCATAATATAAACACCAATACACCGTCATGGAAATGATCTATTAGGTAGGTATGTAAAATATGAAACATGGTAGGAATCTGTATCCAGCGTCCAGCAGAGCGAGTCTGTTTGGCAACATAACAGCAGCAAACATAATGACATAATTGCCGGAGGAGCGCCGGGGAAGGGGGGGGGGGGTACGCGGGGCGCATGCGCCGGTTTGACGGCCAAGGTCGAGGCCGCGCGATTCTGCCGCGCGCCGCCGCGTCGGCAAGTCTCTTGCGTGCCCTCTTTCTCGAAACTAATTCTATGAGGGTTAATGCGCAATACAGACCGCGAGTGCACCCCCCACGACGCCCGACACCCATAAAGGTAACTCTAAGCCATTATTTAACTGTAATTTTGTTTATTTCACGAACGCCCAACCAGTAACTGAACGACGGCATCGATTGGATAATGTTTGTAATCATTCTATATTATTCATAGATAAGTAGATATGTATGGATATGCTGTCGCTCTTCGTTCCTCTATCACTATTTGAATCAATCGTTTATATTTCGGATTTAAATATGCTACACGGTTCTTCTGCTTGTTTATTTTGACGTTATTTGCAAAATAGACTTAATTTGCGTGTTTTTGCAATAATTTTGAATTGCAAAAATTGAAATTGTTCAATTCGCCTCTGCTGTACGTGCCTCGCGTCATCATAGCGCTAATCGCTCGAACAAATAGCTTGGTGGATTTTTGAGTCTACTGTAATAAGATCTTGTAATAAGGCTTAAAAACAAAGGTAGAATGTTACGTAATATTCAACATATCGACCCTGACCGACAGCTGAGCATAAATTTGTAAGTGTATACTAAGTATTTTATACTAATAAAAGGCTCACTGTTAATGGGATTAACAATAAATACGATTATTCAATAAGTTCATATTAAAAGTTGTCTTATGTAAAGTCAAGTCGGTAATAAAATATTATACAATTGTAGAATATGGCTATTTGCAATTTTGTACTAAATTTCTGCATACAATATATTGTATAATAGAATTAAATTTGAAGATATTCATAATCAATGACGCGGATGCCATAAATCATGTGCAAAATATATATTTTAAATCTAAATACCTTCCGTGTGGTTTAACTATACAAAGGGCTTAACTCAATTTCCAAACACTCAATCTCAGCAATCTGGCAAAACATTGAGTAAGAGTTAAAAAAACATTAAACCAGTAATCCATCAACATCAAACCAAGTATCACAATAATTTAGGTGTTAAATTATTTACAACAAATAAAGTATAATATAATAAATCCTTGATTTTTGCGATTTTTATACATTTTAAATGAAACTATTTTAACCGGATCAATTGCGTATATTTTGGTATTCGAAAATACATTTTGGATACCTGACGCTTCGAACACTTTACTACAGGAGTCTACCTGTGACCACGGACTACAGTAGTGTTCGAAGCGTCAGGTGTCCAAAATGTATTTTCGAATGCCAAAATATACGTGATTTATCCGGTTAAAATAGTTTCATTTAAAAAGTATAATGTAATAACACCAAAACAAAAATGATATTATTGAAATGTGACGAAGAAACATTTATGAGATCCCATGAGTCTACATATGGCCCCCCACGCTTACCATAGCGGGCGCCTTAATTAATAATTATTAATCATCCTATGCCTCTTACTTGCTCAATGAATACAACGTTTAAACCCATATACAAATTATATATATATTATTCTATTATACTTTTCAAGTCGATTATTTTAAATAATACATAGTGGTGTTATTCACACTTAGAGGTTACAAATTCAATCCTAGTGCGAACAAAGCTAAAAATGTTAGCGATTTTTAGCACATTACAGGAAAATAAATAACTAATTGGTAATATTAATACTGATTTATTAATCAGTATTAATCTACGTATTTAGAGGCCATTTTGACACAAGGGGGCGGTGTCTGAATTTAAATAGACGAGGGTCGCATTTCCACGCTCAAGAATTATATTTTAAATTATTTTTATATCTAAGTTTGGTTCTGGCTCAAAACGCTTGAGTTCCTTCACTTAGCACATGATGTCTCTAATTGGGGCGGAAAGCGGAAAACTGTGTGCCTTGACACTTGGTTCTCTTTGCCTATCCTATTATATAGAATAAAAGTTATGGAAAAAAAGAATACTGGGTTTGAAATATTGCGCTTTTTTAGCGCTTTAAAATTTGTGTGGATGGACTTTTTCTATTTGATTTTACCTGCTTATAATTTAAATTGTCCTTTAATTTCCAAGTGTCATTGTGGAATTATTTTAGTTATATTAATTTGGCATAACTGAAATACTATGCTACACTGCTATACTACTGATATAGCTTTATTTTGATAATAGTATCGAACAAATCTAAATTTGAAGACTGAAGACGCTTATGCTTCAATCGAGTGATTAAAATCTTAATATAATATAAGGAAAACATTTAGAAATATGTAAAAGCTCTTTTTTAAAGAAACTGAATTACAGGAAAGTATTTTTCTTATCCTATATCAGAAAAATAATTGGATAAAAGATTATTTTTAATATGCGCGTACAATATATTTTTGTTTATTACTAAGATCTTTATTCTCTACGCTGAATAGGGAAAGTTAAATAAAAATCTTTATTTGAAAAATATGAATTAACGCTATTATTATTAAGTGTTACTACCAGTTTCTTTGCTCTAACTCATCAGTCATTAGTATATTAATGTATGCAATAATATTAAACTATATGCCAAATGTAATAACATAAATTAAGCCGTCCATAAATAACTAATTTCTGACATTAGACATCATTTCATATATTACAATTTACAACAAATTATAAAGCGATTATCATGAAGCGTCCAGACGATAGACAACTGAACGTCTAATAGTTTTTGTGTATCAATAACCGGTTTAAAGCTTTAGATTGTGAAGATTTCGATATACAAATATTTCTACTATTCAGAAGTGAATTCTGAGTGAGCAATAGTACCGTGACTTTAAGTAGTGAGTGACGAAGATCAACACCGCGCATTACCTTGTCGTTTCACTCTTATTACCTCCACTACTGGACATCACGATGTTCGATCCTGTGCTGCCCGTATCCAGCGGCACCAGCGATTTTGTCCAGATTTGTCGATGCATCTGGTTTATGAACGTCAGACGAAAATTTTTTCGCCCCGACCACAATTCTCCTCGTTATATATTACCAATATATTGATTACCAATATTTGGTTTATTTTTTCTTTTAAAGTAAGCTAGTTGTGGGATCGGATTTCCAATCGGAGAAATATTTATATTTAAAATTCATTTTCATTGCTCCGCTCTAGTAAGACAAAGAGTGACTTTGAATTCACCACTCAAGACGCAATGCCTCGATTTCCGGCGGAAAGCATTCAACTGACTGTCTTGACACTGGGTTGTCTGACTTTGAATAATTTTCGGTTTCAGTTTTACAATAAATTTAGAATTGAGAGAAATATTACTTAAATTTTTTTTAACCATACTTGTCGGTAAAATTATAATAACAGTGGGTTGAAGAAGAACTGTTACAACTCAGCTATAAGAATAAATTTACTCACATTGTACTTAGATTTAATGGAGGTTTAACATGAAGAGCAAATATAATTACGATTTATACTCTTTTAAGTTATTTATTCTGACGTTTATTGTTTGTGGTCAAACACTATTGGTTATACGTTCGATTTTACTTTAGGGAATAATTATATTTAAATCATTTTAATTTACTCGCTCTGGCAAGACAAAGAGCGTTAAATTCTCAATGCGTAATATCTTGGTTTTTAATGAAAGCATTGAACAAAGTGGTTCTAAACATTATATTCTCCTCTGAATACTCTGGTGTGAAGATGCTTTCATAAATCTGTTTTAAAGTTAGTATCATATTTTTTTAATTTTACAGTCTAGTGTCCTGAAACCGTACATAGAAATTTACAATTTTCAGACAAAATATTAAAGTTATAAATAGAAAAAAGATCTATAATGATTTGCCATTATTTTCATAAACTAGCTAGATAATGCGCCGGCCATCAGGTAACATCTGATATCCGGAAGCGGTTATAGATGAAGGTCGACACATAATATCGGTATGACATCGTAAAAGATTCTATTTCTAGGTGTCTTATAGATACTTATAGTAAAACTTAAGATAATTGGATGATTATGAGGTATATAAAAATATAAAAAAATAGCAGAGTAACGTATTATTATGTTTTAATATAACAAAATGAAAGTTGCCATTTAAAAATAACGATTAAAAATGTTACATATGTAATTACATATGTAATTATATACATGTTAGATACAAAAATAATTTAAAAATAAAATAAAACATTAATAAATGTAAACTGTAAACTATAAGTTATAATTAATTTGTTTTAATTATTTATATGTTATATATTGAATATATTATTCTTTGCAATTTAACTGTGTATATATTTAGATATATAGCGGGATAAAAGCGTGAAGCTTTAGAGCTTCACGCTTTTATCCCGCACAGCAGGGTAGACAGAAAGTAGCTAGTGTCAAGACACTCCGTTCTTCGCTTTCGACCGAATTCGAGTCATTGCGTGTTAAGTGGTGGAACTCAATGCCGTTTTTTATGTTTATTAGAGCAAGGAAGTAAAAATAATTTAAATATAATCACTCCCCCGAGTGGTGATCGAACTCACAACCGATAGCGTTTACAGTCAGACGCTGTCCCACTACGCCACGACCGGCCCCTATATCTAAATCATTATAAAAATATATAATTTAAAGAAAATAATAGAAAATAAAAAATAAGCAATGTTAATATTTAAGTGGAGTATGTAGTATCTTGACACTTGGTCTGCCCTGGTATACGGGATAAAAATGTGAAGCTAATATTTCGGATGTGTTGTAACGTATTTAAAATAAAAGGAGGAATAATTTTATAAATTACATTTAAAATTAAATAAACGTACACTATATGAATATATCATTAGTTATATAAAGTACATATAAATTATTATAATATTCCAAAAAATAGATCAAAAGTATGTAAATGATAAAAACCCAGTGTCGCCTAGCAACTCTTTGTTGATAAACACAACGAATTTTGACTATAGTTTTTCTTATTTACTTCTAACAAATATTAATTTTATTAGCAAAGTAAGTTATATGTTTGTAATTAAGAATATATTCCATTAAAAATATATTATTATCCTCAAAGCGTGAATATTACAAATCAATATTTTAGATAATCTTGTTTATATTATAAGAAGTCATAAATTAAACAAATTAAATTGGTTAACAAATTGTGTTATAAAAACAAGAACGTTATTATGATAACGTATGCATTAGTGTCCATGGATTAGGCTCTAGCAAGAGATATATCACATCGTTTGTTTCATAATCTGCGCCTGTGTGCGTAATACGCGTGCGTATTCCCATCCCTATGTAGGTCAGGGGAAGCTGGGAGGGGGATTCGGGGGAGAAGGGCGAGGGGTAGCGTGGAGGCGCGTAGGCGGACATAGTCTCTATCGACCGTCCTCAACATCCCCAAACCCGCCCACAGATAAAAAAATGTTTATTGACGCTTCACTCTAAATGTGATTTGAAAATGTACACGAGTGGACGAGCAGCCATCTTGTTGTACCGATCGTAGACTAGTTGGTTTTATATAGAACTTTACATCTTATGTACTTATTGTATATAGATTATTTCTTTAGAAGGTAACTGAAAAAAAATAGAAAACCAACTAGAACTACGTATACATAGTAATGATGTACATAATAATATTAATTATGATGTACATAACAACAATTTGGCCTTTAACCATATTAATACTCAGTCAAAGCGCAATTTGTCCGAGAACTTGTCTTATTAGTTAAAACAAAGCGTTGAGTTCTGTTTCAACAGGTGAGACATGAAAAAAGTATTTATCATATCAGATTTCCTATTTTAAAACTTTGTCATACCCAAAGCAGTAGTAAATTTTAAGATATTTATCTCAATCTCAGTTAGGACCGAATAATTGGACGGTTTATAGAACAAGCAAAGGGTGGGTGCCAAATTTTGAGCATGCGACAGTTATTGCGACGCTAAAATGCCGCATCCTGATTTTATATCGGCAACATGTACTTCCTTTGTTGTAACTTGAAAGTTCAGTATTTAATTTATTAACATCGTAAATTAGGTATTCACCATCAAAATGACAGGTACCTTTTAAAATTTTTAAACCTTAAATATATTTATATATATATATATATATATATATATATATATATATATATATATATATATATATATGTCTGTTATCTATGCTTGATTTATATCTAGTTTATTGTTTACACCAATTATTTTTATTTTCATTTCTCGACGTTAAGACAAGTTATTTCAATATATAATGTGTCGGAATCAATTGGAAAAAGGAAAAGAGAATGTCTGGATATAAGTTTCTCTCTGAACACCTGAAGTATGAAGTTATATTATTAATTTATCTCTTTTTAGCAAAATCAAAAAATATACATAAAGCTTAATGCGCCTCAAAATGGTTTGTTTGGTGTCACGTTACCTATAGGTATACTAAGGCTTCATAAACACGGATTGTGGTAAAATAATACAAGGGTAACTTGTTGAAATTAGATGTATTTTAGCTTACACAGATAGTGTAACGAAAGACAAACCTTTCAAGGGATATAATTTTTTAAATACAATATTTAGTAACTTAATTGTCAAATCAAACCTTTCAATTCAATTTTTCTGAATTTCAAACCATGCATTCATAAGTTTCGAGTAATACTAGAATTGAATACGGTGATTGTTTATTGCTTAGACCTAATAAGAAACTACGAAACTTGAGCCTTTCAAACAAACAAGGATTTAATGCATAAAAAATATTGACCTATTACATGGGGAGCACCTTTGAAATAACTTTATATTTATTCTGAAGTACTATTTTAAGTCATATTATACATTGACTAAAAAATATAGTCAAGGCAATAGGAACTTTCTATCTACTTAAATGATCATAAAAAACCTTATATATTATAACAATTTACACATCAGGTAAATACATATTTTGAATGCGTAGTTGACCCAATTAAAACCATTTTTTCTTTGCGTCATAAATGTGTTGGTTTCCAAGTCTATTACTCTTTGTGGCTACTGGTTTTGCTTTGGAAAATACATTTGCTCATACAACATATGACGTGAATGATACATGCCAATCTTCAGGCAGGTTAATATAAAATTACTTAACTCAATAGAACATTAATACTTACACTGGGATTCTATAAAACATCGACTCAGAGTAACTTTTAATCAGAATCATTTCATCTCTCTCAATAATTCGGACACTTATTTAAAAATAAATACAGTTACAAGAAAATCAATTCTTCGTTTCATAAACTCCCTATTTTCATTAGGTCTTTTTCCTAGTTTCTTAGCAATGAAGTTTCGTTCCGTCTTAATCTTGTGTTTAAGACAAGTTTTAATTGGCAAGATATGTCTATGAGTTGCCAATTAGATATATGTCTAAGTGTAGATTTGGAAAAAAGTAATAATTGATAATTATGTTTATTTCTTAAATAAATTTAATATAAGCAAATATTTATATTTTAATTGTCAAAACGGTAACATTTTAAAATAATTTGAAATAAACATGGACGATCTACTATTATTGTGTGATATTTATTTCCCTTTCTTTCCCTTTCTCAATGGCGTAGCTAGTATAGTAGTTTCGTGGGACACTATTTATTATCCATACTAATATTACGCACTCCATTGACAGTCGATGAAGTGTCTTAACAGTAAGTTGTCTCCGACTACCCTGCTATACGAGATAAAGGACCTGAAAAAAGACCATTTTTTGCCTTGCGATAATATTTGTATCATTAGCGGCATGTTTTGTAGAAGCAAGCTAAGTCGAGTATTTTAGTATGAAAATATACATAGAAAATCATTGAATAGATTGTCACTTAAAAACAGTCCGCATAACAACTAAGCATTGATTCATTGTACAAATAACTCAGCGTCCTCCAAATTCTGAATTCATGTTTTGTCCGCATGTGTTCGTTTTTTGCCTCACTTCTCGTTA
This sequence comes from Dryadula phaetusa, assembly GCA_032432895.1. Taxonomy (NCBI): domain Eukaryota; kingdom Metazoa; phylum Arthropoda; class Insecta; order Lepidoptera; family Nymphalidae; genus Dryadula; species Dryadula phaetusa. The sequence goes on from JAOYRS010000059.1 coordinate 726,629, forward strand.
CCAAGTATAGCTTTATACTAGGAACGGATATATTAGAAACGTTATTAAGATTACTTGTTTTAAGCATGTGAAGCGAGCTATGTAATGTTACTAATTAATAATATGTTTTTGATATATCATATTTCGATAAAAGCAGTTTATTATGACACAATAGACGTAGAATTAATTTTCAATTACAAGCGGTTATTAGGTTATATATTATATTTTATAGAGTGAACGATGAGTTTATTTTACATTTTCTTCTGGCCTTTAAAGGCTGAGTTAAATATTTTAACTTTGAGTTCTTTAATAATTTGCAATTACTCTTATTTAGATAAGACTTAATTGAATTATTATTATTATGGGTTTTTCTACGCTTCCTTCTCATAGCATATTCTTGACTTGGCACCTTGGCTTCATGCCGTAATAAAAACCGGTTATAAAACAATATTTATGAACAAGACTTGAACTCATTAATCATTTTAGCAACTAAAATAAGTATTTAATTATATTACTAAATTGTTAAAACAATTTTTTATTTAATCTATTTACTAAATTTGATGATTAAAGTGATAAAATTTTAAACAGGTCCTGGGGAAAATTCGTGAAATCCTTCCTAGTGATTTGCGCTTTCTGTCAGTCAATTATTAATAAAAGAATAAATATATTAAGCCAAATTAAACATATATTAAATCAAATCCTAAAACAATATGTAAACTTTAAAAGTTGGTCTAAAAACACATTTGAAAGTTTTAGCTCGAAAGTTTGACATATTCCATTGGGTTAATATTTTAATTCATTTTTTACATAAAAAGAGCCCTTCTATATACATGTACTAAAAATATTATCGGATGCTTTTAGCAGGAATCAAGACTACATCAAAATGAAATGTGAAATCGTAAAATATGATGAGGACATATTTTACTGTTGTTGAATTTGAACGAGCTCTTTTTATAGATTCTTATATTCTTCATTAAAAATTAAGTTTACTATACTCATAAGCAACTCAGTATTTTGGTTTTCCTTTGATAGAATAATAGATACAGGCGCTAATATTATCTGCTTAATATTTTTTTTAATAAAAGATCATTTCGTGATTATATTTATAACTTACTTAAGTGAAGTAATGTTAAGTCATATTGTTTAAATTAATGTATGGTAAGCAAAGGTCAATCCCGTTGCTCTTTATAAGCAATAAGAAAATTCTTGCAAAGGAACTATTATAGTGCCTTAAGTTCACTACGTGAGCTGTAAAGCTCTTCCTGCGATAAACACATGGTTAGGATGTACATAATGCTAATAATATTTAACCGCACGATATAATCTTCTAAGGTACCTTATTTAAGAGTTGAAATTCAATGAACATCCTCCCGTTCGTTATTGAAGCGGGTCTCAGCTGAGTGTAGGGCGCGCGCCTATCGATTCCTACAAGGACAAGGCCACCCACACAAATGCGAAATTGTCACACGACTATACACAGATTTTAAGATTGAGTACTGTGTAAATATTGTTAGGATGAAGGAAATTGCGTCATACAGCGTTGGGTAACATATGGATAAATTTAAACCTTATTATTACTTATAACATTCAGGCTGATTTATAAATGAAGCATTTTTGAATTATATCATGATAGATTTTTATAGTAAATAATACTTTGGTAACTAGATTATGACAACTCTCAAAACATTTTTATGTCATGTAAAGATATATTAAACAGATTAAAAAATGTACATATATGTCTTGAGAATAATAAAATATAATGATAATAAAAGTATATGAAAGACGAAACAATACGGAAACTATTATTATTTCATACGCCTTTCAATATTTCATAGTCTTAAGTTTGAAAGATTCTTCGTAACGTGTTAACTTGTCTTACAAGTTGTTTATTTTTACTATCTCGACTATACATATATTACTTACAATTTTATAAAGTTTCTAAAAATGTTTTAAAACCAAAATTTACCTAATCGGCTCAGCTGTTCTTGACTTTCAGCGAGACTGATAAACCAAAACTTATGTTGAATGTTATTATCACCTCAATTTTTTTTGTAAATCTAATGATAATGAGATTTTTTGATCTCTATCTGATGTTTATTTTTTGGACATTAAGCAGAATTTTTGGATGTCGACGCAATATAAACAATTCATGTTTCTGACAACCAAAAGCTGATGTGAGCTCATTAGATAATATCAAAATATTTGTAACTGCATATCCGCCAATTTAGTATACACAACAAATACAATAATATGGCAAATGGCTATATTCAGACCAGACAATTGATATTGTTTTTCTAATTATTATATTTATTTTATTATTCGTACTCAACAAAACGTACTTTGATCGACTGTAATTATTAATTTAAAAATCGAAAAGAAAAATCCATACTACAAAAAGTTTAGTACGATTTATGTATATTTATTTTATATTAAATAAGTGGTAGCATGATATGAGAACCTGCGAAATTGGAATATAGCATTACAGATTCAGAGCCTGAATTTAGTCATAAAATGGACGGGTAATGTAAACTCGTAAGGTTCGATAGTGCCCAGGAAGGCTTTATAGTGATCAGCGCAGGCGCGCTCGCATCGATCCCTGCCTCGCCGGCTTTATCCGCGTAGGAAGACGCCTCGCCTGTATTTTGTAACTCAATGGAGATAATATAAATGGCTGGCTACATGTTGCTATATTCTGGTCTTATAATTTTGATTAGGTAAATAAGGTGTCAAAATTCACTTACACGTTTATTTTGTGTTGCTTACTTAAAAACAATAGCCAAATTCAAAGCAACACAACTCAAATAGTAGTATTATCTATTACAAAATTTCTGGTAAAATTGCGATTGAATTAGTATATTTCGCCAAATTTTTGAAAACTTTTTGAAATAAAGATTACCTATTGTTAACATGAATGTCACAGGGAATTATTTTAAATCTGTGTAATTATTTTAAAATATTTAAAATCATTACTAATTAATTATTGAACTGTATTATCAAGCTGAACGTAAAGTATTGTTGGTTATATTTTGACTACTATTGATTAAGCCCGGTTAGCTTTTATTAATAATTTCAAATCGCATCGTGGCACTAAATTTAAAATGGGAAGGGTTGGTTGAGGCGGAAGGACGGCGGGAGGGGCGGTGCAGCTGCCGGTGCATCAGCAGGCGGGCGGGGCCCCGCGCCCACGCGCCCCTCGGCCCGCGCCGGCCCATTGCCAAGTTCAATGCCAAGGTCATGCGCGAGCGAGTGCGACTGCGCGCCGCAATGCAGGAGCGGCCGGCGACGCGTACCGTCAGTACCTCGACGACGACGCTGCACACCGCATCGCGAAACTCCCTAAGACAACTACCAAATTATCAAAATCAATCCTTAACCTTAAGAGCTTTCTGATCCTTCCAAACAGAGCGGAATATGTGCAAAGTGATGTCAACCGCGACGTGTTGGTATTATGTCGATAAACACCATGTGCATGCCCTGGCGCGCGAGACCGGGTTCCAGTTATGCAATACTTGACCGAATACAAGAAAATTACTGGTAAGCCGCAACCTGTACTTATTGTATTTAGACTTACATCTTTCAGATCCGACGCCATTACAGTTCCATACCTTAAATATCTTTATTATTATTTTAGATAGAACAGAATCGCAGTGTCGTTTTTGTTTTCTTTATATGTTGTTGATGGTCAACTCTTTCAGCATCGATTTTGGTACAGTGAAATAGTTTAAACTTTTGGTTGATCGCAACAGTAGCCATGTTTATCTTAGACACTACTTGGCTTAGGTTTAGACAATCGTAAGTATTCGTATCGGTTAATTTATGAATTACTGTTCTTATCTATATATTATTATGCAAATAATGAGATGTCCGTAAATGAATGAAACATTATTAACACGTACATAGGTAAATAGATAGCTATGTGAATAGTCACGTTCAATGAAAACAAGAACAATTATTAAAAATTCTAAACTAAATTATTTCTTATTAAATATAAACTGAACAAAGCCTGAAATTGAAGACTGGAAGTATGAAGATAGTGGAATTTCAAGAAAATAATTTTAGGTTTCGTTTTCAAAATGGCTGCCAAAAATTCTAACGCCCATCAAGGGCATCAAGAATAAGGGCCATAAGTCTGATACACAGCGTCGTATCCTGTTGTGGAGTTTGTAAAAAATGTCGAACACACAAGTTCAAGGCGATCGGGTGATCCTAACCAACTAGCTTTGTTAGGCTGCTTTAAATGGACTGTGTTCAAGTTTTAACAAATGTGTTGACTTATTATGCTTTAAGTTTTATTATACTACATATACAACTAACATTTGTGTAGCTTATTTATACTTATTGTTGTGAGGCGACTGTCAAATTTACTATAGAGCCTCAGGAAAATGATTAACATCGATAGCCGATGGCTTTTCTAATATATTTTATCACGTCAATTGATGTTATTTCTGACTACTTCTACTGGTAATGTAAATGTACTTATATTTATGTTCAATTATCGAATATTAATTGTTATTATAAAATATTGTAGTTTAGTTTTTCTACTAAAAGATCTATTCAGTCTTTACTTAATTAAAATGTTGGCTCAAAATTAAAAAAATAATTCTTAGTATTGTATAAAGTAGTAATATATAAACTTAAGTATTATCGAATTTTTTGCCCTGGGCCTCCCACACATGTTACCTTGAACCCAGACCTGCGAAGCCTGAATATCAATCATCTTACAAAATAATTGATTATTTAAAGTTATTTCTTAAAAATATTTAAGTTAACCTTTAATTTAGTTTTATATAATATTCATTTAAAGTAACTATAACTTCATTTAAGTAAATCGAATAGTAGATTATATATCAAAAGGAAAGGAAATATACTTAATACTTTTACACGAATGTTACAGCAAAATGGAAGCTAGCAATTCAATAACAAAACTTCGATGTATAAAATCTATTGTTCCATTATTCGATCAAAAACCGGATCGAACGTATATAAGATATAAAGTAGAATAGTTTATAGCTGGAATATACGTTTAGGGCATGATTTTTCTTCAACGTATTACATGAAAACACGGAAAATAATAAAATATTATGAGCGTGGCTGTATGGACTTGTGCATTAGCGCTATCAACAATATCAGCTGACGGCTGCGTCACGTTGACGTTCGTCACTAACATGGCGGTCAATATGGCCGATCGTTATGTTTATTTACAACAGTATTAGTCATAGCTTGCGTTTATGTTGTTTCTTATAGTTTACGTTAGGTTGAAATAAAGAATGAATTACAAAAAAAATAATCAGAAAATGTGTCTTATGAATGATGAAATGTAAACTGTCATTACGGGCTTAAAGTCTAATATATTTTTGTGTAACTTAAATATTTTAATAATTACAAAATATCTTTTAAATTAAATAATAGTTTCTTTAAATTGAACTATTTATTTTTATATAAGCAAAAGTTGATACTACATATATAAGGGTAAACATAAATAGGAACATGAGCATAAATAAGTATAAAATAGGAACAATATTTAAACATAACCATTTACTTACCCGCCCCTTATATTCATCGTGAATGTTAGGGCGAGCAGTTGCCTGAGGGTAGTATAAATAAGTAAGTGACTAGGAACAAGGTCGTTCCTCTAAAGTTTTTCAATTCATAGTTATTTACTTATTATAAGATTAGATAAAAATATTAGTTACATAAGAACCTTAGTCATAAAAGGCTTTAACGTCTTTTTAATAATGAAGTAATATCGAGTTTTAAATAGTTTAAAGCACTACATAATTATATAATATTAAACAGTCTTGAAAATAAATTTATGTATTATATTTTCAAATCCCATACGTGAGTTGCTTAGGACATTATAATTGTTTAACGAAGTTAAAAAGAAGGAGAATTCAATACAGAATAAAGGTAAAATAGGTAAACTTATATCAGAGGAATGCATGATAACAAGAACATCGCGTACTTAAGTTTGTATATATAAAAGCATTTCGATCGATAATAACAGATACTCGTGTCATATGAAAGTCTAATGGAAGTTGTATATGAATGTATGAATAACATTTTCACCACCTTGTGCGGATTTCTTTCATTTACAAGGGAAATTTTGTGAACATGTTTAATAAGAACATATTTTAAAATGTTTTATGTTTACACGTGTCGTTGAATTTTTATTAACTACGTACGCAAATATCGTTTTCCTTGTATCTTTCTGTTACCTGGAAAATGAAACGGTTTTTCCTGAGAGCCTAGTGTAAGTTATTCGATTTTCCACTTGCAATCATTTACCAAGTTTATCATTAAAATGTTAAAATACCATTTAAATGCTAATCATTTACCAAGCATCAATCGAAACCGAACCTTTGAATTCAAATAAATTTGCCAATCGACCTTCATATGATCATTTGTATCATTATAAAAATATATTGTAACAATGGAAATCCCATAAGAATCTATTGCTTGTTACGCTTATTAAAATTTCGCTTTAGGGATTATAACACACATACTTAGAGAACTATTCTACATGAATGCTGCATTTATACACGATTTTTTTAGATTTATACCTATTATAACAGTAAATACATGATAAACATGTGGTTGCGTCACAAAATTGCACTCGCGTCTAAGATTGACTTTCGTTTAAATCCTGTTTATCATAGCAACACGTTTGCCGAACTCGATTTAAGTTTGAATATTCGCACATTCCCATACAAAACCAAGAATATCCCATGTTATTAATCAACCATCGACGCACACAGGCTTAACCCCTTAAGCTTGCACGTGTCTCTTATTCGTATTAGTCTTCATTACGTAGTGTGACATAGCACGAGAGCTGGCAATGTCTGAACATTACAATGTTGCGTTTAAATACCTACGTTTACAAATCTTTTGTTTAATGGTGTAACAAATGGTATATTTTCAAGGTTAAAATGTGTAATATCTAGTTAGAACTTAACTCCAGTCAGAAATAGTAGTCAGAATAAATATATTAAAAGAATTCTTATAATTAAAATTCATTTATTCATTTCGCAAGCAGCATACATACTCTTTACAAAAAACTTCAACATAATTAAATTATATCGTTCAATCACTGAACCTGTATGGCAAGTTGAAAATGTATATCATTTATCGCCAATTTGTATACATGCGTTCTTGCGACCAGATATCGAGCTAAAGGCTACAAGGCTCGCAGTGAGCCGGGCGAGTGCAGCTTGCACATGCGCGAGGGGAGGGGAGACCTTGAACGCGCCTAGCAACAGCTCAGCCAGCGCCTGCTTATTTATTTCTGTTTTACTCGTCTGCACGTTTGCTGGTAATTTTTAAACAGAACATTTTATGGAGTCGTAATGGCAGGCGGGAATTTGACCTTCTGTGTGCATTTGTCAGATGCCAGCCCCTTTGTTAAGACTTGAGATGGATCGCGGTTCGTCAATTAAACGTGGGCCGGTGATTTCTTTATTTATACTCGTAACTTAATGGAGAGAAATGATAATAAATATAGCTACCATCAAAACTAAGAGCTAATTTAAATTTCTTTAGTTTAATTCTAAATTATTTATTTATTTGGTCAGCAAACTCAGCTAGTTAACACTTAGGCGGTAGACAAAAATACCTAGCAATGTCAATGTAACGTATTGGAATTGGTATAACTGATGTTTTAACTGAAATTACTTAGTATCATAATAAAAAATACTTTTTGGTTAGTAACTACTGTCTGTAGATGTTTTTCATATATAATTAAAATTATATACGAAACAGTTCTCGAAGTAAGATTAAATCAAATTATTTTACAATTATAAAAAGTTAAATATCAGTACTGAAATAAAGCAGATAGTCTTCGAGCTCAAGAGATTTCAAAGCTATACATTCACATGCATAAGAGCCATGATTACAATCTCTCAAGTTGCAAATTGCAATGTAAATGTTGCTTATATTTTTGTTTAGTATCTCCGTTAGCCATTTACATTTTGAACGTAATAAGTGTCCGGAGGTATTATAATTGCGCAGGCCTTGTTTGTATAAGATCGAAATATTAAATAACTTTATATAAGTATTATTAAATTTAGGAAATCAGAAACATTTAATATTTTTAGACTTATTACTTGTTCAATACGATAGTACTGAAATTTCTATCGAAAAGGGAGCTCCATTAATGAGAGTCACTATCATGTAATAATTAGGTTTCATTACTGTTGTATTGGATGCTTACAATAGATTGCCAATTTTAACAATCACTATAATTCTAGATGTAATATTATTCAATAAAGACGTTATTGTGACGCAGAAAATGGTAGGCGATTTTTCCGGATTTGGATCACAATAAAATGTACTTTCATTCTACCCAGAAAAATAGATATTTCAATTCACTTTTAAGCTAAAATTAAAGTAACTTAAATATGTCTGAGAAATCTATAAATAATTTCCCCTAATGTTTCAAATAAATTAATAGTAATTAAGTATTTAGTAAAAAATCTTAAAAGTCTGAAGCACGTCAAAATGTTATTTGTATTTACAATCTTAACACAATCTAAAACATCTATTAAAAAATTGAGAACAAATATATTCATATTGACATAACGCTAAAAATACATAAAAATACGTAAGGTATTCTGATAATTCTTGTACAAGGAATTGATTTTAACAAAAGTATGTTATTTTACAACAATAAAAATTTAATTGTAATTATAATTATTTGTAAGGCTATATGGAGAGGTGTAAAAGTATGTTTATGTCTATTGATTTAATTTTTTATAAGTAAACTAAGGTACGTTAGCTTACTTTAAATATTTATAGATGTCTCCATATGCATTTGCAACCAAGCAAGCATAAGCACAAGAACAATAAATACCTAAAAACTATAGTATAATATATAAATAACGAATCCTTGGGAGGAATTTTAGTTAATGATATCCTTATTTATCTTGTATATATATTAACTTACATTCTATTAAAAGTGTCGAAAAGCAGATTAATTATTTTAGAAGATATTCCGAACACCCAAACGAGCGGAACATTTAAAAATGCATGAGGTTTTTTTAAATTTGTCGCCCGTTTATGGAGCGTCAAGTTTAAATACATGCCACAAGAACCTTAAGAAAGGTTATTCTGAAGTATAAATAGATTTCAGTTATTATTTGATAATACGCATTTCAGAAGATGGCTTTTTAAAATTCACTGAAGTTACTAAACACATAAGTCGCTGTTAATATTTTCGAAAGTCTACCTCAGGAAGTTATTCCTTAGGGGAATCTCGAAGATTCCATGGGATCACCCTAAAAATATCCTTGCTAAAAATACAATTATAGTTCAAATTGGTTCATAAACAAACTTGAAAAACACTATTTTTGATATATGTTAATAGAAGGTTATACAAATTTTAAACAAACATTTCATTTTAATAACAGTAAATACAAGCTCTACATTTTCATCTATATTGAATTCTGACATTGTACGAGTAGTCGTGTAGGAAAATCAATTTAGTTTTAGCCTAGGCTCCAGCTCGCCCGGGTCTGCCCTTTGACATTCACGTGGCAGGAAGCGCATGCGCCCGCATCCTGCCACCCCAACCCCCTAGCGTGGGCAGATGACGCAAAAGCCCTAGCCAATCTATTTTTAGCATTTCCTGAAAATATGAAATAAGTTATTTAATAATGAGGATTATTTACTCACTAACTTATCAATTTCCAAAAACTCCCATCTTTAATTAATTAATAAATAGATTGTTTTCAATATTTATTTATGAACGATTTCTGATTTTCTGATTGTATTTTCCGGAAAATAATTATAATTTAGCGATAAAAAACAATTTTAAACAAATAGACAGTGTAATATTTTTAATGTTTTTTGTTCATATTTTTTCCTTGATGATTTTCACTGTCGATATACTACGATCCTTACCTTGTTGACAAGTGCACTCGTAGGATAATGCAAATCTAAAAGTGAGCAGTATATCCAAAGATTTAATTCTTTGTCGGAAGTCACGAGTACAGATTGATGATTGTTCATTTGAACGACCAAATCAGATATTTAAAATCTTTCCTAATTAAAATAATTATAAAGTATAATAAAAAAGTAAGAGATATCTGCACACGGTATACTTACATATCAAGAGACATTTCTTACAATTTTGGTCTAGTCTCTTTATTCTGGCTAATATCTGGAAAGGCTGGACAATTTTCAAGGGACTAACTGGGCGGATAGCTGATTGTAATAAGAAGTAACTTAGTCTACTTTTATTTAGAAATTATAAAATGGTGGTTCAAAGATTTTAATTTATAAAACAGTTAACTTCAAAATATAATTAATTGTTACTGCATCTTAATAAATTTATTATTAAAAGATTCATATAAAGACATGTTAAATTAAACTTTATAAAATTTGATAGAGCTTGAAGCTTTTTCTAAAATGCTTATAAAACCCATGTACGCAACGTTCACTTGTTAATATTCATTATGGGTATATTTAAATTATGTATAAAATAGAATACCTATAGCGTCAAAGAGGGATAAAATACTAATGTAATAAACTTTAACATCTCTTATCACACACTTGTCCGTCTCACGCACTCCGCACACTAATGCCATAAATAACTAGAACTTCATATGAACCATCAGATGCACCGAGATAAGAAGACATCTTTATGTTGCAAAAACGTTGGAATGCAACTACTATAGTTTTAATGCATACAGGTCATTTGTTTTGTATTAAATCAAAAAGGTTTTCTAATTAAAGTTTTTATTTTAAATATAGACATTCGTTTATTAAGTAGGTATGTATAATTTTGAACAAATATTTTTAAAGTTATCGTTCTTTTTATCACCCAAAACTTTTAATTTTTTAAACGAATTCTATACATTTGGAATAATTCTCAATGTTATTAAGTTGATTGAGATATTATACACTTAAAGTTATTGGTCGATAGTTATTAGTAATATCTTTCATGTTACTGATCCAAGTGACGTAAATAGAAGTTTATTGACAAAGTATAAATTTATATATAACACTACCCCGACGGCCCGATAATATTGGGCCTAGAAAGCAACATTTTGTATATATACGATATTGATCTTTGGAAAAAGGGAAACGGGAATAAATTTGGGGGTGATTTTAAACAGTTTAAAAGCTTATTTATTATATTATTTACATAAACGTATAATATATTCGGCCGGTCGTGGCAGCGTCTGACTATGGATTCGATCCCCACTTGGAGGAGTGATTTTATTAAAATTTTTTCACTTCCTCGCTCTGATAAGACAAAGTCGTCGAGTAAGAAGTAAGGCGTCGAGTTCCACCACTCAACACGCAATGTCTCAGATTCGGTGGAAAGCGAAGTACGGAATGTCTTGACACTAGATACTTCCTGTTATACGGGGTATAAGCGTGAAGCTAAAAAAAATCAATATTATTTCATAAAGAAAAGTAAAGGCCGGCAAGGCACTTGTAGCTCTGCTGGCGTTACACAGGGGCGTGGGCGGCGGTGATCACTTACCATCAGGTGACCCGCACGTTTGTTTGCCTTAACCTCTTTCACTTTACACGGTCTTTAGCAGCTTTGTGATTCAGTTTATATTTATAATATTTTCTTTTTATTGCAGAATGATCTACTTTCAAAATAACTTGTGGATGACTGCTAAAAGTAAGTATATTCATTTATTTACATTCCAATATTTTAGTGTGTTTTTACCAACAGTACCTACCAATAAGTGTCAGTTATGGTTTAAGTTAGGCTATTTTCAGTACGGGATATCATTAAGCCTCATTTGAGAGTAAAGCGTGGTATATTACGTTCTTCTGAAAAGTTTATAATCATATTTATTAGAACTTTGTATTTCGTTACTTTAGTTTCTTAGTTTTATATGGAAGTAACGGGATTATCCAAGGTATTAATACTTATATAATATACATTTTAGCAAACTATTCAATGACCGGTGACAAGGCTTTTTTTCATGTTAGAACCTTATATAAAAGTTTTAATATATATATATATATATATATATATATATATATATATATATATATATATATATATATATATATATTTCGTTAGTTATAAAACAGATGTTATAGAGCTATGGAAATTATATAAAAAATTATTGATCTTTTTAAAATTTCAAATTAAATTATTTAAATTAAAATATCTTACTCTCTCTCCTCTCTTATTAAACTTAAATATCGTCGAAACGTTGACATAATCTGTATATTACACAGAATACAAATTAAATTAATTTATTAATGAATAACAAAATCGTACAAACATCAAATCGTCGAAGTAAGCGACAAGTGCACTCGAGCTAGCTCTCAAGGCCAAGGTTGGCACGTGGCGACAAGCTCCTCCCCCAACCCACCCAATGAAATTATCTTCACCGCTAATGTCGTTTGTACGGTTACCAATGACAAAATTCACTTTTTCTTCCTCTCTTTGTAAATATTTAACATTATGAGCAGTTATGTAAAGTAAAAGATCATCTAAAATTTTGTTTTGTAAAATTTTGATACATATATAAATATTTTTGATAATAATTTTACATATTCATGGGTATACAATAAACTGTTACTGTTCATATAAAGCATATATCCAAATAAATTTTAGCTAATATGTACCTACTCAAATTAAAGTACCTAATCTTATTATGTATTAATATTACGAATAAAAGAATTATATTTCATCCTAAATATCATAAATTTATTCTAAGAGTCTAGTTAAAACTAGATTATATATGTACAAAATTATATTTGTTTACGGTGTACGGTAATAATTTACTTTTGTTATCGACATCAGTGCCATCTATTGTTTATCTCTTGAAATCAAAGGCCGATTTTGCTCGCATTTGGCTATAGCCGTATAGGTGGCTCTTGTAACTTTTGAAAGCCTATTTTAGTTAGAGCAATTTACAATAGATGACGCTGTTATATACTTATTAATAATTATTTAAAAGAATAAGTATTGTTATTTAAAAAAATATTTCTATTTAAATAACGCAAGCCTTTAAAAACGTTAAATTAAGAGGCTTCTCATCATTCTGAATGTTAAATATTACATAATTATTTTTTTATTTTTAAAAATATAAAGAATGTAAATTAATGCGAAAGAAAATCTTATTATAACATTTTTTTACTACATTTTTATCTAATTAACTATTACATAATAATTTATTTTTAAAACACAGCATATTTTAAAAATAAATTATCAAATTATCACATAAATATTTTTTTTAAATATATTTTCCGTTATATACATGTACATAAAATATAATTAGTTAAAAATGAAAAAGATCTTGGTGATGGTATAAATTAAGCAAAGCTGTTACAATTTATTTATACGTAATTCGACTTGATAACTTGTAATAATATAATAAATGCATGATTTAATACATTGAATTGTTTCTTAAATGTGTTGAATAAGAAAGAAATTAATATTTTATCAAATAACTTGTATATGAATTGCTACCTACTTGAAGTATCAATCCAAAAAGTTTTTTCATAAGTAACTTCCGAAAACAATACCTAAAGCGTCAATTAAATTCGAAGATCCGAAGCACTGAAGACTAAAAATATACGAAGACCACGGGCTATTGAACGACCGGGTGCCACGCTGTGCTCTCTCGGGGTTACTGGTGAGTGAACACAGCTGGTGGTATCTCAGTTGTTCCCTAGTTCTCCCACTCTGCAGTAATCATCAAGATACTACTATTGAAAACGCGACTAACGAAGATAAGATTACAAATCCTCCTGGAATATTTATCTAATTGATTAACTTTTAATGTTTTTTATTTAGTAAATTAAAATTGTATTAACATTTAAACTATATAGAATATTATAAACAATAAGTTTTATACTTTAGGATGAAATATAATTAATAATTGTGCAAGATCCATTAAAAACTATTTATTTCGTTTTCTCACAATAAAGATTTTTTAGGCACCGTAGCAGGAAATTTACTTCCAACAATTACCCCAGATTGAGTTTCATATTATAAAAATATATCGAATTTTATTTAAAATTATTGAATAGAGTAGGATATAATTTGAATGAGCATTAAAATTTAATATCTTTATTATTTTATAATAAATATATATTTTATTAGTTTTATCATAGGGAAAGCAGAGCTAAAAAAATTGCGTAGTTGCGTTAGTTAGTGTTAACGCTAAATGATTTTTCCCCAAACGACATTCCTACCGTTATTGAGGTTGAAATAATCATTCTTCCCTAGACTTTGATATCTGTATTCATCATATTATTGTTATATATGTCATTGTTAGAAAGCAAACAAGAAACTTTAAGGCGCATTTAAATAATTATCCAACTTTACCAATTTTTCTTAATAATACCGATATTATATTAGCTTACTAATAGTAATATTGCTCACTTTTAAATATTTAAATGTTAATTTATTATATCCCAGTTAATAGTTATTAAAAAATATTTTTTAATACAGTATATTCCTGTGTAATTTTTACGTAAATGGTGTAACAAGAAATCTATAGCAACTTTCACCTAAATGCGTCCGACAAAATGTTGAAGTTCAGAAGCCGTATGTCGCAATGATTTTTAAACCGCTCACTTCAGTGCACTTAGTTTTTTTTTTAATTTCTTGGTTAATTGCATTTGAGATTTTCCAAGCTTTATGAATAACATAGTTCGAGAGCATCGTTGGCATACATCCTGTTGGTGAAACCAAACTGATTACCAATTGACCTATACATTCTGTAAATTCTAGTGTTGTTTGCCACGGACACGACGGGTCTAAATTATTTTAAAAAAATCATATATGAAAGTTTAGTAAGATAATGTATCATCTGAAACGAAAAATCTATGTGTTTTATGGTGCATAATGCACCCTAAACTTTAAAAAATATAATATATATTTACTTTTTGTATAAAAAGTCTAAAAATCTCTATTAGACGTAAATGGAGTATGTACATCGTTTCTAATAGTATAGTATATTAAATAAATGTGTTTTGCTTGGCTATTGCACTAGGACAATAGAAACCGCAGCATCCACTAAGTAACGAGAAAATATTACGATGCTACATGCGTAACACTTAACACGGTGAAGATAATTTACAGTACAACTTACTTTCGGATACTTTGCATATATTATTTTAAATAAAAACAAGTGAGAGCGGCCAAAGTGAAATGTTACAGGTGTGACGCAATTTATAATATTCTTGATATTAGTATTTGTAAATATATATATTTTTTTATTTACAAAATTGATCAAAAATATATATTTCACATCCATATTATTTCTGTTATCTGTAAAATCATTAATAATTTCTCTACGTAATTGTCAATAGTCACCATTTTATTATTGTACGACTTTCGAATCATTATAAAATTAGTTGCCATTATAGCATATTCTGATAAATCTAATTTGATAATGAGAACCATGTGTAATCATTGCAATAATTATATATAGGCATAGATAAACATTAATGTTTTCTCAGTCTTTTCTTACCTTACATTTGCTAACTGTGTCTTGTAATTCTCTGTAGACGCGTGAAACCATAAGAAAGTAATGAGTGGCTAGTTTGGTTGAAATAAAACCGGTTGTAAGTGGAACATCAAAGAAGGACCAGTCGTCTGCGACACACATATCATTATAAACTTTTATACGAAGAAAACGTGAAAAATCAGCCTGTATATACTTTTTACATACATAGTAACCCAAAGACAACTGACTTGACAACTTTATAAAAAACTATAATCAATCAACACCTGTTAATATTATTTTGTAACTGACGCCTGGTATGGCTTATGACGTTTCGTAGTACATTTTTTGCTCTAGAACATGCAATGCATTTTAACGAGATGTTTCACCGTCCTTGCCATTAATTTCCATAGCTATGCAGCCACGTTATGCGCACACGCGCTATTATATCTATTGTTGATTTTAAGCTTTACAATATAACTCGATAAGTTACTAGTTTTATGTTTACGTTATTCACTAGAACTTGTTGTATTAGGTATAAAACTACACTTTTGGCTTAAATAAATCTCATTTAAATATTTCACATGTTACGACTCTGAATTGATCAAAATTGACTTAGTTAAATGAATTTCAATATGGAAGCACAAATATTTGAATAGTTCATTTTATTTTAGTATAAAATATTACGAAAAGCAGTTCGTATATTTATTAAAATTATATATACTTCAACCATATGTAAAGTCCAAGACTAAGGTCATGTGAAGGCTATTTTAATTGTTTTGAGTATGGTCAGTACTTGTTTAATTAATCCCATTATAAAATGCCTCATGCTCCCTTATATTTGTTCAGTTAGTTTAAAGTATAAAGCGTTGTATACTTATGTTACGGGTACGTATACGTATGCTTGTGGTGTTTTTTTTAAACTAATAAATAGTCTTTTTGTAATATTATTTATAGAAAAAATAATTAATAAAGCATAATGAAAAATCACAAATTTTTTCGACGTCCTTACCTAACCAAAGATGACAAATATATAGGTAAAACGAGGAAAGCATAAGATCATATTGATATAAAAAACAATTTACTAACCAATTGCACTGCAGTGCCGAGTTCCGGTGAGAACATCTGAGAGACTAGTAATTACAATATACAAAAGATAACATCTAAATTCTTGAACAATTCAACGTCTGATAGTGGCATATGTAAGTAACAATGATATTCGCAATAAAGTTACTGTGTTACTGTTATTTAAAAGTAACTATTGTTATATTCTCATCTTAGTAACTCTTATGAACTAGATAATTAGATACTATTAAGAAATAGAATCTCCTCAAATATTTCCTGTATCAGTCTGCATTACGTGCTGAATAAAGGTATCAACACTTCAAACTTTTCTATTTAGTCTGTTTTCGTTTAATCTATCTAAATAAATGAAATTGGAGTGTCTATTTTTTTAAGTACACGTTTTTATCCCGCTTAGCAGGGTAGACAGAAAGTACCTAGAGTCGAGACACTCCGTACTTCGCGGAGTTGGAATGTCTGTTTCTAATAGTAAAATAACAGCTTTTTACTAAATGAATATGTTATATACATATACAAAAAAATCTTTTCCATTTTTGGCTGTCTGTTTTTTTTTCGATTAATTTCTGGAACATCTAGGCGGGTTTCGACGGAATTTTCACTTGTAGATAGGTGATATATTACGGAGTAACTTAGGCTACCTTTAAATTAAATTCGTGTTAAATTCTATCCGGACGAAGTCGCGGGAACAGCTAGTGATAAATATTCCTTTGAGTAGATTTTTAATCAGTTAATATAGAGCTCCTATGATATGGATAAATAGCAATTTCCTTTATAGTTGATTATTAATTAATAATCTGGTAGGATTCTGATCGGATCTGAGGATATCATGGCCCTTATGCGCCATGATAGCGTTTATACTGACTGTAAACGTAATTGTGTACAGGTTCGATACCTTATCAGGGGAAGACATTGCAGCATAAAGTTTCAGAACAACACGCAGTGGAAAGTGGAGAACAGTACCCTTATACTAAGGTAAATCCAAAAAAAGAATAAAGCATACAGTGCAAAGAAATATAGACAACGACAATCCTTGCTAAATTATTTAATATATTATTGTGCAATAAGTATTTTTGTTTTAATAATAGCACTTATTCTTTTTCTCTATAAGTCAACAAGTTCTATGAAACAATTATTTATAATATACCAGTCTATTTGTTAGTTTTATGAACATTTTAATTTATATGTTTTATATTTTTATACATATTCTTATTCGACTGTTCATCGGCTATTTAGCCTATTTAGGTTATTTTATTCAAGCAGCATTGTTTTTAAAGATTTTATGTATTTATCATAGTTATTAAGTAATACTTGGTTTTTAATGACCACATTTACAACTTTACATTATTCTTGTGATTTCATCTTCGACACATGTGATGTCATACAGTACCTATTCACAAGCATATTCTGTACGTGTAATAGTCGGCTCGAACAGGATCTACTAATATTATATCTATAAGGTATCAAAATTATAAAGCCTAAATAATTTTTTTATACCTTCAAAATTAGTGAATGCTTTGAAAAATAATAATAGAAATTTTGTCCATTTTTTATTATAAATTATTAACATATTTTACAATATAAGAATATTTTTATAACTTTAAACAAAGAACGTAAGATATTTAAACTGATAAAGTTTTGGCGCCTTAGAGTCTAAATAGCTTTGGCCGGGGGCTCGAAGAAGCTCAGCCAAGACTTATCTGCCAACTGTCTCTGGCACATCCCTTGCCTCAACAAATATATACAAGGGCATCTCAATATTTAGAACTAGTGCACTAAAATATTATAAGAAAAATAAATGGTATATTACATTTTTTTTAAATATCCTTAGTTGACCCCGAATTGTTTTATATACTTAAAGTTAAAAAAAAGAAAACATTATATCACAATATATATTGTCTATTCTAAATTAGAATACATCTAATTATGTATTTTGAATGGAGGAAGTTATGTCGATATGTTTATATAGCTATAAACTACGACACAAGTCTACTTATTTATAAATATATAATTAAATTATTGACAATATAAAGATTTTACTTTAGGATCTTGAAATGTAATAATGCTTTTTTGTTCACTATTTAACAATTTTATAACGTGACAATGCTTAACTTCTTTAACAAACAGCACCCAAATTCAACACCTTAGACAAAAAAATAGTTATTATTTATTACTAAATGCATTCAGAACTCGATTTGAAAGTTTAACTGATATTTACTTGGTACATACATATTTTTGTAATCGATTATTATGAATTTAATGTCGGTTGCAGAAATTGACCCTTTTGTGTTGGTTTATAATATTTTTAAACTAATTTTAAAAGTCCATACTGAGAAAAGTATACTCATTCTAAAGAGATCAGGTAACCTGTAAAATAAACCCCTTACTCCCTTAGTTAATAAAAAAATATACCTCGATTAAATCATAAGCCAAATATAGGTCATATAAATGTAAGTACCTCTTTTAACATTTTATGTTGTTTTTTTGAATATTTAGTTACGATGAGAAGTCATAATAATTTTGCATACTTCAAAATAACAGTAATAGCACTGTTTATGTAAAAATCGTGTCGGTATAAATATGTTTTTATATTTCTCGTCGTTATTCAGAGAAATCGTGTTCATTGAGAAAAAATACATTCACTTTTTGTGTAATTCACAGTTTTCTTAGTTACATCAGAATTATCTTATATGTGATGATATCATTATATGCAAAAAGTTCATGAGATATTGGAAACTTCCTTAAGATAGGTCTGAAGTTCAAGGACATCCGGGACCCGAAGCAACAGCTGGATCGATACAGGCTCAACTCCATCGCCATGACGACCTGCAGCCGTGACCTGGAAGGGAGGGGGAGGGGGGTTGCATCGAGCGGCCGGGCTGCACTGAGCAGTTATTTCGGTGCAGCTCACAGTCGCCTGCCGCGCCTCCGATAGTGCGCGCGTATTACGCCGTGCGATGCAGCGTTAACGCCCCCGTGCACTCTGCCTTTATATTACTACTTTTGTTACTATTTAAATGTGATATAATATTTATCGTTTTTTATATTACTGATACTAGAGCGAGCTATGGTGTACTTGCGACCGCGATCGCACCTGTTGCGCGAGGTGAAACCGCGTGGAAAACTCTTTTTCTCGGTAGCGGACGAGACTACTTTCACCGTTCACATTCCGTGGCTACCGTGCTGTTGCGTTAAACCAGTCGCAATATATGCTATCCGTAGGTACCGATAGTACCTAGGTGCAAATTAGAAATTAAATTCTGTGTAAATTTAATATATTTTCTTGAGTCTATGTGAGTGTCCAAGGTATTGTATTTAAATGCGTTGGAAAAAAACTAACGATTTAAGTTTATAACAATAACAATAGAAGGAGGAGATCCAGATCAGTATTTGTAGTAAACAGCAGCCTCGGTGCGCCCCACCCCCCGCCACCTTCGCTGCTCGTCCCCTTTGATAACAACCTTTCAACATTATCTAATTAATTTTAATAGCTCTTCAGAGTTATATAGGTACTCGGAAATTATTATTTTATTTACAATTAAAAATTAAAAATGCTATATATTATGTAATAGTCATTATATAGCGCATATCGAAGTTGTTCAATGATTGCAAGTTTGTTGGCATTATTTAAGGTGTTATGAAATTTATAAAGAGGTATGCTGCACCTGGCGTTTGGCCAGGGATGCAGCACTGAAGGTCGCCTGTGGGTGCGGGCGGGGCAGGAGCGTAAAACTTGCGGGCGGCGGGGTAGCGGGGGTGCAATAATTTACGAGCAAAATGCGCAGGTGCACCCGGACCTCCAGGTCCCGGGTATATTGCATATCGGCCCACACACAGTTACCGCCCACCTTCTCCCTTCCGACTATTGATTAGCACTTCAGTTAACATTTATGAACTCGTTGCCCGTGACTGTACCGAGTGACATTTACCACATTGCCAAACGTATGTTTTCGATAAACCTAAAACTTTTCAATATTTCGTGGCACACAACAGTCATAATTTATTGTGCGGGATGAGTTATCAACTCAAATTATAAAAAGTAAAAAAATATTATCTTTTATAATTTAAATTTGAACATAAATATTAATTTCAACAACTCGTTACATCGTCTACTACTTCTGAAAAGACAACAAACAAAGCCATAAAGAAGTTCTTGTGCCTCTCCAATTTCCTTTCCAAAGGTCACAACACTTTGTATGCTAACGTTATCACTTTCATCTCACACTCGAAACTCGTACGAGCATGCATCTTATTGCGAAACGCACGCATTTAAGGCAGGCACACGCGTACGAAACTTTCACTGACGAGACCATTGACCGTGGCTCGACTTTCTAAATCATTTCGTAACGTCGGTGATCGCCCCGGCCATTGTAATTCACGATACGCCTCGACGAGACACGCGATGTCATTACCTGTTTTTATAACATTTTCGCAAATCCGTAGAAAGTTTGATTGCAATGTTTAATAATTAAAATTGCACATTGCATTTCAATATTGCAAAATGAGTTTTGTAACTCGCGAGATGTCTAAGATCTTTGCCAACCCACCTGTGGAATGTAATGAATGGCGACGGGCCTCCGCTTTTTGAGTACCTCGCCTCTACTAGCTAGGCTATCTCGCGCCTCTCCTTTCTTCTTAAATTGTAATCATGGCACAAAGGTTTATCCTTTTCGTTTTATTATTGCTATTGTATAAGCTTTTATACATTAACCACATATAATTTAATCAAACATAGCAAGGGCTAAAATGTATTGATTAATTCCGTATTGACCCTGACCGCAAGTCCTAGGTCGCCTAGGTGCGTCCTTGGGCGAGCTGCCAGCTCCCCCGCCTCAACTCACTCTTCCCTCACCCGGGTACAAATGCAGGAAGTTGCTGATATTGGCCATAGTGCATCAATAGGCATGCAATAATTACACTGCCGCTTATTCCAATGTAACAGAGCTATTTTAATTACCTTTATTACTTATTTTTATTTGCTCCCTTAATAAAAAGAATCTGATCTCAATGTTATTTAACTATTATTTGTTTTCATTTGAACTTTTCCACTCGAAAGTCTTTAATCAGCTGAGCTAAAATGGTGCAAAATACCGTCCCAGGAGTCCTAAAATACATCTTGTGTTGCCCTCGACTCGTCGCCCAAGATAAAAATTATGATTTAACTGATTGTTTCTGTGTTAAATTATTTAATTATTATTACAACGGTATTAGTGATTTCGCACAAGTAATTAGTAAATTCAAGATTTTCATTTAATTTCGTTTATACATTTAAAGTAAAATATAGAATCCTTCCCTATATTTAGTATTAAAGCTTCAAACTTTAAATGTTTAATTTTTTAAATCTATATGACATGCGTTTTGGTAATGTAATTAAGATGAGTCTTAGGTATCATAATACCTGTTAGCTGCCCTAATATCATAATCATTATACTAATTCTTATTTTATTAACAAAAAATAAGTTATACTTACGTCAATTCTTTATATTTGCTTAATTTTAGAAATAATTGAACCCCATCTTCTTATATGATGATCAAAAGAATATACCTACTTTAACGTAATACGTTAAAGTATACCATTTAAGTCAGAAAGAAAGCTTATACCAAATTATATTTTAGAAAGTAATTTTGTATGCGAATTTCTCATTTAACTTTCTTACAACACTTTCATTTTATTGTAATTTTTTTCGTAGTTTTTACAACGTACCTTAATTATCTTAATTTTGTATGGGACACTATTTTTTTTACATATTTAATGACCTTTTAAATTGCAAAACAAAATAAAAATTGTTTTATCATGTACTCGTATAATATTATTTTATAATGTCTATAAAATGAGTTGGCATAAAATCCTTAATACTAATTTAAACTATAGATTTGTTTATATCATAATTAGAATAGATATGTAAAACGCAGTGCGCACATGCGTGTTGCATGATCTATGATCTCGGCGCGTGAGTCAACTGGCCTTGATTCATAGTACAGCGTAAAGCCACCGCCAACCACTGAAATATTGTTTTATCGGCTCAGCCAACAGCGCCGGTGACAGCACGAGGTCACTTCACTCTCGTGAAAACGATATTAGGGTTACTCGTGACACGAACCTTCCAAACTCGTTTTGGCTTCGAAAATAGATACACGTCGTCAAATATAAAATTATTTACAACTCCTATATAAAATTAATTTATTTTTACTATTAAAATGTATTTACAATGCATCAGGAGAAGAATTCTTAATAACAATTAATACACTTTAATTTAAAAAGATACATTTTTTTATCATAATTTTGTTTACTGTCAATAGTTACAAGATTTTGCTAAATATAAAATAGAAATGTTTCTGCAATGTTTTCGCTTATCTTGGTGGGTCGCCACTCGGCTGTTGAAATGGAGCATCTATTTGTGGCGCTCGAGGCCCGCGGCGACATTATTGTAACCGAGAACATTTAGCCTTAGCGCAGTTATCTAGTTAAGGCACGATACCGTATTGTACTATTTACTTGGATGTTTTCAAACTAAACATGAAAGTAAACAATACTGAGATTAGAGAAAACCATGCGCTCGTTAAAGTACATTTGAAGGCAGAGTACGCACGGTGACCTACTTAAAGTTGCATTCGCTATCGTGCGTACCTTTGACGTCTGCGTGTCCCGTGGTATGCAACACTATTGCCGCACAAACCATCCACACTGTCTACGAAAATTTCCACAACTCATTCGATGTACTAAGAATGAAAGCGAGTTCACACAGGCGAAAGTGATATGTATGAAATCAGTCGAAGAACAGTGGGGTGATGATTGCAACAGGTGGGACACGCGGCGGCTGTGGCGACGGTAGTGGCGTATTTCCAGCCGGGCCGCTCGCTGCACCGACCGCTTTGCGAAACCGACGGTTATGCAAGGTGTGCCGCTGCCAACTCGCGGCGCGGCTCGCACGCCCGCCGCGCCGGAAGGAAAAGTGGAACGCGTCGCAGTGCTATGGCCGCGCGCGCCGCCTCTGCACGCTCCGGACTCCAGTGAAGTGCCCCTAGTGTCGTGTCAGTGTCACTTCTAGAACGTTGGAATTGAGTGTTGCGCAAGTCTCCGCCTACAGCGGGATTATTTTAAACTAGATAATTAGATGACCTCGGCACGAGCCGGGTCCGCAACCCCTACCTGTATATAAGTACTTGACTAGGCGCGTGCACCGCTACAATCATATGACCACCACATTTTCTAATGTCTTTTATTTGCATTACGTACCTAAGTAGTTCAAAGAGGCTTTTATGCATGCACATTCTATAAATGTTTTCAAAATAAGTCTAACTAATTTAGAGAGGCTTCGCATGACTGCATATTAGCATGAAATATAATGAAGTTGTAGGTCGCAATTGGAATGTTAGCTATGCTGACACTGTGACATTTAACGTAAAGTACTGTAACACTAGATGAATGCAATTCAGTTAGAATTAATAAGATGTGTTTCCAACTAACGATTGCAGTGATACACATAAAATATTACAAATTCCAATTGAGACTATACATCATAATTCTCTGTCGAAACTGGATGTGACGTTGAGAGGGAAAGTGTTCGTTAGACCGTGGTGTTTCCGACCGCCCGGCCGGCTCTCGTAACCAATCAACAAAAGTAACATCGGCTTAAATTAACCGCTTCTGCTTTTAAAAATATTAAACACAATATACTGGCACATCTATAATAGACGTTATAAAAAGAACCAACTAAAATGTACATACATAGGTAAAAAAGTAAACGGACGTTCCATTTTGTATGACATTCTAACCGGTAACCGTTCCATGCAGCCCATGTTTTCAAGGACGAATTAATAGCGTAGAATGGCAATCAAGCGACATAATTTATCATGTCGAGTCCCATAGTCAATTGCACAATGCAGCTTATCTAGCGCATGAGAGCCAACGATTATTTGCCCTACTTTCTTACGATTAATTCGATTACGCTGCACTTTCGAATTATAGACGATTAATTGTACAATTTTTAATTTTCATAGATTTATAAATTTTAAATCTATTAAGAGTTCTTCACCTTCTAAAATTATAAATTAAAATATAATGCTAAATAATATAACACATTGGCTGTTATTTCATAACAATATAATCATAGTTTTATACTAATTGTGGCTAATGTGCAATCCTACGTATGCAACTTACGTCAGTGTGCAATGAGAACATAACAGAGCGTGGGCGGTCGGCATTGCGGTTTAAGATTTGCCTCAGTCACTATTTATTATCTACGCCAAAAAGCTTCATTCATCTGCGTAATTATAAACAGTAAATCTTTTTTTCTGATTACATAAGATATACTTATTTGAGCTCTGTTCAAACGAAAGAAAGCTTTAGGCATATGATTTCACTTACCTTAAAAGAAGATAAAAACAAAATTTCTTTATATAATTAAATATGTTATTTATTATCATTGACAAGGAACTCGTGAGTCAAAGATCGTCGGATGCAACACGGGGAATTACAATACGTTGAAGTCATGATGCTTAATATACACGTGGCTTTGAAATGACGTATTAGAAAATATTGCAAAATTAGTTATATTGTGCGTACTGCTTTTTCTACCGAACAAACGTTATCTAAAAAATTAAATATCATATTTTAATTGTATTAAAAAATAAAGTAAATATGCAATTAACTTCTATTAAAAATACTAAATGTTGAAAGGCAAAAAGAATATATGTATTTTTACATATTATAAAGAAGATTCATAAAAATGGAGTAAAAGCTCCAAAAAACTTTTTTAACGTGTCGATTTTGTAATTTACTCGCGTACAATTTTTCTTTTAATTATTTCATGTGTGAATAATACAATAGCTTGTATGATTTCCATTCAATGCAAAGATATTTGTAAGTTAGATATGTTTCGGTTTATTTCATTGCCTAACAGAACGGATGGAGGGCTACGTCTGAAGCAAGGCCGTCTGGCCTACTTGCGCGCGCGCACCTTTACATGCTGAGCAAAAACCGCCTTTAATAACACAGTAATTACAAACAATTGACTTTAATGCTCTATGCTGTAGTTGTCGACACAATGCCGGCTCGACCCGCGATTCACACGGTTAAGAGACAATAATTAAAAAAAATATCGTGATACAAAACAACTTCATAAATTTGATATAATAATGAATACTTATTCGGTTGCAATGAAATGGCATGGCACGTTTTTATTATTATTACCTTCTGCACCATGTTTTCTATCCTTAAGTAAATAATATAGATATAAACTACACGTGCCTGCATTATCGTTTGTATCCTTTGTTCTACTACGTCACGTCAAAATGACGTCTTACGCTTGAGTCATGATTAAAGTGAAAATAAAAAGATATATATGCGTAAATCTATACGTGACTCACATATTATATGAATTTCAGTGTTGAAGTACGGAGCGTATGTTCTGACCTGACAAAAATAGTCTATTTATTTAAAAAAAAACGTTTTATTACATAAATAATACAATGGTTGAATGGAAACTTACAATTTCTACCTTTGCCTTGATCTATGTTTGCCGTATGACGTCTTAATGACCAATGAACATATAACGTAGAGGATTCATAATAATAAATTATTATATAGTGTTTCTCCACATTACGCACATAAGTTTAATAACTTTGTGTCATTAAAACATTCGTGAAATACACAACAAATACTTATTGCAAACTTGTAATGGAAACGAGTAAAAATAAACATTTGGAGAAAATAAGGCAACGCAAAATTTGTACATATCATTGTTAGATAATTAAAGAAATAACTGAAAAGATTATGCCTAATGTGAATACTATATAGATTTTTCTAATAATATAGTGCGAAATTTTTACAGCGATTTCGTTACGTAATTGAAACCTCTTACAACAAAAGTCTATTCTTACAATAACAATTGTATTCAGCATAATGTCTTTTCAAACTAAGTCATATCACAATCCATATTTAATCCAACGTTACATAAGGAATGGCAAACGATTGGTGTCAATCAATTAATGTGACAGTCGGTCACATGAAATATTAATTACTGTACGCGCTCTGAATCTCAATGAAGTACAAATGGTAACAATTACGTGATCCTCATCGTACAGCACTAACACACTAACAAAGCCTTATATGCTTCATAATAATTTAATTTAACATCTAAAATTTAAATTAAAGTGATAAAGACATAGTTTAGTGCAAAATGTGCGTAAACAATTAAGTGACGTTTAATTCGCGCGTGAACAATCGTTATCGACGTTTTGAGTACGTCTCGGGGTTCGTGCCAGGAGTGCGTTTGCAAAGCGCGCTGCAAGTTTGCGTTATGGCAAAGTTGACACTGTAAATGCACTATCTGGTACGACACCCCGGGATGTGTTGCGACGCTTCTGTACCTTCTACTTTGGAATATGCCACCTACAGTTCAATGAACTGACAGACTGAAAAGTGCTTAAACAGTTTATTTTAGAACTTTCTCAAGTTTTATTTGTTTTATTATTATTATTATTTTTATTTAGTTATATTATGTGTTTAGCTTAATATGAGATATTGTAAAAAAATTGACTCTTAATGACTTTATTAAAATTATTGTTTATTTCAGTTATGCCAAAAATATTAAAATATAAAAAAAACTATATCTCACATTTTGCCTTTTTACTTTTATACGTATATGTATGTATATAATTTTTAATTGTAGATATTTTATATTTACTGTAATTTATCAATACTTTTGTTATAATTTTTTGACATACAAAATTATTTTTTCATATGTTTAGTAAGAAAATTGTTTGCTTTATGTTATAAACTTATTTAATTTATTACAGTTTTATTTATGCTTTATATCTTGTTTTATTTTACGATATCAATACTTTTGTTATAATTTTATACTATTATAATAAGTAAAATATACTTTAGTTATATATTATCCGGCACTTTAGGCAAAATTAACTATTTTGTCTTGATACTTAGAAAACATAAGATTTATTTAGAGCTTAATCTTTAACTATACAAATATTTGTTTTGAAGTAATTGATCCTTAATGCATATTTTTCTAATTCTCTATATAACCGTAAATAAAAGAAGATGCTATTACAATATTGACATCAACGAGACCAAACAATAAAACATTAGCTGGCGTTATATATTTAGCTGGGTTTTAATAGCAGCAAACATCGTTGCTCCCACATTCTCACATCTACACTATTCTTGTACAACCTTGAAAATCTTACCAAGTTACGACTACGACTACGAGTCACTGAGGTTTCTAGGAAAGGACGCTACAATTAGGTATTTAGCTCAATAAATCGCAATTGCGATATGTGTAAAATAATACTTAAAAATCATAGATATAAATAAAATATCAATTTATTATATATAAATTCGTTAAATCGATTAATTCTGCTATAATTCATTATTAAATTAAGTAAATAAATATTAAATATCCTACAACAACAAACAAAACCTCATAATATATATGATCAGTTCCTCAATATTCAATAAATTACTTATGTTTTTTTTAGCCTCACAAAAGTACCTAGTGTCAAAACATTCCGTACTTCGCTTTTCAACGAATCCGAGACATTGGGTGTTGAGTGGTGGAACCAGAGTGAGGAAGTGAAAATAATTTTAATACAATCACTCCCCCGAGTGGGGATCGAACCAACAACCATTCGCGCTTACAGTCAGTCGTTATCTCACTGCCACGAACGGCCTCATAATGTGGTATATTTAAATGTTTTACATTTGTTAACAATTTAACATTACTTTAAGTTGATTAATAGTATAAATTTGAAGAACAACAAAATGATATATGTTTGTTCTTTATAACGATCTGTATCTAAAACGATCAACTAAATATTTCTCACATATCAGTTAACTTTCAATTAATGAAGCAGAGGTTGCACCGTGGGAAATCCCTGTGCTGCTTAGTGCATAATTGTCTAGTCGGAAATTCAATAGTTCGCTGTATTGGTACTATAGTTAAATAAGTTGAATGATTACCTCTACTTGTATGAAGTCATTTTATAATATTATGTTGAAAAATTATTTTAAATTAGATTAATATTAGACTCTAAAAGATAAAAAAGCAGCTTTACGCTTTATTCCGCATAACAGGGTAGCCATAGACAACATAGTGTAAAGACACTCCGTATATAAGAATAACGTAGAAAATTTATAAGTAGTATATTTAAGTGTTTTTGGAAGATTTTTTGAATACTTTGCCACGATGCATGACACTGTATATATAAATAAGAAAGCATATTATTAAAATTCTTTTACTAGCAGGCTATGTAACTCCATGTTTAACCGGTGAATCAAAATGAATCCCTTCACCAAACTTAAATACTTTATACAATGCATCTATTAAAGCTATATCGAGTTGCGCAATGTGATGACTCGACATTCTAAATATTTGTTTCGCCTTCCCTTACGAGTACCAACCAAATCGTTTTTCAGACAAATCTCGACATATGTAAGGATTATCTAAATCATATCTAAAATAAACTTAATTTCCTTTAAAATGTAGTGAAATTACATCAGTTATTTATGTGTCTGTTTCGAACATTTACACTATTTATTTTTAGTCATCTATTTCCACAAATGTTGCTATTCAAATGCATATTTACTTAGAGCGCTTATAGAATTGTTACGTAAATTAATGGAATAAGCAAGCAGTATTAGGTCAAGTATAGTCACTCCACTAGTGCGGGGGAAGCCTTATTATGGCCTTGCATTGTAATTTGTAATCTCATTTTATGGTACCTACTACTGTGAAGTTAAATAAGAATTAAACATACTACACGAGTATTTGTTATGTTTTTAGTTTAAGTTATAATTAGAATTATACTTTTATTCTTAACTATTTTATTATATGTTTTCTTTTATTTATAATTGTGTTTCCTTTTTGTACACTTTTGTTCTTTTTTATTTCATAGAATAATAAATATTTACTTCGTTTGTTTTTTGTTTTATTTTATCCCTGTTACAGTTATCTGTTTTATTAAATAAATGTTATGTTCAAGATGTACCTTGAACGAACCTTCGTTACAACATAAATAGCTGCTACTCTCGACTTTATTTTCTTGGAAAGATGTAACTAAACATTGTTATCCAAATGTAAGCGTGTACGCAAAATTTAATTATACCTAAGCTAATTTAAAATGCAATTGCGGAACTGACTGTCAGATAAAATAAAGGCTGATAATTTGAAAAATTGATTGATAATATACAAACAGAATAAAAAATATCTAAATATGTTAGTAAATAGTGCGAAATTGTACAATTTTTAATAAGCATAACAGTTACTTTTCGGAAACTAAAGTAGGTTTCAATGTTATTCGTGCACAATAGTATATTTATTTCCCACCGGAAGTCTATCAACTCAATTCTTAATTCGTAGGAAGTAGTCCATTGACGTATTGTAAGTATCCTTTGTCCCTCTGTAATATAATCTAGGAGTGACTTAACGATTTAAAAAACGACTGTGTCGAGGCGTGAATCAAGTAGCTGGTAGCCCATATATCTTATAAAACGTAACTATTACTTTAATAAAAGTTTATATAAATTTATTAATTAATGACTTTTTAATATTAGTATTATTGTTAAGGAATACTCTGAACCTCTTTTTTACAATAATTACTCTGATAAAGTACTTAGTACGAAAATTAGTATACTCGATAATAGCATTAGAAAATACATAAAATTATTGAAGTAATTAATTATGTGTTAGAAACACACTTTAGTATAAAGTATTTTATATGTCAACAAGTTTTAAAATAAATGTTACTTTATAACTTCATCAACTCGATTCTGTATTCATAGTTAATAACACAATCAACCAACCAAAAAAATATGTAATTTTTAAAGAGAAATTAAAAATAATCCTTGAATTAAAGAAAAAATTAGTAGAAGACTACTAAAAAATAACTGTTAATTGTCACATTTTAAAATATATATACGAGTATACATTATTTTATTAAATTGATTTCTTCTCAATAATTCATAAGTAATATGAATTCCTACATGTAGGCAAACATGTTATTACTATCGATTGAATATCGTTTCTAGACTGCATTGACATTAGATAAGGCTGTCCTACATTGCATTCAATATTAAAATAATATTAGTTTAACTAGCAGCTACATCTTAATGTAATATTGTGTTAATATTACAAATTTATTTTTAATTTTTAGAATGGCCTATGTTAATACTATAAACAAATTTACTTTCTCATGAAAATTGAAGGGTTAAACAGATAAACAGCAAAAATAAAATTATGTAGTTTCTTGGTCATTTACAGCCCACAGATAATGAAAAGAAATTTTGAAGTTTGCTTTTTATATCGTTAAGGTGAAAAAAATATAAGTTACAGTATAAAACATATTTATAAATTAAATGCAACTCAAAATAATATAATTAATAGCAGCAACACGCTTTCATTTACATTTTACGATTACTTTCATAAAAAAGCGGTAGAAAGGTAAAACTACTATCATACATTTATGAAAGTTCAAAGAGATCATTTTTTACTTTTAAGATGAACTAAATATAATAACCGGTTATATATACTTGCAGTTTGCGTATAACATAAAAAGATTTTTAAAAACTTATTGATACTTCTTAATATTATATAAACAGCTTAAAATTGCAATAAATGTTAAAAAACTGAATGAACTAACAAGTTAAACAACCAATTAATAAAACAAGTAAAAGAATGAATGACATCAAGAATCAGTTCAACTTCCAACGCAAGTTTTAATTTCATTACTTTTGAATGCATAATTAATGGCACGATTAGTATTATAGGTTTAAATGGAGGCAAATCCACAACCTTAATCGTTGTGGCGCAATATTTGGTTCATAACAGTAAAAGTGGTAACAGCTAAGGCTCATTACCAATTGGAGCTTATTATTATATTACTTTTACGATATGCGGCATATAAATAAATTGTAAGTAAAATTAATAGTTTATTATTTTTATATATATAGTATTTGTAATTTTAATATGAGGATGGAAATAATTAGCAAATTTATTTTAAGTATTATATATCAGCACATTTATACAAGCACTCTACTGTAACTAATAATATTTATAGACTTTGTGAATTGATACTGGTCTCCTAAACATTTAACAAAGATCGAGAAAAATATAATGTATTTATTAGTGAGGAACAGACTTTATTGGACAAACGGTTTCTAATAGGTTTACACCATTAAGACAAAATGTCGATCAAATCTCGTATTATCACGTATATTAACTGCACCATTAAAAGATAACGCGGTAAAAGCCATATTAAATTGTCTTTAAATGTCTTAGGTAATGCTTAAGTAATCGTGTATTTGATGGCGTGTTAAAGAATATTTATATTATACTTTGAAATTTATCCATAATATTCCTCAGTATATAGATAACCTATATTTTGTTTTGGCTTAATAGTAATTATTATTGCTTATATTCGGAGGAGGAAAGAACAATCATAAAACTACCTGATAAAAAATATGCAATGGGAAAAATACAATAACCGACTACAAATTGCTACACGAATACGTTCCTAGAACGTCATTAACAAGCGGAGATGAACATTCAGTGTATGTCTAGTCTATGGCCCATATACGTATCATATCTAACTTGTATAGGTATATGTATTCAACAATGTTTCTATATCATTATCTAATAATGATGTTTGAATAAAAAACCCACAATTGGGAAAAATAGACAATCGTGATGTCAGTACTGTCAGTCTGACAAGAAGCTTGAGAGGCAGTTTTGCGAGAAAAGCGAGCGAGAAACTACAACGGCTCTACATGGATTTTTACTTAATGTTATTTAAACATCTTAAATATATAATTTTTAATCCCACTAAAAATGATAAAGTTAAAGCATTATATCAAGATATTATCATAACAGAACAAATCTACTAAGCCTAAAATATGACGAGCTAACAATAATAAATAATACCAACGATTAGTTACTGATAAGTTTAGAAACTAGTAGGTGCATATGTTAATGCAAAATATTCCACATCAATACAATTGATATCAAGGATATTACAATACAACGAACACGCAACATGCGTGACTGCAATAGAAAACGCAGGCTACCTGCAGAAGTTATTTTAATAACGTAAAGTTTATTACTCACTGTAAAACCCGTTTCACATTTCATAATATTTTAAGTGGAAAGTTTGGTTGGATTTAATATCAGTTACATTACATTACAATAATTAATAATGTGTCACAAGGAATAACTAAACATATTTTTGGATATTTGTTTATACTAATGAGAGCCGGGAGGCAGGCGGAGAAAAGCAATAAAAAAATGACAAGACTTCTCCACTTTCCACCCGAATTCAAGATCGCGTATTGAGTGAGGGACTCGACGCTTTCGTTTGTTTTATCAGAGCGATGTAATCAATATAATTCCTAAACATACAAATACAGCGTTTACAATCAGTCGTGATGATGATAGCCGATCATTTTATCATTTATAATGATCTTTAATAAAACGAGAAAATGTCATTCATTCACTATTAATTTTTGCTGCCGAAATCTTTTGTGTGCGAAACATTCTATTACATTTCATTCTACTAAGCCTCGTTAAAATATCTAATGTTTTTATAAGCATATGTAATTCTTAAAATGATCAATATCCTGATTTCTTTATAATTAGGATTTTTTTAATGTTATAAATATTACAACTTAATTAATATTGACTGTGTGAAGATACCTCCAACGAGCGTTCAACACTATAAAATAAGTCTTTAAGTAATCGATGCAAAAGGAAGCAATTTTGACGTAATGCAATAATCAGTTAACACTTTCAAATGCCTCTGTAAATTATTTAATTTAATAGGTTTGAGTAAATGGAGTCGGAATTCTGGCAAAAGAACTTTCTCTTTACATCCTTTGGTTACT
Organism: Dryadula phaetusa; assembly: GCA_032432895.1. Taxonomy (NCBI): domain Eukaryota; kingdom Metazoa; phylum Arthropoda; class Insecta; order Lepidoptera; family Nymphalidae; genus Dryadula; species Dryadula phaetusa. The sequence continues at coordinate 760,007 of JAOYRS010000059.1, forward strand.
TAAAAGTAACAGCAAAATTGAGGGTAATAATGTAAAATATAATATTTGAATTATGTTATAGGATTGTAAATTGTTTTTGCTTTGCTTTTCGAATGGGATTTCTTTTAAATATGATGACGTTGTTTAAAAATTGTTTAAAATATATGTTATTTTTTATATTAAATTTATATTACTGAATTAAAAATATATGTTTCTAACTGATTAAAAAATGAACAAATGCGCCGATATTCACTATATAAGAGTGTACGTACATATAGAAGTAAAATCATTTATCGACTGATCTATTGATATTAAACAAAAGTATCAATCTCGCGTAAATCCTTTTACATTAGATACCTACTTGTAGCTGCAGAACGAGTTATTGATTTGTAATAAAACAACATAGTATGTAAATATTGTATTTTACACCTACGTATATATACAAAGTGTGCCATTTGATGTAGCTTGCGCATCAAGTTTTAGTACATAAAGTGTTAAAGCAGTTATTTAAATATTGCAAACTTAAACCTACATATATGGAAATAGTGAATTAAAATATATGGAGTATACATTATTTTATCAACACCCGTTTAGTATAGGTAAAAGTATTGAAGTATATATCACAAAACTGACAAAATAAAATACTTGACATATTTTGTACCGCCTCAAGAATTATTGTAGGTGAATTCGCATAAAAAATGATCTGTCACGGTATAAAATTATGAAATAAAATTATTTTCAACTCCCATGTTGTTTGGGTTACACAAATATATAATCAATTATACTTTTTGTTTCAGATTCGACGTAATGCCAACATAGAAGGTTCGGAAGAAATCTTCAATAAAACTACGTGAATTGAGTTTTGTGTGCCAGTCCACCCCAAACAAATAGTCTTATAAATTTGAAGAATTATTTTTTTAGTTTTATTTAGAGGCACTTCCGAAAAGTTATTATATTAGAAGAGACCACGTTACTATATAATAAATACCTAGATGTCAGTGAATAATAGTTTAGTCATTAGTTATAATATTTCTAAGAAAAATTAACTTCAAGTATTCGCAAAGCATATGGAAGCCAACTCGAGAGTGACAGGCCGATAACTTAAATATTGATGGTCATTTAGTCTTGAGCTTGCCTTCTAGAACTTAGCGCTACGTAAATCAAGATAGAAGAAGAACCTGCATTTTTTTATATACATAAAGTCTTTCAAAGAATGTTACATTAGAAAATTAATAATTTGGTTACATTAGAAAACAAAATCGGTACAACATAGAAGTTTGTTAAGTTAAGAATGAGAATTGTAGAATATTTAACAATATATGAGAGATATTTTTAATTTGTTTGTTTAGTAGTAGTTTAAAAAATGCAACGAATTTTATACCATTTACATTATGCACCGATTTAATTATTATCAACTCACTATATTTTACCTATAAAAATGTTTTCTAACTTATTTAACATTAAATATATTTTTACATTCATAAAAAACTAATTATTGCACATTATAGCAGAGCGCAACCAAGCGGAGCTGCAGCGCGCTGCTAGTCCCTAATAAATGAGTTAATTAATGAAATTTAATGCAATTTAATTTATATTTTAATGAATGTTTCATGTTAATTAGGTTAATTTAAAGTTTTTAAAGAATTTTATGTAAAGAATAGATAATATCGCATTCTGAAGATTCTGGGAGCTAATGAAATTATTGTTATATGTAAGATTAAAGTGTTTTAATAATAAAATTGTAAAAATTGATTTGTTCTGATTGTAAATAGCCATAAAACATATTACAATACATGTGTGTGCTATAAGGATGGTATTGTATCGAATCTAAATATATTTTACGTATTAAAACTGTGAAGAATTCGAAGATATTGAAGCACAAGATTGAAGATTAGCAGAAATATAGGTAGGCCACAGTGGCAGTGTGGTTAGCTGGTTGTTTAGTTGCACCAACAGCCAGTAACGCCACTGCCTCTGCGTCTTGCCTGAAACCGCGAAAGAGCCTACAACTCAGAAATTGTTTATCTTATATTCTATATTCAATATCTTAATTAGATTATCAAATGTCATAAATAGGCTTTATTTCAGGTTCTACAATTGTCGGAGAAACCTAACGCAGAGTATAGCAAAGGTCGTTAAGGGGGTTAAAATTATATTGTCTATTTTAATAAGATGTAAATTTATTACTATTTTAATTTTGGATGAAATTAAATAGTATGTTTATATAAACGCTTTTCGTCATTTATTTGTACTTTTTTGGTTCAGGCACGTGGCCAGTAGCTTGTTGCTTTCTAATATAAAGATGTCATATCCGGCACTAGATATGAAAACTTTACTTATTATATGTAATATTTTGTAAAATATACGTGTTTATTAGTTATAACGTATTATAAATATAACTATCAACGTTAGATATGAGTAACATTTAGAGGAGGAAAACAATATCCAATTAATGTTATTACCAATTTTTTTTAATATTGACAATTTACTTTATCAAAAAAAATGATTGACTCACTTCGATACACTTTCAAAAAATACCTACAGTAAAAAATATCTAATGTAAATTAAAAAAATCACGTTCTATCAAACATAGTATTATTTAAAATGTAAAAACGTACATTCGCATATCGTTAACATTTCAATGAGATTTATTACTGGCCCTAATATAAAGAGACGAATTGACCTAGAAATAGAAGAACAGAAATAGCGTATACGCGTAACTCGTGTCACCAATGCAAGCTCTCAGGTGCATGGATGGGACGGACGCCAAAAACGCGCACGTGGACTTATACGCCTTATACACTGACTTCTAATACAAAATGTAATATAACAATAATGTTATTTTTAAAATGCTTTTGTTTGTATTTAGCAATCTTTGTAAGAAAATCCTAAAAGCAGCTATTGTTTTTTTTTGGGTAAACTTGGCAAAGATACCATGAAAACTAAGGAATTACGACACTTAGAAGACGTTATTTTTTAAATGTTTAGTATATTAAAGAATGTAATGTGTATATTTAAGAATGTAATGTAATTGGATGATAAAAATAAAAGATATTACAGTAAAATGTTTATTTATTTCACTACACATAAATTACAAGTTAAGAAAATGATATCCCATATTCAAATTACATATTGTACAAGTTACTAACTAAAAATGCGATTTAATTATAAAAATAGTCGATTCTAACTTATGTTAAGAGACCAAACGCTTACACAAGAGTAGACATGTCCAGAGATAAAATTCCTATAAATTCGACAAGAACAGCATTTTCTATTCAAATTGTTTGTACCTAATATATATTCGTGACAAAAAGTAAAATTACATATTGGTCATAACTTAGGCTTAGATTTTTCGTACTTCTGTCTTTCCGTGTTATGAAAAAAAAGACTGACGGCTCCAATAAAAAAATATTTTAGGAATGTCATAAGCTAGCCATTTCTTGGTGAGATTAAACATGGACAAGACTTGACAGACCAATTTTCTATTAATTTTTATAAACTAACAAGCAAAATTAACTAATTATAGGAATTAGGTAAATTTAATTAAATCGTGGGAAAATTACATTTAAAAGAATAAAAGACGAGGTGAAAGAATTAAAAATGAATGATAAAAAAATGTCTATATATATTTAGTCTGTGGTGAAAAGATGTCCATCTATACATAAAAAAAATACAAGTAAAAAAAGAAGGTTTTAAACAATGTTTAAAATTTTATACTGAGAGTGCAAATATGTAAAATACAATACTAAATTGTAGGATTTACCATGTATTTTAATATGAATTTTTCGAGTAGGAGATGATTTTTTAAATGAAATATGACAGGTGTAGAAACAAAACGTGGGTCAAATTAAGACAATAAATGTACATCTGAGCAATGAGTGTTTTAGGTTTATTTCAAATTTTCAACAAATTTACACGCATTGGACAACAGACCGTCAACAAGTATCAGGCATTCAAAGAGGTAGCAGTTTCTTATTTTATTCACATATTATTGCAACACCTAACGTCCGTTCACTATTCAATATTTGCCAAGTAAACTACTGGGTATATCAAGGAAAAATACACTCGGTATTACGTAACAAAAAACCATGATACAAATTACATCAAGTTAGATCATATAGAAAGAGGAGCTTGACTAGTGGAGGCGAGCGTTGATAAAAATCCCAATGGGGCACTGTACCGAGCTTCTCTTTCTGTTCTGCAATAGGAAACCCTGAGACACAATGGAATGATAAGGAATTCCTCTTCTTGTTAACCTTTACGTTCAAAAACCATCATAATACAGTTATCAACAACAATCGAAAGTATGAACCAATTTTCCATAACACAGAATATGTAATCAATTATATACAAATATCTTTTGTGGTCTTTTACACAGCAAATATTGAGATACGCGGACAATCTGTACAACACTTAATAACTTTACGTACCACATCTCACACTACACCGATACTACCAATACAATAACCCTTTGACTATTAAAAAAATCGTCAAAATCCCTAACATAGTACTTATACGGCGGTTGTTTCCATTTTCATAGGAAATTAAGTTTTGTTCAATAAGAAAAGACCATCCATGTAAAATAATTATTGTAAATCGATATTATAGCATAACATTGTATGATTATTCTTCTGCTTGTATTTAAGCGCAAACAGTATCCATTAAAAATAATGGCACTATAATATTACATTTACATTATATATGTATGTATATCTTAAATATTACATGAGATATAAACTGTTATAATTTACGATAATATACATTTGGACATATTGGAATTATTGCTTTGATGACCACCTTGTGTTACCTACATGTCTATAGATGAAGACGTTTCGTTCGAGTTGTAATTTATAAATTAAAAAAAAGATAGCAAGATAATTACTTAAAATAAAGAGTCGGTGCATTAAAACTATAGTACACGTGCGATAACCGTCACGAATTTAATTTAATTTAACCAAAAAGTTTTATATTAAAAAAAATTAAATCCAAAATTCAGTCTAGATATTTTTAAAAACGCATACATGTTAAACATTGATACTGAACGACGTAATTTTAAAGCAACATAATAATATTGTAAGAGAGTGTTCCCTAACATGACTCTACCTTAAAAGCGAAAAGTGCAATACTTAAAGCCTATGTAACGTTAATCTCCCTAAGCGCAGTCAGTTCGAATTGATCTACAAAAGTATATTTATTACTGTCAGTACAAAAATGGTCTACCTCAAGATAGACAAAAACAAAAACTTACATAATAAATAGATTTGTCATATTTTTGTTATATCATTTTTTTGTTAATGACCAGAGGCGGAGTTCAAAAAGAACTTTATATAAGCATTTCCCAAGTTCTAGATGTGTTTAGATAAAAAAAAATGCAACTTAGACCAATTTTGTGTTGACAGAAATAAAATAATAAATAACTAGCAAGTAATACATACTTACAGATAAAGTTTCTATACTATTGTTATTTGTATATTGTTACAAAACGAATACAGGTACTGCCTATGGGTAAGCGTATCCGACATCCACTAAGCCAGGGGTGGCGAACCTTTTTTAAAAGAAATCAACATTACTTATTTTAATGAACTTTTAATTTTAAATAACGTTGTGAATTTTCTTAAGTTTTCATTTTAATTTAGCTTAAGCATAAATTAAAAATATTGTATAAAACAAAAAAATAATATAAATTTGTATAATATTTGGTTAAACTGTGTCATGGTGAATTGTTATATGTCTGAATTGTTGTGTCTTTGTAAGTTGACATTTAAATTTTAAAAATATAGTTAACTAGTCACTAATAATTTGTTCAAGATTATAAAAATAAGTTGATTTAGTATTATATATATATATATATATATATATATATATATATATATATATATATATATATATATATATAAAAATATAGCATGAGTAATTTCCATTTGTACATTGTCCATCAAAAGATTTATGGAAGATATTTTAAAACACACTAAATTGATTACAATAGGGAGCGGGAGAGACATATTCATATTAAAATTAATGACAATTATATTTTAAAACAAAATTCAGTATTTTGTTCTTAAATTCTATAAATCCTTATAAATTGAGACAATATTGCTTTTTAAAATTGTGACATAAAGCTAACTTTTAAATTTTTATTTTGGAATAATAATTAAGACAAAATATTTAAAATTTGTTAAGTTGCATTGGGTCATAAATTTCTTTTTGATTAATTAATTATAAATTATTATTATAAATTTCTCTTTGTTTTATAAATTAATAATTTAAAGATTCGCCATCCCTAGAAACTACGTGATAACTAAGGCGGATGGTACGCGTCTTAAGAAAATGCTAAATGCAGATATCGAGACAATCATTTAATATTTATCGTGTGTATAATTATTTTAATAATTTGAAGTATGTTGAAATATTCTAAAATATTATATTTTCATATTGAAAAGAGTGTATTCTTGTGTTGATATCTACACTTAGAAATGAAATACTTAACCTAGAACGTTATTGACTTCAAGTTTCCGATACATGGAAATCATGTATAAAAAAAATATTTTTTAAAATAAAAAGAAACTGTTGCCAGATCACAAAAAATACTATTACTCAATCATTAGCCAAATTTTCAAACACACTTGACATGATAGAAAAAAATTTAGCAAATAATTTCAAAGAGATGCTGTAAAATGATACAATTTTTAAATCTAGACACGTTTATCGCTCCCTTAAAAAATATAAAATACCAATTATTATTTCTTTTTTCAATACTGCCAACACTGCGGCAGACTCACTTCGAATCACAAGAATTATCATATAGGAACATAAACGTTATTACAAAAATATGTTTTTTTTCATTTGGTTCTGTTTAAATCTATTTTATGTATAGTTGTTAGTCTACGCACATTATATACTATATGAAAAGAAATGAATATAAATTAAATGGTTATAAATAAATGGAAATATTTCGCTACGGTAATATCTAAACCTGTTTGTCAAAACTTTAAAACTATGGCATTACTTTACTGTATACATATGGCTTATTAATATTTTTTGTTAGTGATCGTTCAAGTAATACGTTACGTTACGTAAGATTCATTACAATTATTTAACGTCCTCTTACAATCCATTTTCGAAATTGTAAATATTTTTATTCTAAAAGTACATGTGGGAATCCCCGAAAATACATTCTGTTTTCAATTATAGACAATGTGTTGGTAGTTATATTAAGTGTCAAAAAAAACTATTGCTGATGTAATCTCCTACCTTCATCTCATCAAAAATAAGCAAATCAAAGACCACCCTGCTTTTCAACTCTCTGTAGTGTTTACGTAATACTTGAATGACCCCATACACATATACCAAGTTTAGTAAATCAATTGATGTAACAAACATAATTTTAAAACCATGACAATATCATTTACTCATTAGACAAAAGTATTATTGTAAAAATGAAATTACAAAAATATAAACAAACATTTGACAGCTAAACGTTAAGGGCGTACGTCTAATTATTGTTTTTACATGTGGAATATAACCATCCTCCAATAATATAACAGTCTAAAGCAAAACCTCATAGCTTTTCACGTTTACCAATCGTAGAAAAACGATACCATTACACTTCGCTTTGTTTATGTATTAAATATGTCTTACATCAACACGTTAGTATGAAACTTTTACAAATAGAATAAAGTGATATTCAGATGGACATATTGATATTTTTAATTAAAAAAAATGTTTTTTTTTGACAACGCAAGTTAAGTCTTGCCATTTACGCTAATTGTTAAAAAATATATATATAATAGTAAAATCTTGAAACCCACTTATAATAAAAACATATTAATGTGTTATAAAACAAACATTTTAAATGCATTTATCATACTTATTCATATAGAATATTTAATACATGAACGTGCCTACATTCTACAGAACAGCATCTTTAATCTACCAACAATAAGTGAGAACCGACAAATGTAGCAAATTTTAGATAAATTACATTGGCATTACCAGCCATGTTTAATTCGACAATTTCACCTCGTTAATAGGTTAGTTAAGTACTATAAATTAAAACACCTAATCGAAGTTCGTTACAAATATTAAAATATTAATACTGATAAAGTCACACTAAAATGTTTCTATATACAATTTAAATGCCAATTCGTGTAAAGTAAAACTACACTACATTTAATAAATTTATAGCACTGAAAAATATTTTTTTTTATTTATACATACATATTGAAATGGACCTATTAACGAAAAGATTATTAATAAAAAAAATTAATAAACAAAAGTTGTCTGTAAATAATTATATTTAATACGAAACAAAATTACCTTTTCTTCAGCCATTTTCTTTGACCCCACCACAGACTATATCAATAATTTACTAACAATATATATTTATCGGAACTCCCTTATCGTGCATCATCGTTTTTCATCCTACAATACATTTCACTAGACACGCACACACAAACTTAAAGCATGAAACAACTCGAGACTACCGTTAACCAAATTTGTTCCTAATCGTATAGTACATAAGGGTTATTTCAGCTTATTACTATGTTATGATGGCGCGCTAGACGACTCCATACTGACCGCCGGTACCATCTGAAAACAAATACGTAATATTGAAATGTACGTGAAAAATATAAGCACAAATCTTAGGATACATCTTTTATTTTTTTTTTAATTATTGCTGTATTTTACTCTTCAAGCAATTTCATTAGATACTCGTATCGGACGGATTGTACAAAAATGTAATCGTACATTTTTATCAATAAGCAATATTTACCTTACTCCTAAGTTGCACGGTGTGCGTGAACACGTCGGTGATGTCCAGCGGCCTCTCGTCCAGCACGCGCTCGTCCAGCACGGCCTCCAGCGCGGCCGCCAGCTCCGAGCTCTCGCCGAACGGGGCGCCCGACTCCGCTGCATACATAATTATCTTTTTAGAAAAAGACGTGTAAAATTTGAACATAGCGCGATTCGCACTCGCCTCTTGGAAATAGTCCAAACGTAGCAATAAGGTATCATAAATTTGTAAAATCCTCTCTACAGAAATGCTAACAACACAAATAAATTATAAAAAGACTTAAAATAATTTCAACACAGCCGTATATAGAACGCATGGTTTAGCTGTCAAAGCAATTGCGACAGTTTCCAAGAGGCCTGGTTCAACCCACGCCTCTTGGAAACTTACCGCGTTCAAATTTTATACGTTCTTCCAAAAAAATGTTCTAATCCTAAGCATGGAATACACACTTTAAAAGTAGTAAAAAAATAAAATTCACTTTTTTTTCTCAGTCACACTTTCTCGTCGGTATCACTCCGACTCCCGAGTTATGAATTGTATGTTACATTTGTTAGCGAGATGGAAAGGTTTCGATATTACTTCCTATCCTTAGCAGTGCGAGCCCGCGTACCCATCGTTGAAGGAACAGCCACTGCAGGAGCTTATCATATCTATCTTGTGAAAAATTAAATTTCTATAAAATGGACTAGACTAATTCCAGTTCGAAGGAATGAAAGAACGAAAGAGGGTAGATTAGAGAAATCCGGTGTTGTGATCCGCCACTAAATATGCAATATCTCGAATTAAAGTGAAAAGCGGAGAACGAAATTTCTGAATGAAGTTGCTATACAAAACACGATACTGTTCTTTCAATATTTTACACACTAAGGAAAGAATTTCAATATTTATTCAAATGTCGTAGCATTGTCTTTTATAGATTAAAAAAATAATAATAATGGTAAAAAATACAATATTTCATCTCAGTTTTTTTTAAATTAATATTATGCGGATATAATACAAAATTTACATATAAAAAGGAACCATATATAAATATATTATATATAAAAATAAAATAACACAATACCTTGATTGAAAAACTCCGTGAAAGCTTCATCCGGAATCTGGCTGAGTACTGACGGGTCCAAGATGTCGTCTGGCGGGACTTGACCCACTTCTACTGGAAAAAAATAAGTATATAATCAAATATTTATATATATATATATATATATATATATATATATATGTATATATATATATTTAAAAATATTTGATTATATTAGCGAGGCACACAGCCAAAAGCCTTCTGTAGATCTAAAAATGCCACATGCAGAGCTCTCCTTTTTCCCTGTATGCCTCCATCCATATTCTAAGGGCAAAAATAAAGTCCACGGTGCCCAATCCTGATTGAAATTCATACTGACACTCTGATACTCATAATCTTAATGCCCCTATAACTACCACAATCTTGAACACTGCCTCTGCCTTTGTTACTATTAACCCCTATGGGTTATAAAGCTGTCACTGCAAAGCCGCCATGTGACATTGGTATAGTGTCTAAGTTCCAAGATATGGTTAAAAAGATCAATAAGCATGAGCACATCAAGATAGCCCAATGATTTCCACGCTTCGATCCAAATGTCGTCAGGTCAGGATTCTTCATGCTTCGAAGACAATCTCGAGTTTCATCAGGGGCTTGGAAGAATAGGTCTAAGATTAGGAGGCAGTTCGGTTAGAACACTACATGGCTGCTGAGTATTCAGCAGCTTTTTGAAATAGCACCTCTATCTCTCCTTCATAGAGGTATGATTATGAAGCAGCGTGCCCTAGGAATTTTTGACGTATAGACACTGCGATGTCTTGCGTCGCTTTATCCCGAGCACGTGTGACTAGTTCACAATGAGAAAAAATGAGTTTCTGCCCTCCGCTTCTTTCAATTTCATCATATAGTGGTGATAACCATTCACTGCGGGCTCTGGCTACAGCTCTTTTACGGGCACGTTTGGCTTCTATATAATCTACCTTGTCTTGTCTTGGTGTTCCGCCACTCTTTAAAGGTAGCCTTCTTTTTACTAATCACCTCCTGCACTTTGTCATTCCACCACCATGTCTCCCTTTCGATGTCGATTGAGAAAGAACACGTTTATCCGCCGTAATAATTGCTGACTGTGCTCGATCCCAACTTCCTGAGCAGTTTTGGTATTAGTCAAAGAATTTTGACTCTTAACCTCTGCCAGTAAGGCGGTCTGCATCGGCCCATTCAGCTACCACTACTTGATCCTAGGTTTGCGTTTCTCAGCTACTTTCTTTTTGGGAGTAACGAAATAGTCCATGACAAGGAGACGATGTTATGCCGTCAGTTCACCTGGAATGATTTTATAGTTAGTTACCTTGCCCATATGACATCGTCTGGTCAACAAATAATCAATTTGAATTGAGTAGAATCCGTTCTTATGCGTGTTTCCCAATAGGGATGATAGGATTTTGATAGCTCACACTCGCCATCTTGGTTGTTTAACATTTGAGATTTGTGTTGTTTTGTGTTCAGTAATGTTTGCCATTTAATCATGAACAAGTTCACGTTACCTTAACGTTTGTAAATTGTTCAAATTTTTTATCAAAATTCGAGAAGTATTGTCTCTACTCAAAGAGCATTTCTTGCTAAATATGGTCGTCATAGTGCACCGTCTGAGCTCGCTATACGTCGCATAATCCAAAAACTGGAAAGTGAATATTCTTTGCATGATAATAGACCACCAACACAACAACAGACAGCCCGAAGTGAAGAAAATATTGCCGCCGTATCAGCCAGTGTCGAAGAAAATAAAAAAGTTTCCGTTCCACGAAGTGCACAAGAATTGGGCTTATCCAGAATGACAACCTGGCGAATTTTACGTATGGATCTTGGTCTTGGATCCATACAAGATTGTGTTGGCACAAGAACTCAAGCCAGAAGACCATCGATTACGTCGTGAATTTGCCGATTGGGCGCTTGAAATGATGGAAACGGACACCGAATTTCATAGGAAAATCATCTTTTCAGATGAGGCTCACTTTTGGCTCAATGGTTATGCGAACAAACAGAATTGTCGTTACTAGAGTGAGTCAAATCCAAGAGTGGTTCATGAAACACCATTACATCCTGAAAAATTGACTGTTTGGTGCGGATTATGGTACTTTTTCAAAAACGACGAAGGCCGTACTGTTACCGTCAATGGCGACCGTTATCGTGACATGTTGAACGATTTTTTTTCCTGAAGTGTATAAAATCAATGCGGACGACATTTATTTTCAACAAGATGGTGCAACATGCCACACTGCGACCGTCACAATGGATTTATTGCGTTATAAGTTTGGTGAGTCGGTTATTTCTCGCAACGGTCCTCACAATTGGCCACCAAGATCATGCGATTTAACACCCTTGGACTATTTTTTGTGGGGGTATATTAAATCTCAAGTGTATGCCAATAAACCAGCTACGATTCAAGACCTTGAACGCAACATTCGAGCGACTATAACGGCCATACCAGCCGAAATGCTGCACCGAATCATCGAAAATTGGACCGATCGTATTCACCAGTGCAAAAAAGTCGTGGCGGTCATTTGAACGATATTTTGTTTAAATCATAAATAGCATAAAATTCAAACATAGCACGAAATTCAAACATATATTAAATCATAAATAGCAATTTCAAAACATATCGTTCTTATTGGGAAACCCCAACTGGGAATACGTGATAATGTGCTGAGGATTCTTTTGGAGAAACGTATTCACGACGGCCAGATCAGACGCAATACAGGTTCTGAGAATGTTTTCTCCCTCTGTATTGCAACGACCATAACCAAAACCACCGTAAACATGCTCATACGCCTCCGCATCCTTACCCACGTGACTGTTCAAAGCTCCCCTAAATATGATTACTTCGGCAATAGGTATAGCACGTAGAACCTCTTCAAATTGCTCCAAGAATGATTCCTTTTCGACCCCACTGCAACCCGCCTGGGGAACATAGACACTGATCAAGTTGGTAATTATACCTTCCAATCAGTACCTTTACCCGCATCAGACGATCGCTGCAACGGTCGACTTCAAGGAGACCATTCTGAAAGTCTTTAGATACTGCTACACCGGTTATACCTTAAGGCGACACAGTGCTGGTAACCCTGTCCAATGTTGCGGGACTTATTACCTCAGGAATTCCACACAATTCCACACTACACCCGACGTCTTTTGAATACATCTGTGAATTCTCTGCATTATCCGGTTAGAGAGAGAATATTTAATGTTGCAAAGTGGAGTTTTCGTCTGGGTGCTGGCGTCTTTAATCATGTCCGCACTTGACACGGTAGCCCTATTTGTCGCAGGTTTAGGGCGTTGTGCCTGCGCGTCGTTTAACGGCGACGTCCTAGTCTTACCCAACGCTTTCTTTTTATCTTCCATACAAATAGTATTAACGGAGCGCCTGCCGTATGACCTTCGAAATCCATTTCCATGGGTAAACCCTAGGAAAGGAACGGGAATAGGACAAGAAAAATTATGGAAAGGGAGGGCGCATAGTGGTGGCTCGAGGACCCAGGGTCGAATATTGGTATGCTCAAGACCAAACATCGGACAAATACTTGGTAGGGCACCTTCTAAAAAAACTTTGAATATGTTTATTAAAGTAACATATTTCGACAAATAATATTTTTTTAGCTCTTAGTCTAAAATTGAAGCATTGCGTGTTGGACAAAAGAATATAAATTAGATTTATAATGATTCCCTCGAATGGGAATTGAAACCACAACCAAACGCGTTTACAAACATACAGTGTCCCACTACGCAATGATGGCCTCAATAATAGAAAATACATTTAATAATATATAACCTTACCAAGATCATGAGAGCTACTGGTCATATATTCATTTTCGCTCAACGCTCCCATGGCTGTGTCTTCTGAACTGTCGTATGTCGAAGAGTTGGAACACACGTTGATTTCTGCGAACCATATTAAATATCTTATTATACACATTTGATTTTATAATTGAAATAAAATTGTATTAAAAGCAAATACTTAATAATCTGTAAATTATACAATGAAATATCTAGTTTCTTCTTGTTTATTCCTAGAATTTTCATAAAATCCCTATTTATTTACTTTTCTATACCCTGTAACTAATTGAAGTGTTATTGACGCGGTGATAAGGTACGGTACAGTAAAAATCCGTAAAATAGTAAGAGACTGTTTTGTAGGCAATAATAGATATAAATTAAATAATAATCATAATATAAATTATAAAGAGAAAGTCTGATATAAGAAGCTGAAATTAGCCAAATAGGTTTCTTAAAAAAAGTAAGGGAGTAGTTATTGACGTTATTTTCACGTTCTCTAATTATATTAAAATCAAATTTCAGCTTTGGACCATCAATAGTCAGCGACTACATTAATTTTTTTTTTCTAAATTCTTTTGTGGGAGTGTCCTTACTATACTTATTAAAAATTTACAAAATGGATGGAATTCGTGTATAGTATAGGAATATGGCCACATCCTACCTACCTTACCAGCAATACGTAAAAAATAATGGAAAATGAAGATAAAAATAATCCATATATCGTATCATCAAAGATGAGTTGTAAAAAGATAATGAATATACCAGATAAGGACTGCGTATGCGCGTTAGCGGGCCGCTTGGCGGCGGTCCGTTTGCGGCGTTTAGGGCGGCGAGCGCGCGGGGCGCGGGGAGGGCGCGGCGCACGCGACGGCGTCCAACCACGCTTGCGCGCCGCTTTAGGTTTGTTCTCGCGGCTTAAGAGCTCGTAGTTATCCTGGAAACATTATTCGTTAGTATTGTGTTAATGATTCACTAAAATAAGATATAATTAAGTCAGTTTACATTTAATTCGCCGATATAGTTTAAGCCCTAACCAAGCCTTGAAAGTTATTGTGTTTTAAAAATTTTGAACGCAGCGGGATTTGAACCCGCGCCTCTTGGATAGCGTCCAAGCGCTCTGACCGCTAAGCCATGCGTTCTACTACCAGCTGCGTCGAAGTTCTTATACGTTTTGTTACAACTTATTTATGTTGTTAGCACCTCTATAGAGAGATTTTTACAAATTTCTACTACTTAAAGATTATTAAGAAATAATCGTTTAACAAGAGAGATTGCTATTTTATTTTAATATTTACTATTTTTAAAGTGTTATTCCACACTTAGGATTAGAAAACATTTTTGAAAAAACGTATAAAAATTTGAACGCAGCGGGATTCGAACCCGCGCAAACAACATAAATAAGTTGTAACAATACGTATAAGAATTTGGACGTAGTTGGTAGTAGAACGCTGCGTTCAAATTTTTATACGTTTTTTCAGAAATGTTTACAACAAATACAAATTCAAACTCGTATATACCTCTTTATATTCATGTAAGAAAGAGACGATAAAAACAAATTCAAACGCGTATATACCTCTTTATATTCATGCCGCGCTAACAACATAAATAAGTTGTAACAATACGTATAAGAATTTGGACGTAGTTGGTAGTAGAACGCATGGCTTAGCGGTCAGAGCGCTAGGACGGTATCCAAGAGGCGCAGGTTCAAATCCCAATTCAAAGGTTTACAACAAATACAAATTCAAACTCGTATATATCTCTTTATATTCATGTAAGAAAGAGACAACAAATACAAATTCAAACGCGTATATACCTCTTTATATTCATGTAAGAAAGAGACGATAAAAACAAATTCAAACGCGTATATACCGCTTTATATTCACGTAAGAAAGAGACAACAAATACAAATTCAAACTCGTATATACCTCTTTATATTCATGTAAGAAAGAGACGATAAAAACAAATTCAAACGCGTATATATCTCTTCATATTCATGTAAGAAATAAGTAAAAAAGAAAAAAATAGACAACAGAAACAACTAAACAAACTCACTCGCTTCCAAGCGTGCTCGACGCACAACGGCGTCTGGTCCTGAAGCGGCAACAGCGGCTGCTTGCAGCGCTCGCCGCCTGCGAACACGGCAGCGCACGCCGCGTACAAGCGCTGCTCTTGCGCGTGTGTCACGTGGGACAGGCAATAGCGTCCGCATGGCAGTGGGGGCTGCGTGCACTTGTCCTCGGAACATGTCGTGGCACCTCGGTTGAAGCTTTCCCCTCCTGACCAGCCCGTTTCTCTGTTAGGTTGGACGATAATATTATTTTTTTTTTATAAAAATAGACATTTTTAATAAGTATAATCACTGAAACGTTTGTGATGAAAAAAATACATATTGTTATAAGGATGAGAACTCACGTAGTCACTGTTTAATTTAGCTTAGCATAACTATATTCATGCATGACAAATTATAAATTGGAAAGAAAAAAAACAAAGAATAAAAAAGGTAGTACGAACTTTGTGTCTGTAATGATTATACACATAAATATATAAAAACATATATAACAATAACTTCGTAAATATAAGATATGAATACAAATGTAAACCAAATTTGACAAAATACATTTCATTGATATATGCATGTATTCTTAAACCAATTTATAAAAATAAATAAAAATAAACGTCTATAAATAAATCACCTGAGTTGTCTACGTTCCTGTAATGTCAAGACGGATGTCATGCCTCGCATCGCGAGCAAGTGGTTAACTGTTTGTATTGGAAGACGGTATGATGGGCTTTTTCCGCTTATTTGTTTCTATAAAAAAATAACAAAAATAATACAATTTCATACAAACGCACGAGATACATGTAAATATTCGTTTTTTGCTAATTAACTATTTAATAACAACTGATATAAATTTCCTTATGATAAACGCATATTGGTGTGAATTCAACAATAATTTACATTAAAACATTCTAAATAATTATGAATTTGCAATATTGAACCAATAATATAGAACAAAAATAAATGCCTTTTTGCCACGAACCATAGAATTTGAGCAAGAAAATGTGATTACTTTTCTAATCATCAACAAATGTTTTACAGGTAGATAGATATACACTTTTAAATCGGTGAGGTCTTTATGACAATCTCTATTATATATAATTGTCCTGAATCCACACTGAATCGCTTATAGTAAATTAAAAAAAAAACCTTTATTAGGGTTGCCAACGCCTTATCCTCTTTATGCCCTTTACTCAATTGTAAAGTGGCGGCAGCCCTAGCGACTTGTCGTCTCATGGCCGCGCGGCGTAACGCTAGTCGCGCACCACGGGATTCCGCAGCGCTCTCCTCAACACATACAGGCCCTACGCTAGATTCTAAAATCATATGAGTGATCTATGAAAAAAAGTGAATTATTACAATTTAGGCCTATGCGGCTAATAGGACGTCTGGTCGTATATGCGATTATTTATGGGTTCGATGCCTACGGGAGACAATGATGTATAATTTTTTTTCATTTCTCCGCTTTGGTTAGACAAAGTGCAGCTCATGTCTAGCGACTGATCACGCAACCTGTGTTATCACTAGGTTCACTCTGACGAGACTAAGAACAATATGAAACCCCATATATCAATGTAAAAAAAACTGACTATACTAAATAAAATTATGCTCAATTCTCGAATCAGATAATCAGAAATTACTTGAATCACTATGATATGCTTTCTAAATGTACATAAAACACGAACGAGAAAAAATAATGATGTCAAGTTTCATAGATAAGAAAAAATATAGTCTTCTCAAAGGCAAACTGTAAGTAATAAAAAGCGTCAATAATTACAAAGAAAAATCGATACATGCAAGTATGTATGTACGGTACAAAACTAAAAGGGAATGCAGCTAATTTATTTTATGCTTGTGCTAAACAAGCAATTTTTCCACAAAGATAGACATTGTGCAAGTGTGCATTGTACCTAAAAGGATGTTAAAAAGAAAAAGGTCGACATCAAATATAACTATAGACACATCAAAAACCATATACATAGGCAATCTTGATTTTGCTATGACAATCTCCTAAGTTTAATAATCGTTTTAATTATTGTTTTTGTTTCCATTTATTGATTCATATAAAAAATATCAGAAAACAGTGTCTCGACACCAGGCTCTCTCTGATTATTCTGTGATGCTGAATAAAGCATTAAAAAATTAGTATAATACCTAACAGAATTATTAATATAATATCTTGACCAACTAGCAGAGCCATATTTGGTTTTATAATTTAAAATGTTAAAAAAAATGATAATATATCAATATTTCAAGTAATAAGTATTGCAATGTTTGTTTATTCTTGAATATTCTTACCACTTTTTATTTTAAACTACTATCAAAAAGAGTGAATCCTTATTTACCAAAATCTGGTATGTTATCATCATCACTACTGCTACTTTCCAGTTGTCGGAAGGCATTAGGTTTTTTATCATCCAGAGGGCCACATTGGAACATCTCTTCCCCTGGTGCATGCCAGGGTGTGTTAGAAATAGGTAAAGCTCGACGCTGCTGTGGTATCCGTTGCAATGCTTCATGGACTGTGGGCCCACGGCCTTTCCGAGGTTTTGCTTGAGAAGATTTAACTAAAATTAAATTAATTTATATAATTTTAATATAACTACATACTGCATTTATATTAAGTAGTTTTGATAATTTGTACTAGTAGGATTAGGTACAATATGCATTGACCTCAAGGAATTCATGAATAAAATGTATAATTATAATTAAATATGTATATTAAAAATTATTTACTGTTTAGATAATAAATATATATAATATTGAGGAAAACAATTCCTATTATTATAGATTATATATACTTAAGTGTATAATTGCACAGGCATGAAAATTATCTCATATAAAATACATAAAGTTATTATAGATAGAATAGGTACTGTAAATAGATATGTTAGTCCTGTGAGTGCAAATGTCTAATAACTAATAAAAGAGGGAAGATGCCATGTATACATCTTAGTAGTACATTGCCTTATTTGCTTTTTTTTGATGGACATGCTTTAGGCCGACACAACTACTCTATGTTTAACAATTCTTTGTTGAAAGATATAGTTCTTATCAAATTTTATATTTTACTATTCAGTCTCAAAGATTGTAGATATATTTATTATTTCCTATTTTAAATTGCAATTGATTGAAATACATATATATATATGTTAAAGTTTGTTACCAGCTGGGGGTTTTTTTGGTGCAGGGGCTGGAGTCTTTATGGATGTCACCGTTGCTGATGATTCAGTTTTAATTGTTGATATTGAATTTTCAATTAAACCCTGTTCTCTTTTAAATACATCCAAAAATGTTTCTGTGTTAGATTTAATACCAATTGAGGATTTATCATTACTAACACTTGCGTTACTTGTATTAGTTTTAGAACAATTATTCAAAGTAGAATTATTTTGGGCTTTTGAGCTAGGAATTGCTATATGATGTGTGTCTATTATTTTTGAAACATTATTTATATTAGATTTCAGCTTTGGAACTCTTGTATTTGACTTTGTTTCCATCTGTGCTTTAGGCAAACTAGATGATACAAGTGGATAATGGCCATTTGCCACAAGATCCTTGGTTTCAGGTTTAGCATCCGCATTGCTTATAGAAGTCAATGGAGGAATTTCTTTATTAGAATTATCTAAAATTTTTGCTTTGATATCAATATTGTCAGGAAACATTATATTATCTTCAGTGTGACTAACAGTAATCTCTCCAGCAATAACATCAGAATCATGAAATGTGTATAATTCATTAGGATCTATTTTAAATTTGGTATGAAAGAAAGATTCATTAAGATGAGGCATATAGGATTGTTCATCTCCAGAACTGTCATGGATAAACATATTTACTTCACCACATCCTCCTGATACACTATCAACTGCCATTTTATATTGAGTAGCACAACTCGCATCTGATATATTTTGGGTAATACCACTGAAACTAAAAGAACAAATTAAGCCTTAAAGTAACACTTTACGTATTACTTAGAATATCATACTTTTACCAAAGCGACTTACCCCACATTTTCTGAAGCGCTCAAATAAGACATACTGTATTCATTGTATCATCTAATTATACAAATAATTAATATTGAGATATACAATAATATTACATTGGTCCCTCTGCTTCATACTGAAATTATTAATCCATAATATAGGTTTATGTGGTTGTAGTACGTTTATAGTAAGCAAAATACGTATTATTTTGCTTTTAAAGATAAGACTACTAAGCAATGACAATCATAATGACATCTGTCATATACAGAAATTATTAATTGGTTTCTTAGAATTTTATCATAATTGAATACAACTAAGTATTCAAAATTAAACTTTAGTTTATTTGACAACTGTACCGTTAAGCATAAACACTGACTAATGTAAAACATATTTTTAAAAATATTATGCAAAATTCATACATTTAAATCTAGAACGTTTGTAGATCAATTCTGGTTTGTATATTTGAATCTCAATAGTACACAATTAAAACTAATCATAAAAATAACTAGTTTTCTTAAATTTGTTAGAAAAAATGATAGCTTTGTAACTCAAAACTTTTATTCAATAACATCAAAAGATTGACAGATTAAAGCAAATGGTAGCCAAAACGCAAGTACGTTCAAAAATTTTAATATTTTATAAAAATACTGATCATTAATAACATATAATAACAAAATAATCATAATTTAGTGGAAAAATTTTGTGTGGAAATATTATGAGAATAATTTTTATTTTAAAGGAAGTATGAATTATTTATAAAAGTAATTTGTTCATTATAATAAATATTCTTACTATGTTATTATTAATTAGAAAAATGCAATTTCTTTATTGTTTAATAAAAGGACATTTTTTGGAACCGAGAATATAAAATAATAATTATAGTCACAATAAGTTTTATAGATATAATAGATGTTAGAAAATATATAACGACCAAATACGAAATATAATCAATATTTTACAACAAAATTAATAAATATCAAAATCAAATATAATTTTGCTTACTGTAATTATAAACTAATTATCTACTTAAAGTATATAATTAGTTTATAATTACAATTAAAATAAGTACCTACTTGTTAAGCAAGTCATGTGCTCCTAATTAAATGATTTTTTTTTATTTTCATTTACTTATAGAATAAATTTAGTTATTATATTTTAAATGTTATTTCTATTAGTCAAATTATATTTTTTTATTAGCAGATTAAAATCATACCACGTTGCCTATTGGATAACTTGTTATTTAAGTTGTCACGTAAGATACATATATACCAATTCGATTTAGCACATAAATAAGTTTTACACATAGTAAATAATAGTATTTATTCTAAACGTGAGTTTACTTTTAACATTTTTTCAAATAATACTTATAAATGAATACAGAACCAATAAAACGAGATAGAAAAATTATTTCAAATTTCCCGCCAGGAAATTTTTAATTTGAGAACCCCTATATTCGAAGCGTTGTTGTGAATCCAATATGGCGTTATCTGATGTTTTAATATTTTGAAGGTACGTCAATTTGACGATTCTATAATGTGTAATCCGGTAAATATCTTGTTTTTAGAAAGTATACTTGATGAAGACCTTAATTAAGTTATAGTTTACGTATTTAAGAATGATTGTTTAGTGTAGTGAAAGGCTTACAGATTGTATTGTTTTGTTTGTGATTTCCGATCATTGAGTGAACCATTGTCATACAAAAAAAATATTTTTTAATGATTAAAATTACCTTGCTTCGTTGTTATAAGTGACCGCAATGTTACTATGATGCCGTATATCTATTTATTTATTTCTTGATGAAGCCGTCGACATTCACGTCTTGTAATTATAATTACTATGTGCATTTTCGTGGATATTTTGCGATTTATTATTGGTGCTAATAACTAAAAATGCGTTGTTACAGAAGTGCATAAGTTTTAATACAAATGGGAGTTAAATAAATATATAAACCGGTGCACAGGATAAGCGCCAGAATAATTGAGTCTATATTTGAGTATATAGTAATAGTTGCGTTGACTATCATGACAGACACTAGACGAAGAGTCAAGCTTTACGCTCTGAATGCTGACCGACAGTGGGATGACAGAGGAACTGGACATGTTTCATCATGTTATGTGGAGAGATTAAAAGGGACCTCATTATTAGTAAGGGCTGAGTCAGATGGCGCTCTTCTCTTGGAAAGTAAAATACAGCCTGATACGGCTTATCAGAAGCAACAAGATACTTTAATAGTTTGGTCAGAAGGAGACAATTTTGACTTAGCTCTAAGTTTTCAAGAAAAAGCAGGCTGCGATGAAATTTGGGAGAAAATATGTCAGGTGAATATAAATACTTACTCTTTAAGAGAATATTCCAGTTAGAATATATGAAAACAAATACAATAATGTTTACTGATAAGTTATTCAAGTTTTTTAATCATATATATTACTATTATTATATTTTTACTAGAAACTATGTCAACTTCACTTTTACTATAGAATTCATATCAAAAATTTACAATTCACATTAGAATTTATATTTAAGGTACAAGGCAAAGATCCATCAGTGGAAATAACACAAGATATAGTGGAAGAATCTGAAGATGAGAGGTTTGATGACATGTCTGATAGTGTTCAACCAGTGGAACTGCCAGCATGTGAAATGGGTAGACTGGAAGATATTAGTGAACTAATGAACAGTTGTCTAGTATCACCAGCCAGGAAAGATAAACTAGCTGCTGCATTAGACAGTCAACATTATATTAAGAAATTGCTTAATCTTTTCCACATGTGTGAAGACATTGAAAATATTGAGGGGTTGCATCATCTCTATGAGATATTTAAAAGTATATTCCTCCTCAATAAAAACACACTTTTTGATACCATGTTTGCAGATGATACTATTTTTGATGTAGTTGGCTGCTTAGAATATGATCCCAGTCTACCCCAACCGAAAAAACATAGAGAATACCTTAGAGAGCTAGCTAAATTCCGAGAGGCCATCCCTATTAAAAATAAAGACTTATTGGCAAAAATACATCAAACATACAGAGTACAATATATTCAGGACATTGTTTTACCAACACCTACAGTTTTTGAGGATAATCTGCTAAGCACATTGTCCAGTTTTATATTTTTTAATAAAGTAGAAATAGTGAAACTCATAGAAGAGGATGACAGATTCCTAACAGATTTATTTAAATTGCTAATGGATGAGAAGACACCTGATGGGAAACGACGAGACTTAGTTCTATTTTTAAAAGAGTTTTGTAATTTTTCACAGAATTTACAACCACAAGATAAAGAAACTTTTTATAAGACATTAGTTTCATTGGGTATCCTGCCAGCTTTAGAAATAACACTAAGTATAGATGATCAGAAAACAAAGACTGCATCTATAGATATATTAACATATATTGTTGAATTCTCACCTTCTGTTGTGAGAGACTATACATTACAACAATCAAATAATACTGAAGAGGTAAGAATAATTATATATACCTTCAATAATTGGTTTCGTGAGCTTTTTTCTTTTTTATTATATTTTTTCTTAAATTTATTTTCTTATTTAATGTAAGTTTTTCAGAGAAAGTAATACATTAATTTATTGATTCCACTTAAATGTTAAATGAATGATTGAAACAAGTTTAAGTGTTAAAATGAAAGATTGTTAAGTGATAAAACTTTGTAGTATAAATAACATGTAAATAATAATGAAAAATGTAATTGTGAATTTTGTGAAAAATTGTGAAGACAATTTTTTTTTATCTCAAGTAGATATATTTTCAAGTTTTTTTTGAGATCATATATTTGCACTACTTAATGCTGCGCTGTGGAACCTAACATGACATTGTCAATGCAAAATGGGGAATCAAACACGACCATTATAGTTTGTAATTAACAAAGTATACCATAATTGATAAAAAGATATTCTAAAAATAATAATGAAAACATGATATTTAAAATAGTTCCATTCCTCTTAGCTTCCTATAATCTCAGTCTAATTATGATGCTAAAAAATGTTTAATTTACTATTAAAATAATAATATTGTCTTATACAATTCCAGGAACAAATGTTACTAAATATAGTGATAGAACAAATGTTAAGGGATCAAGATCCAGAATTGGGTGGTGCGGTGCAACTAATGGGTGTCTTACGTATTCTCCTCGACCCTGAAAGTATGCTAGCGTCTGTCAATAAGAGTGAAAAGGCAGATTTTCTTAACTTTTTCTATAAGCATAGTATACAAACATTAATAGGTAAGTAATGTTTAAGTTGCTAAAATAATAATATTACCTATTTTAGAGGTAGAACTCTAAAATATCTATATATATCATGATAATTATTTGTTGTGGGTTCAATTTGCTCTCTATGTAATGATTATAATATATATTTCAAAATTATTTTCATTTCTCGGATCTGGATGACAAAGTAAGTTTGCTACTCAACATGCAATGTTTTGATTTCGGGTGAGAAGCAGCCATCAGTGTGTCTTGACTCCAGATTGTCCTGACTAGGTACTAATAAAATGTGTATAACATTAGCATCGTAGCATTTGGCGCTCCATACTCTCTGACTACTCCTCAAGGGATAAAGTGTGAAGCTAAAAAAAAAAAATAAATAAACAGTCAAAAGCTTGCATTGTTGTAACCAATAAAGTTTGCCATATGAAATAAGTATTTTAATAGCCTTTTTGTGATTAATATTTTATTGTGATAAAACATTATGTTTTAATAAATTAATAAATTACAGTAATTATTTCTTTATAATTAGTATGTAATATGTATAATTCCCTGTGTCTATTTATAGAATATAAATTGTAAGTTTTCTTTTTATGACTTTATAATTTAAAGTAATTTAAATTTAAAGTTTCATAAAAAGAAAACTTACAATTTATATAAAGACAACTTGCACATGCAGCAATGATGCTGGTTTTGGATAAAATTTAATATTATTGTTGTATAGAGATTTTTTCTATATATTTCAGCTCCATTACTACAAAACACAACAGGAGAGAAGCCTTTAAAAGAGGACTACCACACAGTGCAGCTACTGGGCCTAGTACTTGAATTACTTTCCTTTTGTGTTGAACATCATACATACCATATCAAAACTTGCATATTAAATAAGGTAATATTTTGTATTTTAAATTGCTCTTGCAATATGCAATATTTGTAGACAATATTGTTATACATATATTGTTTACAAGCTGTGCTTGCACCTTCATCCACATGGATTTGTTTATAATAGATTTTATAATTTTATTATGCAACTTGTCTAAGTTACTCCAGCTTTATTTATTTGTATGGATTAAAATTTATATTTATGAAATATTTGTTAGAACTCGCATTTTGTTTGTTTATTATTTGTCTATATATGATTAAAATCACACCAATTTTTTATTGTTAACTATTTACAAGAGAGATTACAAGACATAAATTGTGTTTTCATGTTAGATTACCCTTTTAACTATTTATTGTTTACTTTAAAATAAGTTTTTCTACATAAATAACTTAAGCATTTAAGCTATAAATATATCATATAATTATAACATAATGCTAAACTACTTATATGATTGAAAGTTGCATTTTAACTGAATATAATAAATGTGATACAGAGAAAATATTTCAACAAATACCACTTCTAATAATAAATATATAATTAATAATAATTTACATAAATGTTTTTGTATTGTAAAATTCTTAAAGAAATGTAATAGTTGTTCTTAGCCAAGGTTGCTTATCATTATTAATTTGAGGCTATCTTTGACTGTAAATGCAATTGGTTGTGAGTTTGTTTCCCATTTAGAGGAATTTATATTTAATTTCTTCATTTATTTCATTTCTTTGCTCTGATAATACATGAAGTTTTATAAACGTTTATATAAAGTTAAGATGTTTACATAAACATAATTCAGTTAGTTTTATATTATTATTATATATTGTGTAATAATTCATGTTGACTGTGAACTTTAATTTTTTTGTAAAATCTATGTGCAATTTTTTAGTAAATTTATATGTCTCTGTTGAGTCATGTCTTACTCACAGTATTATATGAAACAGTCATGTCTAGTCAATTTAAACATGCTAAATGACATTTACAAATATTCATATTTGTTCTTCATGAATGTGAAAGAGCCTATTTAGTATGAATGGATTCAAGAAAAACGTGGAAATAAAAATAGTTAAAAGATTAGTTTGTATTTTATTTATGAACATATTAAATAGTAAACAATATTGTTTCTTATTTATTAAAGACATGAAAATAACATGTATTTAAGTATCACTATACAAACATACATTTTGTTCTGTTTAATTTTGAGTGTGACATAGGAATATTTGTCTAATTTTATATAAACTGTTTTTGTATGGATAGCTAAAGTGAATATATCAATGCCCCTTTTGTCTCTGTTGAAATATTAAGTGGGATGGGAAAATGTTAAAATATCACTGCAAATAAGTTTGTGTACCAGTGGTCCCAATGTATGTAGCCATAGATATGTATAACACTTCAAATCAAACTATATCACTCAACATTAAACTCATAGCAGTGTGTGATCTGTATAAATTTTAACTATCTATGTCAAGTTTTATACACCTCCTTTTGATATAACTTTCGTACTAAGTGGTCAAGACTTTTCACGTTTTAAAATATATTTATTTTGTAATTTGCAGGACCTCCTCCGTCGTATATTGGTTCTTATGAGATCCACGCACACGTTCCTAGTTCTCGGCGCGCTTAGGTTTATGAGAAAAATAATAGCGCTCAAAGACGAATATTACAACCGTTATATAATTAAGGGGAATCTCTTTGCACCAGTGATAGATGCTTTCCTTAGGAATAATGGCAGGTCAGTGTTTTTTTCTTATTATTTGAAAAACGTAGTGCTGTGGCCATCGTGGCGTGGCTGTGGGACAGCACCTGATTGAAGTGGTTGGTTGTAGAAGGTGCAGAAAGCAGTCAATTGATGGTAGAGGTTATTGGAATGCAAAAAATGATAATGACAAACTTTTTGTTAAAGTATATGTGTATGCAATTGATATTTCTACTTTTTTATTATATTGTTTATAATATTAGATACTTTTAATGTTTATTTTTAAAATATTATTTATAAAATACAATTAATTTTACATTTAATCCTAAAGTATTTTTTTTTAATTTAATATAAATGTCAGGTTAATTGTAGGTAATTGTTTTAGGTTTATACACTTAAAAAAATACTTATGTAATATATTAATTAGTTTCTTATTTATTATATATAAAAGAATTTTTTATACCTTATTCTGGATATAATTATTTATATTCAATTTAAATCATTACATTCCAGGTATAATTTATTAGATTCTGCTATATTAGAGTTATTTGAGTTTATAAAATTGGAGGACATCAAGTCATTATGTTCTCATGTTGTGGAAAACTATGGAAAGATCTTAGAGGATGTTGAATATGTACAAACATTTAAGGCTTTAAAAACACGATATGATCAACACCAGGACAAGTTAAAGGAGAGGGAAAGAGGTAAGTCAATTATTTTATGATACTAATTATTATATTAGATTAAATTTATTGATGATGAGTATTATTTATTGATAGTGATTTATAACAAAAAAAAACAGTAGAACACAATTATATTGATTTTATGGATTTCAACTCAAACTAATCATTTAACTGCATAAGACTATGCCAAAAATTATGTTTTTATTTTATCTTATTTATTTTTGTATTAC
The DNA here is from genome assembly GCA_032432895.1 of Dryadula phaetusa. Lineage (NCBI taxonomy): Eukaryota > Metazoa > Arthropoda > Insecta > Lepidoptera > Nymphalidae > Dryadula > Dryadula phaetusa. The sequence continues at coordinate 787,377 of JAOYRS010000059.1, forward strand.
ATATTGATAAATTTTAAAAGTAAGATACGAAAAATATAGTTATTAATGCGCAACCGTTTGAAAGCAAACAACATGCTTTGTGTCCGGCTTCACAATTTTAACTTCTTATTTTATGCTAACAACATAACTAAAGTACAACATAATGATAATTAAGGCAGAAATTAACTTACAAACAAAAAAAAACCAAAAACAGCACTGCAAAACAAATACACCGAAAAATCATAAAAACCCATCACTAGAGTATGAGACATTATTTTTGATTGACTACATGATTCAATTCTGAACGTCTTAGTGTAATTATTGACCTAAAACATGTTTTTTTTGTCACAATTTTTGGTCAATGCAGAAAAGTCAACTATTTTGATATTCGAATGTGTCGTGTTTTTTTAGTACCGTTATGTACAGATATAATGACTAATACCAGTTCAATGGCCATCATATGATCGCCTGTATAAAAATTTAAACTTGCAATGTTATTGTAACCTTGACATTCTTTACGAGCCTTTCACGTTTCCGAGAGATACTGCGCAATATTATGTAATGCAATTACGTTTTGAAACTGATTAGATTTATGTATTTTTTTTAAATAAGTTGATGTTATGTAACTGTAGGTTACGTTTTTCAAAAATATACATGCCACAAATTAAATAAGTTTAGATATACATATATTTAAAAAAATATAGTTTGGAATAGTCTCGATCAAAGAATAATAGAATTTTATTTGATGAATAGTCGAAGATAAGAACAAATATAATAATAGTAAAAAGAGAGAGAGAGGGATACACGATTTTTTTGCATAAAACAGAGAATTGATTGTCAAGATGCTGTTATTTTTTACCTGGACAAATAATATTTAAAATATTATATCAAACAAATTGCAGTGAGCGGCAGTGTGACGGTAGCGGAGGCGGTGGTGCCGTCGCTGCTGCGCACGCGCTACCGGCGCGAGGCGCGGCAGCCCGACGACGAGGAGGAGATGTGGTTCAACGACGACGACGAGCTCGAGGACGACGCGCCGCTCGACGCCGCGCAGCACGCGCACACGCACGCGCACGCGCACCCGCACCCGCACCCGCACGCGCACGCGCACCACGCGTTGGATGCTATCGGTAATGTATATGTGCTTTGAGCTTAAATAGATATTTTTTTATGTGTTTTTCTAACATTATAATTATATTTTTGTATAACAACATTTAAGTCGTATAATGCTTCTTTTTAAAATTTCGTTATGAAGGATGCTTTCTTGAAAATATCAATTTTGTAACTTATCACTTGTCTATGTCATCAGTTCATAAAACATATTCTAGGTTTGTGGCAAGTGGAATATATTCGTGTATTGATCATTTATATAACTTAGCAATATTGTGGCAATTGTGTTCGTTGTATTGTTGCTTAGACACTATTTAATTGTAATATGTGCCCGATTGATTTCGCACATATTTACACTAAAAATAATATAATAGTAATAAATACCACTCACTTTACAAAAAGTTAAAATAAATAAACTTTAATGACCTAGTTTTAAAAGGAAAGACATTTTAATAATTCTATACTAAATTTGTAGGTAAAATAGTTGAGAAGAAGGTATGTTCGAGCACTGAAACCGCGAACGGTCCGTCGCGGGTGTTGCTGAGCGCCGCCAAGCCGCCGCACACCGACGTTCAGGTATCCACGCCCAGATTACTCAATAAGGTAACTGTTAGTTCACTCGCACAATATTGCTTCCATTGGTCACATGGGTTACACGGGAATATATGTAAAAGACAGATAAGAGAGTATTTTTCTTATAATCACCTCTGTATCAAAACATGAGGTTATATGACGTGTGGTTGTAATAACACTATGGTAGATTTATTGTTTTTTTTTTATTTTAATAATAAAGCTTTTAAGTATAATTTGCAATATTATTGTGTTTTAAAATATGTTTATTGGTTCTTATACACATGTGAATAACTAATATTCTATTTTAACTTGGCACTTTTTTAATTTATTTATTGTGATTGTTTAGTTGCATGATTTGTTTATTTTTTCACTTATTTCGTTTAGTGATGTTTTTAAAATGTGTTGAATGGGAATGTTGACATGAATAAAAATAAACGTATGAACATTTATTTTAATAATATAGTTCATTTTATAAATTTACGTAATCGGAGATTATTACAAATGTTTATATTTTTTATCAGAAATTGTGTTAATTTAAAATGTTATTTTTTATATTTTTTCTCATCTTAAAATCATCTAATCTAATTCTCACGTTATTGTTTACAAATAAAACATTTTATTTCTTGAACATTTCAACATTCCAGTTCAAATGTTTAACCTGGATATAGAATTTTAAGTGTTGTTCTATAAAACTGAATTCCTACTTAACTAAATTAAATTCCATTTACTACGTATATTTACACCAGGGCCTCGTCGACTACGATGGTGATTCAGACGAGGAGGAGGAGGGCGGCAGCAGTAGCACCAGTGCCAGTAGCGGAGCGGCAGCGGCAGCGGGAGTGGGAGCGGCCGCGAGCGCGGGTGCGGGGGCGGGGGCGGGTGCAGCGACGGGGGCGAGCGCGAGCACGGACGAGCGGGACGCCAAGCGGCCGCGCCTCGCGTAGTCACCCACACCCGTGTTTCAAGGAATATAACTGTCTCGCTCTACTGTGCGACGGAACTCAGGTAGTCGTAGGTTCAGGTGGTTATAAATGCTATGTGACCAGATTTTGAGGTTTTTTTTTGTAAATAAACGGCACGTTTGTTACGTAAGTATATTTTTGTTCAAATAATGTTTTTGTATCTAAAGAAATTTATTATTTTTATTTCGTTACTCTTTTTTTATATCGTATTTTGCTGGTATTGTTTTGCAGAAATATGCTTACGTAATATTCAAAGGCTAAAACCCTGTCAAGAATTTAATTAAATAAATTTGGCCGCATTCATAGGCATTTAAACTCAAGTTAAATTACCCGTTAAATGAAAAATAAGGTCGGAATTGTCCAAGTTTGTAAATACGAGTGACACGATCACTTTAACTAGATTATGAATTATGTAGTTTTATTGTAATTTCGGACGGTATCGAAATATACTTAGAACAAATCCGGTCATACATATATGTGAAATGTGAAATTTTAAAGGTTAGCTTATGTTTCTGAATTAACAAAGTACAAAGGATATTGAGTGGGATTTAAATTTTTTATGAAAGAAACGTTAATGTATATTTATTATAGTCACAACGAGCAGATATAAGGTAGTACTTGTGGAATAGCTACTCTGTCTTTATTTTGTTGGTTTGCACAATCTGATTGTTCATTTCTAAATTGAGCATTTTTAGATTTATTATTAGAGTGTGAATAGGAAATCATTTTAAAATGCTTTACATCATTATATGCAAATTAAAAATATTTGAATTTTACAGTTTTAATTTAATTAAACACTAAATATTTGAACTCGAAACATATTTTGTTATCTCTTTTTAATCGGTGGCTTTTAAGTCATTTTTTAAATTATACCTCACACAATTTCTAAATAATCAACTTTACTTTAAAATATTTAAATATTTTAATGCTAAAATGATTTTCATTTCATAATTTATTGTGTTATCAGATTATTTAAATTACAATAAAATAATTTATTTCCATTATATATTTGTAGACATTTAATTTATTATTTCATGAATAAATCTAAAAATAGCTCAAGTACAACGAAACTAATTTACCTTTCCTCCTCCTTACGGTTTTTCCACGTCGTATATATATTTGGATCTTATAGAAATAACATGAATGTATGTAATGGTGGCCATTAAATGTCATTGAAAAATAAAATGAAGTATATTAGATTTATATGGTTATAAAATATTCACCTTGTAAGTGATTAAAGGGCGCACCTCGCCTCTTATCAATTTGTTAGTATACTATAATTTATTTTGTATTGTGTGTAATTTTATGATTTATTTATGTTTCACCCATTTATAAGGTACTAAAGAAATAAAACTATTTTTTCACAGTTTCATACTGACATTATTAAACTAGTAATTTATGATCATAGGTATCTTCAATAATTACCTTTAAATATGAAGAAAATAGTTTTATTTTTAAAATAGAAAAAAACTGAACTTTTGAATCGATTATTCGAGTTACTCGAATCAATTTTCGAATATTAGATTAAATTTGGTTAAATGTGTAACTTACTACTACTGAATCAGCATTCTGTTTGAGCTTATACAATAAATGTGTAACTCTAGAGGTCCAAATATTTATACCATTATTATTTATATAGATGATTGAAAATATTTTTTTATTTGTCAATAATATATTTACTAATTTTATGTTTCGCAGCACCGTGTTACCTACTTGAAGATTGTTACAAAAAAAAACAAATTAAAATATACATGATTTAATATTTATTTTATTTAAAAGCGTATATTTTGTTTGCAGTAAAATAATTTTCAATTGGTAACACGTCGTTTCTGTATCTTCCGTTATAGTTAGCAGTTCTCTGTCTTCGCTTGTTTCTACGCGCTTCTTTATTATTGTATAATGTGTATGTGATAAAAAATATCTGATTAAGAACCGTTTTATTTTATTATGCTTAAAATATAGTTTAATAATTACTATGTAAATAACATTAGGTTTCATATAGTATTCATGTCGGCGATCGATTTTGTCGTTTTGCTATTATGTTAGAAAGCTCTATTCTTAAAAGTTTGAGCGGTTTGCATATAGAAATATTATTCAAAGATGTATCTATCTATGTATTAATAACGAAATACGTGTGCATTATAATAAGTTACAAGATTTTTGATTTGACAGCTATGTAAAATTTAATATTTAAGTATAGCCGCAGATATTTATAAGGTGTGTTTAAATAAGAGAAGCTCTAAGAGCTTAATATATCTGAACCTAGGTACTTCGATCAATTTTCGATATGAAGAGGTTATTTTGTGAATTAAAAGAATATAAGATGGCTTGGTGTATTATGTGTATTTATACATGAGACAGTAATCTTTTTTAGTTACATATCTTGTGTTTTGCGTTTGATACATTTTGGTCATGTCGATGATTCTTGTGACTTTAATGTAGGTTAATATCAATCAGACAGCAAATAAAGTATAAAATTTGTAATTTAATATAATTGTATCGTTCCACTTGTGTGAAACTGACATCATAGCAACATGCGAAGTAAAAATAGATCGCCGCTTATATATTAATATATTAATAATCCGATCCCAGAGGCCGCTTCGGCTTATAAGACGTTACGCACATTGAGTTCTACGAGAAATTACTGATAAGTAACTAAAATTGCTCTTATCATATGGTATGGCTATGACCATTCTTCCCTATATATCTTCCTTACTTTTAATACTTATTGGATTTGAGGATTTGAAAAAGTGATTTTAGTTGCAGAGTGATTTGTTTCTTTATAGTACGTAATGCGCAGGTTCCCGTGATTTGTACAGACTCTTAATATTAGAAATGTTTTGTCTCTGCAGGGCTTTAGAAGATATAATATTTAATAGCAATATATTTTATGTAATGAAAGTGTCATTTTAGATAAATTCACTTCTAAGGTTAAGAGTCCATATTTGGTGGCGAGTGTTGTAAATGTCGACGCAACGTCGATAGGGCACAATAATATTATTTTATGCAATTTGCTCGTAACATGTCAAGCATGAGTGAAAAAATTACAAAATGAATGCATGTTTAAAAATCGTAATTTATTTGGTGTGTAATTTTTTTTTGTAATATACGTGATATTTTTTGTGTGATTATTTATCGGCAGGTCTAACAGCAACTGTACTGTATGTAAATTTGTTTAGGATGCATGCAAATACATATCAATTTTTTATAATTGACAAATTAATATTGATCTCTGTTTATTTAAACTACTCATACCAGCGTAGGATGGTCACACTGAATATTTGAACAGGCAACACTAAGTCATTTTTTATACAATGAAACTAATTCGTGCCGCGTTGAAACTAATTTGGACATTTTTATACTATATATAATAAGATTGTTAGTTATTGGAATACTAAAAACAATTTATACGACAATCATAGTGGTCCCTGTACAAATATTTTGCTATTCCCGCATATATTTGTTGATTTTTGTTTTCGACATTTTGGGATATGGTGTTCGTGTAGTGCACAGTTATGCGAGACGAATATTTATTACATACGTGGAATGGGTGTGTCAGAAAATTGTAAATAGACGTTTTATGTAATACTTTATTTTGTACTTCTGTCAAACATCCACGTGTCTAATAGCATCTAGCTGTCAATTAGATTTGAATAACTATTATATTCCTTGAAATAAATTCCCATACGAAAAGATTTCTAGATGAAAGTAGACTAACGACTATTTTTTATCTGTCTAGGTGGATGACCATCAAACTAATTTATACACAGAAAATTAAATAGATTTACCTATTGGCAAGTTGTGTAAAATAAATAAGCTTATTATAATGCTATTATTATGATGTCACTAGTTACGTAAGCAATATAAATATAAGGAAATACAATGCGATATTTAGTGTCTATTTTATTTGAGTTTATCCTTTTTGTATACATACATTTGGTTTAATATATTAATATTATAATAATCATTTCAATATAAAATAGAGAAAACTTTAACATTAATATTGCGATATTGAAGACTGATTTTTTTTATCACTGATATCAAATAAATGTACTGAAGTACATATGAATTTGTTGTTAACTTGAATTTCTTCAGTTCCATGCAAAAAGCGAACGTACTTGCATTTGCACTAAAGCTAAAAAATCAAAAATACCTTTTCAATGGTGGCAATAAAGTTTACAAAGAACTAAAAAGTACCTTCATACTTGTATAAGTATAGAGTATTTCAATTTAATAAAATATATTAATTATTTATTGCTGTCAACCACTTCAGTTTTCAGCTTAGAAGCTAAAGCTCGTCTTAATTGCATTGCGTCTGAGGGCGGTGGTAGCGGGTTGCCTGCGAGTGCATCTTGAGCTATGCGGGCTGACTTTGGTCTTGAGGCTTGAGGACCTGTATCATTCATGTGATAGTGTTTAAATTGTTTTATTTTCCAAATTAAAAAAAAAAATTCCTCCAATAAAATAAATTAAAATGTTATTAATGGCTTAAAATGTTCTCACAAAGTAGAAATAACAATAGCTTCACGTTTTTATCCCGCATAGTAGGGTAGACACGAAGTGCCTAGTGTATAGACACTTCGTACTTCGCTTTCCGCTAAATTTGAAACATTACATGTAGAGTGGTGGAACTCGACGCGGTTCTTTGTTTTAGCAGAGCAAGGAAATAAATAAATTTAATTTAAATATACACATTTTCTGGACTGGGAATCCAACCCACTACCGTTTACAGTCGGAGTAGTTTACTGTCATACTGCGCCACGACCGGCCTCGAGATGTTTGTTTTTATATATACCATCGGATACGTTTTCATATTGCACTGCGCCAAGCCTCTTCTCGCGTACCTGCTTCTTTAAAGTGAGCAATTTATCACGTTGTTGTTTTAAATATTCTTGCCTAGCTTTTATGTCTTCATCGCTAACCTAAAATAATTTAATAATCGTTTGTATGATTGTTTGTTTCATAAGTTTCATATTTATACGAATTATTCTAATAATAATTCAGATAAATATTTCAGTAACTTTACATATCAGTAACTTTACATATCTATGGATATCACCCATATATCTATGGACCCACAACGAAATGGTAGCAATCAGAAGCGTTAACGCCAATTAGTTCTTTAATACACTACCTGCATCAGCTATTTATATAGAGATATAGTGCTAAATACCTCAACTCTTTTTATTACTAATGGAATTTCTTCTTTCTCAATTGGCTTGTTGTCTACAGTTTCTTCTTTCTTATCAATGTGTTGCAACTTTGTTATCAACGTTTGTTTCTCGGCTATCACCTCTTCTGGCGGTACTGAGACTTCTTCCTTAACATCAATATCTTGCAATTGTAATCTACAGAAAATATTATTTAGACAAACATTTGAATATATAGGTAAAACCTTTTAAAAGGCAAAATAATTGCATGCCATGTACCTAAATACATAGTTAAATTATTTTATATTTTTTTATAGCTTTAATCGTATTAAAGAAAATTTTGGCAACATTTTTGTTTACTTATAGTTTCTTTTTTAACTTCCTATGACTAAAGTAGGATAATATGAAAAGAAATTACTTTTTAATTTCGGTCATCACATCATCGCAGTCAGGCCAGTCTGAATCCCCGTCACCAGGCGATGATAACAAGCTTTCGGTTTGAGAAGAAAAGAGATTGGGCATAGTCCCAAATCGCTTTTCAATGAGTTCCAAAGCCTATCGAGAAAAATATGGTAACGTTTAATAATACAAATATTATGCCATTGTCGTACGATTGAGATTTTAAAAAATCAGAAATATACTTTGGGAATGTTTATATTTAATTAAGCTTATTAGATACTACAATGTCCTACTAATATCATAAATGTGAAAATGGATGTGTGAATATATAATAGTGGTTATATGTCAGAAAAACTATAATAAGAAGTTCCACTCGTACAAGTGATTGCATGGCAAGACGAAGCGTGGCGTTGTGTTCGCCACTTAAGTTTCTTGATGTCGGGCGGAAAGCAGTCAATGGAGGGTCTTAACCCTAGGTTGTCGCTAAGTAGGATAAATCTGCTTTGCGGGATAAAGAATGATACAGCCAACTATTTATAATTTTATAAAGATTATTAGAAAAGTAACCTGTAGTTGCAATTCAACATTTTTATGTGTCATCATTTTAACAAACATTTCATAGTCGTTGGCGGCCCATATTTGTTCAAAAAGGCGTTTGTGGAAGTAGGAGGGTAGTCCGGCCAGATCGTGTGCAGACAGACGGCAAGCCGCTTCGAACTGATCTGCTGATATCCCGATGTCATCCATGAATGAACCCAGCATTACATCAACCTTAATGAATATAAACGTACTTTTATAATATATTAAACTTTAAAAAGTTTATTTAATTAAACTACTTTAATGAAACAATATTAATTAAGAGAAATTAATTAATTGTATATATATATATATATATATATATATATATTTATATATACATACATATATATATATATATATATATATATATATATATATATATATATATATATATATATATATATATATATGTGCCCAATTTAAGCAATGGACCTTAGGTGGCGAATGTGAACGGTGTACTACGTTTACTCGTGTCATTTTATGCCTATACTACAATCTTCATTTTGACGAAATCTGATCTACTGTAGACTATTATTATATATATGATATTATAAAATTATAGATATTTTAAATATAACGGATTTAAGTTTATTTTAATTGTAAGTTGCGCTTTATAATACTTATATACGTTTTACACATTTGTTAAACTTAACAGCGAAGAAATAAAGAATTATAAATAAATATTTTCATAATATGTGTAAATAGTCACATACCAAGTTGCGGTACTCATCGTGTATCTTCTTATATTCAGGTCGATCGAGTACTTGTCCATCATCAGTAGGCTCAAACGCTATAAGGTTTTTGTAATATTAAAATGATTCCCAAAAAAGATATAATATAAAATATTGTTTAATATAATTTTTCAAAAAATCTAGAGCAAGGTAATTCAAAACAGGGGTTTAGTGGTGAAAAAAAGACAAAAAAAGTTTTTAAATGTGAATATTGTCTCGCATTCCAATTCTAAATTAAACTTGTAAGCCTATTTGGTGATGCTTGTCCAGGAGTGTAATACTGTCTTCGTTTTATTTATCTATTTATTATCTTATTCTGTAAGTAAACGAATAGAAAGTACCTAGTGGCAAAATCTCTAATCAATCATAAACCGATTAATCAATTTTATATTTGTATTAAAATAACAATGCCTGCTTATTCGCCTTTTATTATCTAACTGAAAATTTTTACGTTAGATCGAAATTACATATTGCGACACTTAGCAAAATAAATCAATAATATACAATAGAAACCATTTAAAGATTATATAAATATTTATTTTACAATTAAACACTTACGAAGCGATTTTTCTTCTATGAATGTTTGTAAAGGAATATTCCAAACTGGGCCATGTAAGAAGCCCACAAGAGAATCAAATACCCATGCATTATTTTCTAAGTTATCCATAATAGTGTACACAATCTAATACTGCAAACAGCGAGGGCATTACTAAATTATACGCAGTTGTTAACACAATTACCTTGACATTAAGCTTCTATTTGTATTTTTGTTGTTATGGTAACTGTCGTTTTTGCTTTTACTGCAATTTTTCGATAATTTAAAACACAAATTATAATGAATGTGAGGTGATATACCTACACAGCCGAAGAAATTTGTTAATAGATCCATAAAATGGCTCCATTAATCAGTAATATTGAACTGCTACACTAAATTTAATTTGAAGATTATTATAGTTTTTGTATTATATTGAGTTTTACTTGTTTTCTATTACTTATACTAAATTTTATTAATAACATTCGGATCTACGTATGAATTGAACAAAGGTACATACGTTGGTTATAACAGCCATCTAATTAATGAATACAATTTAATTTCCTAATTAAACCTTTCGAACTCGAGGTCCCTTCCAGGTAGAGGCCGGTGGCGTTCTGCCTTCCTTTATATTCTATAATTATGCCACTCCACATTCTACTGGACGTTGTATATTTTCTTTAGCTTTTTATTCCACATAGCAGGGTAGACAGAAAGTACCTAGAGGTAAGACACTGCGTACTTCGCTTTACACTGAATTCGAGACATTGCGTGAGATAGAGTAGTGGAACTCGAGTTTCAAATGAGAACTTGACTGGACAGAGCGAGGGAGTGAACATAATTTTAAATATAATCACTCCTTCGAGTGGGAATGGAACCTACAACCGGTCGCGTTTAAATTCAGACGCTGTCACATTACGCCATGACTGGCCTCAAACATTGCTTAATAATTAATATAATATAAAAATGAGACGGAGGGATTACTAATAAATTTATTTGTATCTAGCAACATTAATATGACACATTATATGTAGCTATATTTGACATTGACATATTGTGAATTGTCAAATGTCTAACAAATTATATTAAAATTAAATATCTAATCAAAATCAAAACAACTCATAAATATTTGTTTATAGATGACTTGAAACAAAGTATTACAGACATGTCTAATAATCACACAGTAATTAATCAAGAAAATGTTAACGGTGTGAATTTATCACTGAAAGTCGAAAGTCGTAGTCGTTCTCCTAATTCTCAGAGATTTACTATATCTTATAAAAACAAGGAGAAGAAGTCAGCATGGCCAATAAAGTCTTTGTGTTTAGCTATAATATTTAATGCACTAGCATTATGTTATGTTCGAATAAGTGTACAAGCAATATTAGTTATTTTTATAGTATTATCTTTCCTCGTATTTTTCTGGATTACACATACAGTTCAATCAGGTAAAACATATTTTATTACATATTTTACAAATTAATAAAAGATATGTATGTTTTTAAAAAGTTTAAAAGTATTTTTAATATTACAGAAAGTATTCTAGTCATACCAACTGTGGGCATTCAAAGTTCAGTTAAATATGTTTGTGGAAGGGAAGATTATTTTATACCATGGTCAAATATTGATGATGTTATAATAAATGAAGTTATTAAATTGGTAAGCATATTTAGTTCATTATTCTAACACCATAATAGAATAATTTAGTAAACAATCTTAACTTTTATAAAATAGTATTACTGAATTTGTTCTAGAATCGGGTTTTGTATTTTCTAACTTTAATAGTCAAGACTGGGAATTCAGCAGGACATGACACAGACTCTCCTAAGTTAATACCATTGTTTAAGGTAAATATTATAGAGACTATGTCTAGGACTCGGAGAATAGGCTTAGTAGCTTTTGCACATGCTTTTGTTACAAAATAGAGATCTTGGCTTTAAAGTGATAAATGTGATAATTATATGTAATACACATCCTTTTTTAGTTTTGATATGTTTTATAAGAAATACTTTATTCTTGAAATTACAAGTAATTGCATATTATGTTTACATTACAGTATACCAAACCTCGACTGCTAATGTTAGAGACTATTTACTCAGAACTGCAAACCTTGCTGTCAGTTTCTTCAAGAGAATGTAAGGATATGGGCACTGGTGATAAACAATAGTGAATCATTCCAATATAAAGTTTAAAGTATTTATGTTCCTTTGACTACAAAGATAATTTATGACATGGAGTATGTATTTCAATGACAATGAAAATTTCTCCATTTATTCTTAATTCAGTGATTATTACAGTCATTAATTCCAATGGTTATTACAGTCATTAAATGTATATTTTTATTTTAAATATATATTTTTTAATTTAAGATTTTCATAACATACTGCTGGATCTTTTTAGTCATGTATTCAACATATCCCATTCTAGTCAACTCATGTCAATCAACTCAATCATCATTAATAAGTGTTTCATGTACAGATTTATTAACACAATTAAAATATAAGGAGGAAGCTTAGATTGTAATATACAAATAGCACACTCCTAGTGTAAAAAAAAATATTTTTTCATTGTAATTTCCTGGAAAGTATTTTATAATGCATAATTATGTTGTTATTAATTATTAGTAATAATAACTAATAATATGAAAGTATTATACACTACTTGCAATAAGTACATGTTAAGATTGGCTTAAAAGTTATTTGATTATATTTGAAGTTTCAATTTTAATTAGAAAATTTGCATATACATATTTTCTGTATTAAATTTAGAATTTAATACAGAAAATATGTATATGCATGCGTTTGTGTACACTAAAAAAATCCTTTAATTTTATAAAAAAATTAAAATTTAATTCTTTATGGGTATTACAATAAGTCTAGGTAGATATTGTATTGTTTTCTTCAACAGTGTGGTGGATTGCTAAGTATTTAACATTTAAAGAATAAAGTTTGGTATACAAATTGTGCAATTCAGTTTATTTCTTAAATAAAAACTACTTTATAAATTGAAAACAAAGACAATTGTTGGAACGTTCATTATTATATAAATACTTGTCAGATTTGGGAGGTTTCGGGGGATTAAAAAGTAATTATTTTTATGGTCTTTAGAAAATAGAATAATAGAAGTCTAAATAAATTATTCAAAAATCTACAATATATTTTCATTATTAACTTAACCTTAACAATTAAATCATTATCCACTACTAGTAATAAACAAGGTTTTCCTGAAATAAAATTTAGAATTTATTTTTAATATGTCCTTTGCTTACATTTCCGTATATTTTGGCAAAAACGGGCGTCACTTTCGATTGCTCCCAACTAACGAGCGCACCTTGTGCATTATAGCGTTCAAATTGATACATCGTTTGTACCCAGTGCTTATGCGTCATAACTTGGACATGTTAATTGAAATGTCAACACGGCTTTCCGCTATCACAGTATCTGTTTATTGTTGAAATTAGAGTATGAAATGAGGTGACTACTCTCTTTGGATATTGTAAATGATCCCAATATTGCACACGGGGTGTATTGTGTTTTTTAAAAACTTGTATTGACATATTATTTACATTATGCTTTATTATCGTTGTTTATTTGTTGCCTTTGTATATTTAATTGGTATTATTTATTTTAACAGATTTTCTTATTTTTTCTAAGACGTAGGGTGTGAAATTTAGACGTGGCAGGAAAATAATTCGTATGCTGTACCTCTAGCCAATTAAGACAGATATTCTTATCGAGTCTTTGGGAGATTTGTAAATAAATCCGGGACAGGATGAATTTTTTCGAGAATAAACATTGGACAAGAGAAATTGCTAGTTCTTAAATATATTTATGTTTTTCAAAGTGATATGCATATAGATACTTACGGGGAGAAAATTATTTTTGGAAAGCGTATAAAAAAATTACGTAATAAAATTTGAAACCTACGTAGATAGTTGTAATTTTGTTCTAAATTTTACGACCATTCTATTCTTAATTATCTAATATACAAATAGTAATTATGTAAGTAAAATATAAATCTAGCAATTAAAAGCAATTTAAAAGCACAAAATTTCAAAATCGATACAATATTAATAGGTATTATTAACAACAAGCAGTAAAATAAAAAAATACTTATAGGTACATAAAAACGATATCAAAGTAACAAATATCGTAGTTAAAATTTTAAAACCATTAGTGAATCTTTGTAAAATTTATGAGCAATGTGAACAAAAGCGAAGTTATTTCTGAATCAAAATGTTCTATGTTTATATAAAATCGACTAATTTATATATTGCATGAGATGTTTTAAGAAAAGTTTATAGAAATTATCCTAAAACACAACCATTAGTATGATATTATGGATCAAATTTTACTTCCATCTTACATTTGCTGTAATGATGATTAGCGCAAAACGCCGTTGCTTTGAAGCAAATGCCTGAAAGCAACTAATTGACGTGCAGTTGCCTCCCGCAATACACCGTCGAATGATTTCAATTACCTAATTAGATTCGGGATCTCCAGCGCGACGTACGTTGATTGCGAAAATCATTACCGTTTCATGGCTTGCTTATGGGGAATCCAAAATAATTGTATGGTTTTATGTTTTAAAGTGGTCTGAATTATCATATTAATAGCGGTTTGTATAATTGATGCCTCTTAAACTTAGCAGATTCATTTTACATTGTCATAAAAAAAACATTGTAAATTGTTCTTCAAAATATTATTTCCAAACATTTCATAATACATTAAAGATTTGATTTACCTATAATGAAATAGATATTACTTATTCAACCTTGAATGAATTCACAATGTGTACTTCAATTTTACGTTGAGATCAAAGCAGAATCTACTGGAGGGTCGAGATGAGCTCGTGTTAACAGATAGATACTTTACATTTTTCACAAATCTAGATGATACATGTATACTTACTGCCTTATATTTATTTATGTTATACATTTTATAAATTGAAGTGTCTGTTTGTAATATTAACATAATCGCTTAGCATTACATGCCTATGTATGTATACACGGTACATATTACAAAATTACAATTTTTGGTTGTTTGTCTGTTTGTTCCGGCTAATCTCTGGAACAGCTGGATCGATTTTGACAGGACTTTTACTGGCAGATGGTTGTTGTAATGAGGTAATGAATTATAAAACAAAGATACTGAGATGATAAATACTACCCGGATGAAGTCACGGGCACAGTTTGTATGCCATATAATTAATATTGTTAATCAAAAATGTCCACCCCAACCTAATGATGGATTAGAAACTTATGCACAATCCTTTCAACATGGATATTAAAAGGAAGTACTTGTAGATAATACAGTAAAATATTAAAAGGAAGCAATAAGAAAGCATATTTTTTTAAAAACTTTTTCTATTCATTGCTTTAATATTATCAAAGTAGGTTCAATAGCCTTATAAGGGATCTTGGGACATATCTATTAGGAAAAAAACTTATATTTTGATCAACCGATATACAATCCAAGAGCACAATTTCTTTAAATATTTAAATATTCAGGAACCTTCTACGCGCAGTGGAATAGCGTATGTTTATAAACATAGATTGTAGGTTCGAATCTCACTTAGCGGAATGATAACAAAAAAAAACATTTGTCCGTTCCGGTGGTCAGGTTAAGCGCAAGGTTGATTTTTTCAATATTTCGATTTGGGGAGGGCACTCCGGTGCTTACTCTTTCAGACAAACTTGCTTGCTAAGCGAGAAATAACTAAACTATGTTTCTTTCAACCTTGACATGGTAAATATTTTCAATCTTTGCTCAACGAAATAATAATAAAGAAAGATTAGAGATCGATACAAAAATATAGACATAATATTAAATCATCCATCATCATCTAAACACGCAACTGTTTTGAACCACTTATAGCCTTAATGACCCGGTAAACATTCATAGTGAAGATCGTATCAAAGTATTCGTAAATAAAGTATGGAAAAAAATGTTTATACTCATTAGTTTTATGTTCTATAAATTGGATCAAAGCATGATTTATTTTGTTTTAAATTAAAGGTTATTTTATTACAAGAACTATCTGACGACTACTTTGCGATGAAATATTATGTTAAATTGAAATAATATTAAATATAAGCTTTTCAATATGATAAATATCGCTTCATAAAATTACCAGATATGTGAACGTTGTTTCTTAGAATCTCGTAATGTTCTATTTCGCCTAAACATTTGGTTTTATTTCAACTTTAAAACAAAGTCAAGTATCAAGTATTACTAAAGTCTTATTAAGTTATCTTATTTCGCAAAATGATAAACAAATTAATAAATTAAGTTATCTTATTTCGCAAAATGATCGGGAGCAAGATCTCATATTTGATGTTATGGGCTGAAAAACCGACTTTGACGACGTCACTTTGTATTATTTATAAAACTATAGGTACTATTAGTTTTTTTAAGTCATACTATGCAAAAGATGTTTTAGATTTTTCACAATTAACATGCTTTGCCTTATAAGAAACTATTAAAATATAATAATTCCCGGAGGAACAGACCTCAAAATCATCGTATTTAGAATCAAACGTTGTCCGTCTGCCACATGACGACATTTTCCACAATAGCAAAGATAAGTATGAAAAATATTTTTAAATTTTATCTTATTATATCGACAGGTAGATAGTCTCGTTACCTGTCCATCAGTTTCATTTAAGATAAGCCGTTTATCAGTATGCATGTTTAACGGCGCGCGTTACTAACGACAGCCGTTACGATCACGTAAGTTATGTCAAAAACTAGACGCGTCGTTAAGATAAAATTAATATCTTCTAACAGTATAGATCCTCGTTGTGATAAGTAGAATTTTTCAGTGTTTACCTTTTAAGCACTTTAGTTTTAATATTTTTTAAAACATATTAACAAATAAATAAAATTGGAGTGTCTGTTTGTAATAATTTCTTTTTACTAAATACATATGTATGTATCTGGTCTGTTTTTCTATCTATCTGATCCAGCTCCGGCAAACTCTATAACGGCGGGACCGCTTTAATGGACATTTACTGTCAGATACCTAGCTGATGCAAGAAGTAACTTAACTTTAGTTATTTACTTATTAAGGTATTTCGCGGGCACATTATTCTTGAAAATAAACTTCTAAGAAGAAAATTAATATAATAATTTAGGTTTACATGTTTAACTTTAGACATTATTCTTTCCGCGCTATCCGCTTATTGATAACATCGGCTCCCATAGATGAATTATGATCTAAGTAGACAAAGGGCTATAATGATAACAATAACACAATTAGGTACATAATATTGGTTCGGTTTCCTAGAGGTTGGTCAGTAAGTGAAGAACAGAATGTCTTGATACTAGGTTCTTTTTGTTTTGAGAAAAATGTCCTTTTTTGATAATTGATATTTACGACTAACCTACTTATTTCAACCCGGCCAATAAGAACTTCAGTATTTTGTTTATTTAATAATTAATAGTCTAGTTCGCCAAAGTATATTTACCTAAATAGTAGTAAAAGCGGATTAAATAGATTTTCTCTTACCTCATATTGGTTTACATACATATCAAAGGAATATTAATTTAAAAATAATATGCCTTTTCAAATTTAAAATGTAACATCATATTTTTAAAAGTATTGGAGGTTAATTTATTTATAGTCAACAAAATTAGTAGCTGACCTCTTTAGTATTAGTAGCTTATTGGGTTTCCTTGCATGCGAGTATCCTCGAGATCCTATATTAAATTTCAAGCTCACCGCTGCGCTACGAACTATTACCGTAGAAAATATTATTAGAATATACATAGGTACATGTAGCTACATCCACTGCATTGTGGACTTTGAGAATTTAAAATTAAGTTCTAACTTCAACTTATTTACTTGTTAAAAATTGATATATTTTGTTATATTGCAAGTTTGGTTCATTTTTAAAGCCTGCAGCGAAATTATTAAAGGTAGATTTAAAAGGAATAAAAATATATGCTATCCGGATAAATGACGGGTAAAGATTCAAATTTCTCTTTTGGAATTTTAAAATTATTTAGTTTATTACGTCGATTGTTATTGTGGCCGGTTCTGTTAAGACAAAATGCGGCGTTGAGATCCACCACTTAACACGCGATATCTCGAATTTGTTGGAAAGTGCAGTACGGAGTATCTTAACACTAGGTACTTGCTGTCTATGCGAGATAAAAAGCTAAAAATTACGTCGATCTAGTTGTGTATTCTATCTTCCACATGTTGAAAAAAGTGGAGAAAAGCGTTACTGACATATATAAATTAATGATTTTACAATGAAAGTATATAGGGAAGCTGATTTTAAAATAAACTAAATGTAAATCTCAATTTATAAGATTACTTTCAAGCTATCAGTTAGACTATGAAAAGAAAAAACAAACATACGAAGAATAAATTTCGTTCAAATCCTTCTACCGCTTTTCCCCTGTTACTATTTTAAAACTTGAAGCAGCCGTTAGCTGCATTTTTTAATATAAATGCTAATTAATCTGCTTCGATACAGGGCTTTTGAAAATTTACTTTAAAAAGCATATTGCTAAAATGTCTAGAGAAGAAGTTTTTTTTAAATTGTTAAATATATTAGAACTTTATAAATTTTAGAATTTGTTTGATATCTCCGCAGTCGTATCTCAAAATACAAAACTATAATAAACTACGTATTGGCTTCTGTTTTTTATATTGTAAATATATAAGGAAAATAAACCCAGAATTATTTGTTTATGTATAGAAATACAATATTTGGAACCCATACCTTTTACATGTCTAATAATATATTAGAATATGGTTGCATATTATATTGTCACGAGCGTTCATTATGAAAAGTTTTTTTATCATCTTTTTGACATTTATAAATTTGATAAGAAAAAAAATCCTTTAAAGTATTTGGGTATTACCAAGATAAAGTATTAAATATAATGTGTTAAAGAAGTATTGACTTATGTATTATCATCAACATGTATACCTGAAGGCAAAATCTTGTAGAGGCCGGTCGTGGCGCAGTGGGACATCGTCTGATTGTAAACGCCAACATTTGTGGGTTCTATTCCCACTGGGGGAGTGGTTATAATAAAATTATTTTCATTTCTTTGCTCTGTCTGTTGCTCACTGTCTCGAACTCGGTGAAGAACGAACAGAGTCTTGACACTAGGTAATTTCTATTTACCCATTCATGCATATCAAAGCGTGAAGCTAAAATAAAATTGTAATCTTTTTACGATAATTATGTGAATAGTCGAATTTGAATTTTAGCAGTTAAGTAGTTTTATGTGAAGAAGAGTTTTTTTTGTTACAAAAAGTAAACTAAGTCTGACTGTAAACGCGTACGACCCCACTAGGGGAGTGATTATATTTAAATTATTTTCACTTTCTCGCTCTGGTAAGACAAAGTGTGGTATTGAGTTCCACCACTCAACACGTAACGTATCTAATTCGGTGGAAACCGAAATACGGAAATATAAATAAAAATATGTCTTGTACACTACTAGGTACTTTCCTGCCCGGCTATGCACGACGGAAACGTAAAATTAAAAGAAAACAAAAATTGTACACATTTTACGACCATTATGTAGACAGTCGAATTTAAAATTTAGCAGTTAAGTAGTTTTATGTGAAGGAGCCTTTTTTTTCTTACATAAAGTAATATATTTTGACATAAACATTACTAACTCATGTCAACACACCTACTAATTTATTACCAGCATGTAGCAATTCTATACGTGATCACAATGGAGTCTTAATAAGCACTCAGACCGAATTCTATTATGTAAATTTTTTTTAGTTCAACTCCTTGGTTGGCTAATTATATATGTTATAACCTTTTATATATATTTGTCGTTAGAGTTAATATTTTGTGCAATTTTTTTTTATTATATGTCTAGTAGGTACCTAACCTACTGTAAGAAATTATTTTAGTTACAACCATAATGCAAGCAATTTAATGAGAACTCTCACTCTACGACTAGATATATAATATTATAAGTTCATTTTTCACTTAACGAAAAATATTACTGTTTAAACTGTAGATGCCTTAACACCATAGACCCAAGTTTCTTAAGCAAAGAAGTAGCTGATATTCGTTGAATAATAGGCAAAATTTGGGAGATGAGTGGGGAGAAGGCTTCGGTTAAATGGTAATTAGAAATAATTAAGATTTTAATCAAGATGCTGTCGTGGAGCCGGGCGCTGGAATTACCTCTAAAACTCTACCCCTAAGTCTATTTGCATTAGGCGTACAAACTGTCCGTTTCCAGAAATGCACTATTTAATTTTATTGATTTAACATGTTTTAAATATGAGAATAATGAAGACATTAATAGCGTTATTAAGGCTGGTCGTGGCGTAGTGGGACGTCTGACTGTAAACGCGATCGGTTGTGAGTTCGATTCCCACTCGGGGGAATGATTATAATTAAATTATCTTCATTTTCTCGCTCAGAGTTTGATTTCTGGTTCACAAAACGTGGCGTGAGATCCGCCCCTCAACACGCGATGTCTCGTCTCGAAAGCCGAGTGTCTTGACACTTAGTACGCCCTATCTACCTTGCTATGCAGGGCAAAAGCGTTTAGCTAAAAAAAGCGTAAGTGTTTAAAAACAGATGAATTTATTAAATCGAGAAAATACGTAAATATAAAATATGCTTATTCTTCTTTAAAAAATCGATACGATAAAGATAAGTGAATCGTGAGAAAGAGACTACAAAGAGAACAGTCATATCTAATTTTTTTAATAACCCTATAAACTGCCTATACTATAATTAAACATTAAAGTGGATTTTTACCTAAGTCTTTGTCTATGGGATAGAAATAGCAAAATGTAAAAACTAGTACCTGATGATAAAAAGGTAATAATTAGTAAAAAAGTAAAAAAAAATACTCATATAATAACGTTGTTCAAATTTTTTTTTAATAATTAAGGCCTTTGAAATGATAGTATTTAATATTTATTTTCATTTTTCTTGTCTGGTACAATAAAGTGTGATGTTGAGTTCGCCACTCATCACACAATGTCTCGAGTTCGGGCGGAACCCAGTTAACGGAATGTTTTGACACTAGGTTGTCTCTGATTACCATGTTATGCGGGATAAAGTATGAAGCTGATTAGTGAGTATCTACTCTTCTAGATTTTATCAGTTAATTATAGCTTATATAGAACTAATTTAAATTTATAATTTTAGTTGATATAATATTGTGACAATCAATAATGTATTTTATGGATATCATTAGATGTCATTAGGCCGTACGGATGTCTTCTTCTCTCTCAACCTTTTGCGGAGGGAGAGTGGAAACAGTTTCAGGTCCGGGCCCTCTGAACGTAGTTTCATTCACCACCCATGAATATGAGTGGGTCTTTTTGGGTTGTTACATAGTTACACTCGACTTGTAACGCTATGATAAATTAAAAGAATACGTAAACATAATAAAAGGTATATTTTTATTTATTTATTTAAGAAATTTACCATTATTTTAAGTTTAAACAGCATTGTATGTACATGTTGCATGTTAGTAAAGTAATACGGGCCTGATTGATTGCGCCGTTCACGCACACAATCTATATGCAAATACACAAGGATCTTTTTTAAAGCTTTATTATGTAAAGTAGAAACCTAATCCCAAACGGACTCCCACTAGACTGGAATGTTTTTAAAAGCTACATAAAGTTTTGTTAGGATAACTTTGAATAACATTATGGCTGTAAGTTGCGATACTAAATCACTTCTTTTTATTTCTACATAAAGAACCAGTAAATTTTTATTTATATGTATACATTTATGTATTCAAGCCTACAGGGCAGAATGGCTATCCTACTCTGTAACTGTGAATGGGATTGGTCACAAGCAATCATTCCACTAAGTGGGTATCGGGGTAAATGATTTTCATTTTTCCGCTCTGGTAATGCAAAGCACGTTATTTATTTATATATTCTTTATTACTCACAAAAAAATATGTTAAAAACGCAGATGTAACGCTAAACAAGAATTCTCTTCCAGCAAACCATGTTGAGTGGGAAATGAGAATGTAGGCGCAGAACAGAAAATAAAGCCTTAATTTTAAAATACATATACATATATATACGTATTCATACATACACGTTTTATTTACACATAGCAGGACGTAATATACGTAATAAACGTAACTAGTGTCAAAACACATTGTTCTACTATTTTCGCCCAAATTTGAGAGCCCATAATATATATTTTTGGTACCTATATGTTTATAAATTGTATTAATGGGAAGATGATTTTATACGTCACTCTCTTTGTTGTTAAAATTCAAATTATTTTCCACTTATATTAATATAACTGAGTAATAAATATAACTGAGTAATAATAAGGCATATTATAACTCAGTTAAAAATTATTTTCTACAATTCATTTAGTAATTATAAACTTATATTTTAAAATGTAAGATATATGTCAAAAAGCATAAACTAAAATCTTTATTGTAAGGAAACAGAAAGTTGTAAGAAATCATTACGTACAAAGTTACAATCAGAAATAAAGACGCGTTAAAGAACTTTACCGCCATTTCCAACTTCTCCTCCCCAGGCTACTTGTTTGACAGTTCACTTTAACTTAAGACCTTATAAATAGTGTTCCCTGCGGCGGGAAATTTCGAATTACCGAGCGTTTTTCATGATTGTTAAAAGTCCAATGGGAGTCAACTAAAACAACAACTGAAGATTATAGATGTTAGGTAAGTTGTGGATGAAAAATATAGTATGAAAATGTAGTAGGTTATTTATGAAATGAAAACGTTAAAGATAGTTGAGTTGCGATAAAAATGAAGTAAATATATAATATATACTTTACATAATAAAAAAAATACAAAAAAGCAGCTTCACGTTTAATCCCGTATAGCAAAGAAATCAGAGACTAGTGTCAAGACACTCTGTTGACTGCCTACCGCCCGAACTAGAGATTTTGTGTGTTAACTAGAGATAACCATTTCTTTGAGTAGAAATTGAACCCAGAACCAATCGTGCTTACAGCCTGACGCTGTCCCACTGTGCCATGGTGGTCTCAAAAAAATTTAGACCGATCATTTTAGACTTTGGAGTGAAAAATTCTATGAACTCGTTGAATACCTAACATTGTTAGTATAGCAAAGATATTTGTTGCAATGAGACAAAATAATACGTTAGAAGAATCATATTTATCATAATTGTTTATTTTTTGTATAGCCACATTGTGTTTAACAAAACTAAAGTTCTAGGAAGGTAATCTATACATATATTAAAAATGTATCTGTACATGAAAGATATATGAAAATTTTAAATGATTATTAATCATTTTTGAGTATTTATCATTACATTATTAAGTAATATCAATACAATAGAACTGAAAACAATTGTTTTGATTTTTTTATTTCTGTTTGTTTGTTTACCTATTTAATTGTAGTTTATTATTATATTTTATTTTATTGGCAACCGTTCCTTAACATGTAATATTTGTTTTATTTCAATCGGTTAATAAATAAGAAAGTTATATTAATTTAAAGTATTTTGGTCAATACAATTCTAGCAACCGATCAAGTCTGTGCAAACTAAGTTATAGGCATTTACTTCTTCAAATGTAAATATTAATGCATAATCCATAAACATCCCATGTAGGTACAGTTAGGTGGTGTCTCACTGTATTTTTATTTCGTTAATTTTAGAGATTTATGTTACTTTTATATTTTTAAAGTGTTAATGTAATAAATTACAGAAAAACTAAAAGTAATGTAAGCTAGCAATCTTTAAATATTAAATTTGAGTGTGTAAGTTATTTCTTGAGTGCACTTTAAACAAAACAAAGTAAGAATACCCGCTATTTTGGTCTGCAGCCCATTTATATGGCTTAGCTAAAGCATGGAATATATTTTAGCTCGCGACTCGGTTTAAGTTCAGAAAATAATAATATATTTTTTTTAAAAAGTAAGTAAGCTATGTTCCGCGCTCCGTCCCGCGGGAAATTACTAGCTACAGTAATTATATGTTGTCCCTCAGCCAGTTTTTCTGATGCGACGTGACGACTGTACAGTAACATTTTCTACTAACGGATTTTTTATTTTTCTCGACTTTTACAATTTGACTCGTATAAATATATTTTTTACATTTTTAATTTTTTAATATCATATCTGAAATTCTATATTTTGACTTAAAATTTTGTAAATTAGTTTCATATTAATTGTACTAATTGGTTAATAATTATTTTATACGTAAATATAAATTTCTTTCTAATTTTCTTATAGTAAAGCGGATAAAATTTATGTCCTATTTAAATCTCTTTTTATTTAAATGCAACTCAGAAAGGCATCTATTTATAATATATAATTATTCTTTAAAATTTGCTACTATCCACTTCCTATTCCACTGCAGCGTTCCAGAGTTCCAGACTATATATAATACAAACATAAAAGAATAAAGATTATTGAAATGAAACATTCATATTTACATAATAACAATTTATTAATATTACAAAGACATCGCTTCAATAAATTGTAATAGCCTTCAATAATGCGATGAATAAATATTGTTTGACTAAAACACTTGACATTTCTCGTTTTACATTTTGCAGAATGCTTACTTAAATTTAGGATTTAACGTTGACCTTCGGTTGGGGGCGAATACAATTTTTTCATTAATTTTAGTGCCTTGTTCAATTTTGTTTTTATATATGAAACCAGTAGTTTTATCCATTTCCTTTGATTTTGATGCTATAATAGACGCTGCTGTATGCGATGGATGCGGGAAATCTGGGATTTGGGACACAAAGTGTTCAAGAAGCTTACGTCTTTCATCTTGTGCATCAAAAGTGTTATTACTTTCAGTAATACTACCACTGGGCTCGTATGTTGAAACTGTATCACTTGAAAGATCTCGACACTGATAATAGGACAGACGAAGATGTGAATAATCGTCTATAAAATAGTTCTCTTCCATCGAATGATCTGCTGATAACTCCGAATTATCGATTTTATCTATTTGTTTGCTTTCCATTTTCCAAAATTAAGAATAAGATTTGAATCTGCTTATTATTAACGCGCAGAAGACAAATTATAAAACTATAGTGTGTAATCTACCCACATAGTTTTTAATATAAGCAATTTATTAGGTTGACGGTACGCATATAAAAATGTATTATTTTCTTGTAACGTGATGTTATTTCTTTGACATTTTTTCTTTGTCTACTTTTATTTACTATAAAATGTTATACACTACTTATAATATGAAAAAAAAAACAAAAGAGTAATTGTTAATCAGTAATGTGATTATTTGAAATAAAAAGTATGGCAATATTTTTTGTATGCCATAATTATAAGACTTGCTGAGTATTTTGGAGTATTTTAAAGGGAAAACTTGTACAGAAGTTTCACTAACTTTTAAGTGTATAGTAAGAAGTCCCAATTGCAATGATTTTATTTTTTAAGCAATTTAATTTTTTGTTAATTTTTTATGTATATATATATATATGATTAAAGAATAATTTTGTGGCTGTTACATATTTTATTTACAGAAACAAAATAATGATATAGATTTTACTATCGGGATAGTCACTAAATAATATTCTGCGTGTGAATTTATTTCATTTTTAAACTAATTTGCAATTTAACTTATTTAAATTATAAATAAAAATTCGAATTCACATGTTAAAATTTACCACTTAACATAAACATATTTTTTTCGATTTGAATCAGTGTTATTTGGTTTTGTCGTTAGGAATGCTCTTATTGAGCCAAACGTTACATATTTCTGTTCTTTTTTGTTTGCCATATTGCGTATTGGGATTTGGATGGTGAAACTTTATAACATTTTTTATGATCTAAAGCGGAAATATTTTCAATGGACACAGCTTCGAGTGTGTCTGTCTGCATATGCAAGTTCATTGTTCCCGTTTAAATTGAAAACTTAGTGAGTGAAACGAAAGATTAAAAATTATTGTCTAATAATGAAAGACAGTATCTCTAAACATAAGTTTAACATGGCTTTACTCGTTAACGGTAGCTAATTCAGAGTGTCGTTTAAATATTTTTGATACATTGAATATTGAAGGACAGCTCTAGATAACTGCCTAAAGAGTAGGTACTTGATAAATATCATGCATAATTTTAGCATATCATGTGCCCGTATGATTTTAGCATTATCTGTATATAGTTAAAATTGTCTTTCTGATTTTTTTTATGTAATGACTAGCTTTTCACCCTTGTTTCAAAGCAAACATATTCTAAATAACATATATTCATTTATATTTTTTATCATAAGTAACTTTTTAAGAATATTCTAAGTCAGGAAAATCCACTATTTTAGGTGCTACTTATCAAGCGACAGTATAGAATAAAAAAGCAAAGATTTGTGATGTAACACTTCTGTAATTTATACATTATTATTTGTAATATTAAAAGTAATCTATATGATAAATGAAAACTGGTAAAAGTTACTACTTAATGTTTTTAAAAATATTTTTCAACATTTTATATATATTGGTTTTAATTATAATCTGAAAAGATTTTTTCATAGTAAACGTCACAGACGAAGTGTTATCGTATCGCTATCAGATATGTTTCACTATATAAGATGATCTCTTGAAAACTGTTTATCGCAATTCTGAAAGATCTAAAATGAAGGTCGCACTTGCATTCCTCGCTCTGGTAGCTCTAAGTTACTCAGCTCCTCAACCCAGGAAGCTGTTCCATGAGCACTGGGAAGACTTTACCAGACTGATCTTAGAGGAAGTTGGCGATGATTTGGAACACGTTTTGGAACACTATCTCGAATTTGAAGAGTTCCAGGCCTCCTTGGATTACCTTATCACGGCTAATTTCCGAAACATCGTCTATGAAATGGAAGACTTGCCGGAATTCAAAGCAGTTAGTAAAAACATAAAAAGAATTGAGTATAATTTCAAATTATATAAAGTCAAATGCTACGTGACTATCTATATTTTTGTTATCTGTTTCAGGTGGTCAGTTTCCTTGAAGGACATAGCATCGACATCTTATACTTCATTGACGCGTTGAACGACGTCGTTGGTAAGTTTTTGACTGTCTATTTTAAACATCACTATTTAATATTTGTTATAATGTCGAGCCTTCAATATTTTTTTTTGTAATTAAGCTGAAATTTGATTCAAGAAATATAGTAATTTATAAATTAGTGGTCTCAACAAATATCTTTTAATTAATGGACACTATAGTGATATAATTCTGATAAATTAAATTCTTTTTCTACATATATTTATAGATAACCGTTTTCGACATGTGATAAATAGCTATGGGTACATATAAACGAAAAAATATTAATTTTTACAGACAGCATACAAAAAAGAAGCATCCGTCACACAGTGAGTGGTCGGGACTTCCGCTCTTTCATCCAGGATTGTATTGAAGAGTTCCCTAAAGCTAAGTTAGTTGCTCTTTATGAAGAAAAAATTGCTGAAGATGAAGCATTTAAAAATGCAATGGAAAGTCTGGAAAGCGAAGAATGGGATCAAATTTACAGTGCACTCTGGAACAGCGAGGTCTTTCTAAACGAAGTTGCTGATCTTAAGGCAAATGGTATTGACATTGACGCTCTTTTGGATGAAGCTAAAGCCATTTTCGGTAAATTTTAAAAAATAACTGAAATTATGATATTCAAAAAAATTGTTGTGTAAATAAATTTGTCTGTATATATTTTTGGCCTTTACATTTCTTCTATAAAAATATAATTAATAATTCCATAATAAATTTTAAGTGTAGTACAAATTGAACGTCTCGAATACCTTCAATTACGCCTATAAATAATTAAGCCTAATAAGCGTTTTCATCTTCCAAGATGAATTTTTACTTTTTTACTTTTAGTTTGTTACAATTAAAGTTTTGAATATTAAAGGTAGTATATTACCCAAATGGTATTTTGAAATTTTCTGAACTGATACAAATTCAAAATTAGTATTTTGTTTTATATTATTATGTGATGATTAATATTAATTAATATTAGGAGCATTTTACAGCTACTTTACACGTTACAAAATCACAACTCAAAAATATTATACTTTATTATTATTTTCTATATATTCAAAGAGCGAAACCCAAAAGAACATAAATATTTTTATATAGAAGTAAAATAAATATATCTCAAGTAAGTATTTTTTATATAGAAGTATAATAAAATGTAATAATAAAATAAGCCCCTTGGATTTAGATAGTATTAACAATACAAAAATGAATATATATTACTGCGATTCCTAAATCTAGCGAGTTATCCAAGAAGAATTTCTTGCACATCTCTCCGTTTCCCAATTATCACCCTTTCCTATAACAAATCATCATAACATAAAAATCTGAAATCATAAAAAAATATAACTTAATAATGGTGGAAGTCTTTTCATAATGAAGACTACGAGTAATGCAACTCCGATGATGTATGTTATGTACATGACATCAGAACAAACTATTTTAAAATTCTTTCCATTGTTTAGATAGAAATATTTACACAACAGCACTCCTCGGTTTAAAACCAAGTCTTAGTCATTAGCGAAAGGTCGTTTCAAAGAAATAAACTCTTAAAGCGATTTATATTGAAGCAACAGACATATTTGTAGCGTCTATTCGTTCCGCAATTGTGGAAAATGAGAAATGCTCTCGTTGTTCTAGTTCCCGTGTGTATTGGACTCAGTTCCGGATTTATTGTTCCCTCTAGCATACAGGAGGTGAGTATTTTGAAACGTACAATATTCGGACGCTATGAATAATATTCAAAGTGCTGTTTACAATAGATATTGGTTATTGTATATTCTAACATGTAACAGCGATATGGTACAACTTCGGATATTACTTGTGGAATTTGTTGAAATGAGCCTCGGAACTGCATAAATTCTTTCTTATCTGAAGATGGGAATGGTTTTGCATTTTAGGTTATATCTGATGGTCTGGTTTTAAAATTCATGTTAAAATTTAATTTCTTGCACATGAAATTTTATAAAAATATATAAAATATTAATTAAGGGTTAGTGTAAAAGACGAAACTGAGTATTTGTGGAAAATATATAAGTTATTGGTAGTTTTAGTTTTAATTTTTCAAGAAACTAGTTAATAAGTTGACACAGCCCATATATATCTCTCTATCTTCTAAAAAATAATATATATAATACTAATAGTTTTAAATATTTGTGAACATTATGTACATATGACATTAAATATTTTATAAAACAAGTTCCTCTGAAGATACATGCTTAAGAAAACTAAACGTTGGGTACATATTATTTATTAAGTTAATAGCAACAATGTCAATTGAAATCGTACATTGTAAAATAATACAAGAATATTATTTCAGATAACAAAAGGTATCCAAAATGATAAGAGAATTAGTAAACGAAACAGTCTTGGGGCCAAACAAATTTTACAAAAAGATGAGAATTTCATTAAAAAAGCGAATAATACAAGCAACAATATAAGTACCTCAAAAGATATCAATATTGAAAAAATTAACAATGATATATATGAATATATTATAAAAAAAGGAGCCAATTTAACGGAAAGATCATTTATTTATATAAAAAACCAAAGGAGTAGAATTTCGGGAGAACGTTATAATAGAAAAAATAAGGATAAATCGTACATAGATACGCTTAGTAATATTTTTGACGAGATTCATCGTCGGTTTTCTTTGGGGTATGTTGAAAAAAATATGTTCAATACTCGAAAAATTTTTGACGCCTCTGGCCATCGTTGCAAGGGTAAATCAAACTTTGCTACAAATATTAACAATAAGAAATTTAAGGATCAAGAAGAACTGATTTTTGGAATTCCCGTTAATTTATATGACTTGGAGAATCAAAACGATAAGGAGTACGATACTCCTCTAAACGATAATACGGAGAAAGATACAAGAGAAACGTCACCTTTACACAATTTTAATCGAATAAATTTAAATAAAGAAAAAAGATTACATAGAGAGCCTGATAGTAGTAAACAACAAAACCAGAATAAAATAAACAATACAATAATTACTGACATTCATAAAACATTTTATGTACCGTCCAATGAAAACAGTGAAAGCGATGAAGAAGGCGATGAAATTTTAGATTATTTAATTAATAAAGCTTTAGAAGATCCAACGCCTAAAAATAAAAATTATGTTATCCAAAATGGGTTCCACTATTGTCGTGACTGTATTGAAGATAATTTAAATAATCCATCTCCAGATACGAACTGTACATGCGATTATAAAAAAATATAAATAAATAATAGTTTAAAAATTATTGAAAATTAAATTTACAAACTATTGAAAACACTAAATAATCATATATAATGCTAAATTTTATAAAAAAAAATTAATGATTGACTTTTGTCGTTATAATATTCCAATTAATTAAAATAATTATTTTAACATATTCTACATTTTTATAAATAACTAATGCAACAATGTAACAGTCTTTGATCTTTGTTACATTTTAAAACTGATTTGTGTGTTATATACGTATAAGACACGGCATAGCGACTTTTCATGGCGTGTGCTCGTTGATCTCGATTACTAGCTCAAAGCTATCAGAATTGCGATCTCTGCGCGCGCATCCTTCTCACTACGTCTGTTGCTTGGAGAAATGAAATGTAAACACTGCAGAATGCCAACAGATGTCCAGATAGCCAATAGAACGTCATAGCTATAGAAATGCGCGATGTGCCTTTGATTTTTTTTATCATATTTTAAAATTAAGGTTAGCACGTGTTTTAATAATTATTTTAGGCTTGTTTATAACAAAATTAATTTAATGTAAGTTATGAAAATCTATTTAATTTTCAAAATTACATATACTTACTAATGACTGGTTTTAATAGTATACAAATCCAACACAGAATACCTACTCTGATATGTATTTGTGTGTACTAAGCTTGTATGAACGCCAATAGTTTAATATCTTATTGATTTTTGCCAGCCAGTACGCTTTAAATAGTGAAAGGAAATTTGTAAAACTTCGATACAAAATTATATTTTAATATGAATATTGTTAAATTAAAGTATTAACCTTAAATAATTTAATACATATGTACATTTAAAGCAAATAATAATATTTTTGAATCAAATAAATTTACATTTACTTTTAACAACAATACTTTCATTTATTTTTATATCTGTTACATTTTATCTGTATTTGTTGGAGAAGATGACTTCGCTCTTCCAAGCATATTGTTCGAAAATATTGTACCGTAGAGATAAAACTTTTTTGGTACAAATTTTAAGATTTGCATAAAGAAATAATAGAAATATAAAAATACGAATAAGAAAATAGTTTCAGTTTTTTTCATTTTTTGATCTCTCTATTTAAATAAAATAATTAGTTACAATTGTTGGCAGTAAATAATTGTTAAAAATATTTTTCTTAAAGAAACAAAATTAAGTTAAGATATTTTAATAAAGCACTTTTTAATATCATCTCCACAGAAATTTTAATAATTCACATATATAATATGTGTATATTGACACTTTATTTTAAATAAAATGACTGATACTAGATTATTGAGTTTTAAATAAGTGTTATTATTTTAAAATATTTTGTAATCAAATGTTTATATATCGTTTAAATACACTAAAACTGAAAATACCTATCTAATGATATTTAAAAGTTAAGTTACCTTGCACGTCTGTATTGTAATCACTTACTTTCTGGCTCTGGTCAGACAAAGTGCGAAGTACGGAGTGTCTTGACACTAGGTACTTTCCTGTCTAACCTGCTATAAAAAGCGTAAAGCTAAAAAAATAAACAAAGTAGGCAGCGGTTCGAAATCAATTTTCCATGACGGTAAGAGATTCTTTTATCAGAAAAACAGATTAATGTTAAACACTATCAGATACGAGTTTGGTATATAAAGTGTTTGTACCAGCCATTACAGCATTGTGGAAAACCTGCAACAACTGAAACATGAAGGTCACCATTGCTTTCTTTGCACTGTTAGCTCTGAGCTACTGCGCCCCTCAGTCCAGGAAAATATTCCATGAACACTATGAAGACTTCACCAACCTGATCTTAGCTGAAGCGGGTCATGATTTGGAACATATTTTGGAACACTACATGGAATTTGAAGAATTCCAGGCTTCATTGGATTACCTTGTCAGTGTTAATTTCAGAAACTTGGTCTACGAAATGGAAGATTTACCTGAATTTAAGGCAGTAAGTAAAATTTCTAAAATTAGATTTATTTCTTAATATTTTATATTCAATATTTTTTACTAATATAATAATTCTAACTTAGGTGGTCGAGTTCTTGGAAGGTCACAACATTGACGTCTTGTACTTCATTGACTCTTTAAACTCTGCTGTTGGTAAGATTTTATGTTTTATAAAAATGTCGATTATTAATAAAAAAAGAGTTTATTCATAGTTCAAGGTTTTGCGAATTCCTTTGATATTATAATTAACTTATACGTTTGAATAGATGCTATTCCAAAAAGAAGCCTTCGTCACACACTGAGTGGCCGCGACTTCAGCGCCTTCATCAAGGACCTTATCTCAGAGTTCCCTAAGACCAAGCTCACAGCATTGTATGAAGAAAAAATCGCTGAAGATGAGGCTTTCCGGAACGCAATGGATAGTTTGAATGGTGACGAATGGAAAGAAATTTACAGAGCCCTCTGGAACAACGAGGTCTTCTTAAACGAAGTTGCTGCACTTAAACAAAATGGCATTGACGTTGATGTAGTCCTTATGGAAGTCAAAGCTATATTTGGTATTTATAATTAATTAATTGATGTTAAAATAAACTGTTGATTCAAGTTAATGTATTCTTATTATTTTTGTTTATTCCTTATTTACATTTAGGCAGAGTAGAGTAGACTTTAGTTTTATTATGAAAGATACTTTTAAGAAAATGAGTTAGTACTTATTTTATTTTTTGATAATTCTACCTGTGTTTAAAATATTGTTAAAAAACCATGAATTATGCTTAATAAAATATTTAAATATCTCTACATTCGTAATAAGTATCGAATAAATGAATTACATATAACTGTCATGAAACTATAGTTGTTGTAATTTGTATTTAACTATTCACATATATTGATTACTGAAATCTTAAAACTATTTTATTATGTTTCTGTCGAGCTTAACAAAAACGTTTGCTTCTTTTATAATAAATTACAATATAAAACCTTTACAGATAGGCAATCTTTTGAATTTATGAAGAAAGAATCATTACAAACAGCAAATCCAGGTTCCTCGACTAGTCTGTAATTATATAAAGGTACGCATGTATTAAGCAACGAAAATGATAGTGTAAAGCAGATGCTAAGTTGCTCGGTGTCGATATCATTGTCTAAATCTTGAGATGTGCATATTTTATTTATCAAAACCCGAACTGTCGGGCCGAGTTTACGCGCGAACCTTATTTAATTATGCAGACGTAGATGAACGTACCCATTTATTTAAGGGGGAAATAAATGATTCCCTTTATATTGTCCCATTTTTGTGAGTGACAGTATTTTATATTTGTGTCAGTGTTTTTGAGATGGATTTGTTTTGTTAAATATTGTAAAGGGAATAATTTTGATACTTATAGGTATTGATTTACACAAAATGTATTACGATTTTTCTTTATATAATATGAAACAAGTTTTTCATAGTACATAAAAACTTCTCAAATTAGAAAATTTTAAGTCTTATATGAACTAAAAATATAATAATGAAGTATTGCCATTTTGCTGATTTGGATTAATAAAGTGAACAAACAAGTATTATCTTGGACATCTTGACTTGACCATTGACCAACTTGACCATTTCGAAAATATTATAGAAAACCTGTTGTATAGTTGCGGTGGTATTTTAATTTATAGATATTCCAATGTGATGAGATTCTTATTATTACACAATTATCAAAAATATCACAGAGCATTGATCAATATATCCGAAGCCAGAACAGTTCCTGACTGTAAACGTGACCGGTTGTGGGTTCGATTCCCCCTGGATTTGTATATCTTCAAATTGTTTTCATTTTCTAATTCTGGTAAAATAAAGTTTGCAGTTCCGCCACTCAACACGGAATGTCTCGAGTTCGTCGGAAGGCGGAGTACGGTGTCTCTTGAAACTAGGTACCTTGTCTTTGCGGAATCAAAGCGTGATGTTAAAAAACATATAAGCTGAAGTTTGTAACGTTCATCTCCCCCCCCGAAATTGAATATATATAAATACTATAATTATAAAACATACCTTGGCTCATGATACGACTCGCGGTTAGGACCCAATATCGTTATGTTCGCAATAACTCAAGAACTTTTAGAGATTCAGAGGCAACAGTGTCAAGAAATGTTAATAACTACCTATTATCTTAAAAAGGATATAAAACTTTCAGAAGACATTATAGTAAGAGATTTTAGTACGTTAGATATTCCGTTGTAACCACCACCAGCTTTTCCAAGGAAAGCCGAAGATGCGTCTTATTTAACCCTCTGTTATAAGTATCCTTTGCTGATAGTCATAGCAGAAGGGAAAATAGCTTAATGGCCCCACCCCGCCATATGCCGTGAATTCCGACCGATCGGCGGACCCGACCGACCTCAGAGTGAACCCTCCGAGACGCAACGGAACTTCGAACGTATATGTTACTTACAATGCTTTTGCAAACGAACAATTATTAGTTATTTGTTCCGTCCGTGTAAGGATCCCTCAATGAGGCTAATACGCTTATTACACTTTTAAATACATATCTCGATACTTAAAATTACTTATGGTATTTCTTTACGTACTTTTTACGTTAAAAATATATTAAAAATATATTATAATTATATATTTGAATTGGTTTTTGAGACTATTATATATCGTAGATTGGTTCTTTAGACCATTGTATATCGTTGATTGGTTTGTGAGACCATTATATGTCGTAGATTGGTTCTTTAGACCATTATATGTCGTAGATTGGTTCTTTAGACCATTATATATCGTAGATTGCTTCTTTAAACCATTATATATCGTAAGTTGGTTTGTGAGACCAATATAAGTCGCAGATTGGTTTGTGAGACCAATATAAGCCGTGGATTGGTTTGTGAGACCAATACATGATGATGATACGTCGATTGGCCTGCCAGACCAATATTACTTTACGGTTCGCATATCAGTTCAGACGCACAACCGCTAGACGACCGATTGTTTTATATTAACGCACAGCACATACGTAGCAGTCGTTTGTCATAACCAACAATTGAACTCGGTTATGCGTTCTACCACCAAACAAGGCGCTAGACAAACAGTCGAACACCATTAAGTACTACAGCATTTCGTGATATATTAGTATAGCTCTCCCCGTAAGGAGGCAACTAAAACATACTTCGAAACACACGAGACATAATAGCGTCACATAACCATTCATCCTACACCAGGGGTGTAAAACAACATAGAAACGGTTGAATCTATGTCCGTCGCCGTACAGGTATCGCATGTACAACGCAAGACAGCATCAGAGAAGATACAAGTCGCGCCACCGACATCAGTTATCAGTAAACTATAAAGCTCACCGAACCCCGACAGTCGCATGTCACAAGCAATATCAACATCCAACGCCATACAAGCATCGCTTACGCAACGCGAGACAGCAACAGACTCGATACAACCAACCAACATCTCCATAGCGTTTCACCTAAGCCGACTATAGCAGCCTCAGTGGCATCAAGCAACATTGGATTGCTCCACAGACATCAGTTATCAATAAGCTGTAACACTCACCGAACCCCGACGGTTTTTTTTTTTTTTTTTTTTCTGTCCTTGAGTTAAATGCTGTTGACCTTAATGGTCTTTACAGAGACACCGGGAGGGGGAGGGAAGAGGGTACTCTAGCCCTGCGAAGTATTAGCAAGCACTGACGTGTCTGCTTGAGAGGAAGCCGACGACCGCAAGGGCGCCTCCTGCGGGGCTCGAACCTCGGCTTGCGGTCGGCGAGCGGGCGGGGGATTTTTCCCTACTCTAAAAACACAAGCCAGCCGCGGCGTGAAGTCGCGACTGGGGGAATTTTTAACTATTCTAAGGGAGCCTATTACAGTCCCTAACCGTTGGACCCGGCCGCGCCAACGCGCGGACGGGCCGTGACGTAAGCTGGACTTCGCCGTCGTGTCCGACGACGGCGGTGTTTGTGTGTAGTGTTGGTGGAGTGTTTCTTACCTAACATTTTCCCGTTTGCTGCCGTGATGGGGTCGTCGGGGTCTAATAAGACGCAACGCGGGCGTCTAAGTTTAGGATGCGCGGACGGGGTGTAATCGCACGCCCGTACGACGAGGGGATTTATGTGAGTATCTGCGCGCTCGTAATAGCGCTTGGCTAGGCCGTTGCAGAACTCTTTTATCGATTCCAGTTCGAAATCCTTATGTAAGTCTATATTACGAACGTACCAGGGGGAACCCGATGCAATTCGTAGAAATCGGTTTTGAACCACTTGAAGTGGTTTAAGCTCGGTGTGCGCGAACGCCACACAAGCGTACGTGAGGACGGGCCTAATGCAGGTTTTATACAATGTCAGCTTATTTCTAAGTGACATTTTACTGCGTTTACAAATTAAAGGGTGCAATCTATTAAGATAGAAGCGGGCTTTATTACACACTCGACTAATGTGTTTTCTGAAGGAGAGTCGGGAGTCTAGAGTGACTCCGAGGTACTTAAAATGTTTTTGCCACGGAATTGGCTTGTTAGTTAGGTATACGGTAGAGACCGTTTCATGTTTCAGTGGAGGGAACAATACCGCGGCACTCTTTTCGGGATTGACCTCGATCCTCCATTTGCGGTACCAAGGGCGTCGGCGGCCGCCTGGAGTCTCTCGGCAATGACGAAAGAGTGGCGGGAAGTGGTGTATAGGGCGGTGTCGTCGGCGCACATAGCCAGATGGACATTGTTGACTCTCGGTATGTCGCTGGTGTACAGCACATACAGTATATGAGAGAGCGTGGAGCCCTGAGGGACTCCGGCGCGAATTAGTCGGGGAGTGGAGAGTGTACCTTCCACTTTAAATCGGAAATATCTGTTTGAGAGATAGTCCTTGAGGACGCGAATTAAATGATCCGGGAGGCCGGCATTGTGCAGCTTGTAAATCAAGCCACTATGCCAAACTTTATCGAACGCTTTCGCGATATCGAGAAAAATGGCCGCAGTGGAGCTGCGGACACGGTATCTAACATTATATCTGGCTATGTGTTCTACTAGCCGATGCACTTGGTGTACGGCGGAGTGGCCCTTGCGGAACCCGAATTGCTCGTCTAAGAGCAGACGTTTCGTCTCTACCGCTTCGGAGAGTCTAATGAGAATTATCCTCTCGTAAATTTTACCTAGGCAGCTCAGCAGGCTGATAGGCCTGTAGCTGCTGGGGAGATTCCTCGGCTTGTTCGGCTTCGGAATACCTATGACTATTGCCTCCTTCCATTGATCTGGGAAGGTACAAGATTTGAGGAGGCAATTAAAAATGAGTACTAATAAGGACACGAACTGGGCCGGTAACGTTTTTAACGTCCTGTTATTAAGACCGTCGGGCCCCGGGGCCTTCCTGTCTTTCAGGTTCTTAATGATATTTTGAACCTCACCTCATAGTCACGAGACCGTCCGACCTGAAGGCTCGCGACAGCGCCCAGAAAGCCTGGTGCGAAGGCGCGAGTCCCTCTAGTCTCTTGTCCCACGACTCGCCGCGGAGCATGTCGAACGCGTGTCGAACGCTCCTCCTCAACCTGTTTAATTCCCTACGGTTGTCGTCTGTCGCGTATGTGTCGTGTCGTCTGGCTGCGTTATTAACCTTCTGCTTTTCTGAGATTTCAAATCGTCCTTGCGGTACGTTTGTAATCTCTTTAGAGCAGCTGAGGATCGTGTCGTGTATATAATCTGAGAATTGATTAGCCGCGTCTATTGCTAAATCAACCGAGTCAGTGATGCCTGGGATTAGCTCCTTAAGAGGAGAATTATTGGCTCGAAGAAGCTTTGCGAACTTCTTCCAGTCTGTAATTGTTTTGGTCGGAGGGCCTGAGGGGCGCTCCGTACCTAGTTTAATTAACACCGGTCTATGATCCGAATCTAGTTCCGGCTGCGATTCGATAGAGTGTTGCCAGAGGGCGACATTCTTAAGGATCGCAATATCTAACACCTCCGGCGTGCCTGAGGGGCCAAAGCGGGAGGGGGTGGGGGGGCCGATGACGGCCGCATTGTATTTGACAGCTATTTCGTCGAGAGCCTTACCTCTTTTCGTGGTTTTCGACGAATTCCAGCTGATGTGTTTACAATTTAGGTCCCCAGTCAGAAGGACTGAGTCACCCATGTCTAAGAGCGACTTGATGTCGCTTTCTAGTATTGGTTTGTTCGGCGAGAGATACACCGAGGCTATGACTATTGGCTGATGGCCTGTCATATAAATTTGGCACACTGACGCTTCGATGTTAGCAAGCGACGGAGGGTCTAGCGGTATACAATGTAATTTCTTATTGTAATAAATCATAGTGCCACCTCTTGCGGTGGCCCTATCATTCCTCACAATCCTATAGTTCGCAATGCCAGGAGAGCGAACGCTAGGTTTAAGAAAGGACTCTTGTATACAGAAGAAATCTAATTGTCTTGAGTGGACGTACTCACTCATAAGCTCTTTCTGGCCTTTGACACCGTTTGCGTTGAATGTCGCGATTTTTAGGGCTAATGGTTTTACGCGCGCGAGACGCGAATCAGCGGGCCGAGGGGTAAATCTATTGTTGACCGCCATCTAATTGATTGATTTTAGAATTTATTTAGCCTGGAAGCCTACGATGGCTTCCAGAAGAGTGGCGTGCTCGCATACCGCTTGTAGGCGAGCCATATTGTTCCCGTTGGTGTTGCGCAGCTTAGCCGCGAACACGCCGAGTTCGACGAAATTGAGCGCGCCGGCAAAGTCCATAACGAGCGAGAGGTCGCTCGCGGGACTACCCTGAGGGGGTTGCGGGCGCGGGGAGGGCCGCGGGGACGTCGGTGCGCGAGTCGCAGCCGGCACCGCAACACGTGCCGCTGCTGGAGGTGGCGTGGGCTTGAACCACGCGTTCACCTTTGGAGGTGGAGCCGGTGTGAATACCTCCGGAGCTGAGGGCTCCTTCGGTTGCTCCGTCTGGCGAGAGGGGAAGGTCCTCTTCCGGTACCCTCCTTTACCAGTGCGCCTGCGCGGGGCGCGGACGCAGCCGCGATAGTTCGCGGGGTGACCCTGCGTCTCGCAGAGGACGCAGCTGGGAGGAATTTCCGGGTCGGGAACTTTCCGCGGGCATTCCGCGGTGGCGTGGTCGTCCAGGCACTTTACACAGCGCGGACGCGCGTGGCAGTGCTTGGCCGAGTGCCCGTAGTTTTGGCAGCGGTGACACTGCCCTATTAAGCCTTTATACCGGGGGGGTTCTACACGGATCCCCGTCAGGTTACAGATGGACCGGAGGTTGAAGACCTCCTTGCCCTCGTTGGTTCGGTCTAATACTACAAGAATACTGTCGTAGTTGACTTTTGTACGCATGTTGTACATTCGGTGTACTTCGCGTACCGGAAGCCGCGACTTAAGGTCGCTCTCTATGAACTCAGCGTCCAGTTCGCGGGGGACGCCTTTAATAACGACGCGGAGAGTTTTCTCCTCCTCTAAAGCGTAGGTGTGGAAACCTACGTTTGTTTCCCGCATGCGGCGGGTTAAGGCGCGGTGGTCCGCGGCCGACGGGACCTGTACTTTAATCCCTATGGACGTCAGCCTCGCGGAGCTGTACGCCACTTTATTTAAGAGCATCCACGCGGATACTTCGTTCCACTTTCCTTTTTCCTGTATGTAGACAGGCGGTGGTAATTTCGGACGAGGCGGTTGTTGATTACCGGACGCTGCGCCTGAAGGGCGAGGACCGGGCGCAGAGGGCGCAAGGGGAGCGGCACGCGGGGCCGGCGCGGGGCGAGGGCCCGTTGCTGTGTGCGCGGACACCGGAGCGGTCGGGGAAGCGGCTTGGTAGACGCGGGGGCGGGTGAAGCCCGCACGGCCGACGTTTGCGCGTCGGGTTTTCGCGCTTTTGAAGGCGCGACGGCCTGAGGGGCCTTCTTCGCCTTCCTCTTCGCTGATTTTGAGACTACGGTCTCAAAATCCTGAGAGGACGTGTCCGACTCGGCGCCCGACACGTCCATTTCTGACGCGGAACTACTACTAGAGTCCCGCTCGGGGGACGTCGTGCGCGTCCTAATTGTGCCTCGGGGCACTTCGGCGGCGCTCGGGCCGGCGTCGGGGGAGCGCGGGCTCTCCTTCGCGAAAACGAAATTACGGAGGCCATCGTAGGCCTCGACGTGAAAGGTACGTAAGTACCTTATGAGGTCCTCCTTCGAGAGGCCCTCCATGTTGGCGGCGGCGACGACGTTAAATGTCTCCCCTCACCTTTCGGCGGGGGAGGGTGTGTGGCACTAAGTACACTAAGTATGCCCGTTTGGTGAACGGGGGTGTGTAAGGACAACTGTGAACACTTACTCCCAGAAACGCCAACCACAGCTAGACGACGCGCAGTACAGCACACGGGGCACGGCACGGCGCGGTCCTCACAGCGGCGGCACTCTGGAACACTGATCACTGACGCACAACGAAACGAAAAGCAGCGCTCGGACGCACAATCGAGAAGGGGATGCCCCAATGTTGTCACACGACCGTCGCCGGTCGGTGCCAAATCGGAGACCCCGACGGTCGCGTGTCGCAAGTTATATCAACGTCCGACGCCGTACAAGCATCGCTCGCGCAACGCGAGACAGCAGTAGACTCGATACCACCAACCAACATCGCCATAGAAGCTCACCAAAGTCAACCATAGCAGCCTCAGTTACGCCCGGCAACGTTGGGTTGCGCCATCGACATCAGTTATCAGTAAGCTGTAACGCTCACCGAACCCCGACAGTCGCATAACGCGAGTACATGACGGATCTCCTATATGTTTAAGAATATTATATCAATATAACCATAAAATGCTTAATTCGTTAAATACATGATATTATATTAATTATGATTTATTAGTTATTGTTTGCAGAGCTTAGTATAATATTAAAAATATATATATAATACTCAGTAAATGCATATAATAATATGTTCATACAACACTATTCAAAGATGGCGGCAGACGCTTTGGTATATTTATATTACAAATTTCATATATCTCTTAGAATGTACATTCTAAACATTTAATATCTATAATATAATTATTTTACTTTATTAATAATAATATGATATTCATTTATTGACACTTTTCTACTAATAATGGAAAAAGAACTTACCAACAAATTCTTCATATTATAGGAATGTAAATCTTACCGACCACGAATACCATAAAAACAATAATAATCATATTCCTATGTATTTCCGATATTAAATATTGTTATTATATTCACTTCTAGTGTATTATATTACTATTATTCCAAATTAAATATTAACATTATTCTAAAACCTTCTTTTCCGCACATGACGCTCCCGCCAATCCTCCATCTTTTTTTTTTCTTTTTTTCCAAAATCCATTGTATCATTCTAGACTGCCAGTAATTCATTCAGCCAAAATTATATTTAATAAAAATAAAATTATTAATTATGTTATTACTATCTACCTATTAATACTATATAAAATAATATTAATTGTTATTATTAAATTATTTGTACATTTATATATAGTACGTATCGTTACAAGTTATAATTTTATTTGTTTGTTAAACTTAAGAAAATTCATATTAACTCCAAATAACGATGTTAATGAAATATAAACATTATACGCCTTATCCAAATATTAATGTAAATAACGGTCTTTCAATTTCTTCACGTCTTACGGAATTGATTGATGTTCGCAGCTCTCTTTTTGAAATAAACCGATAAGAAATTCACCTATCAATAATTTACAAAATATAATTTTACCCATATAAATTTATATAATAAAGCAATATGCATATTATTATATACCGGTGATAGGTAAGCTTCAAACATAAAGAGTAGAAAGAATAAAATGAATAAAAAATGTTTGGACGTAATTTCACTGATTATCCTTCTAAATTTTTAAGCCTTGTAAATTACTACTTCAGAGCAGACTTTCAGGTAAAATGACGATAATAACTCAGATGAGGCCTCTTAGACTATACGTGGCGCCGTACTCTACCT
This sequence comes from Dryadula phaetusa, assembly GCA_032432895.1. NCBI lineage: Eukaryota > Metazoa > Arthropoda > Insecta > Lepidoptera > Nymphalidae > Dryadula > Dryadula phaetusa. The sequence continues at coordinate 829,437 of JAOYRS010000059.1, forward strand.
GAAAACAAGTCACTAACTTGATAATTTTTGATCTCCTTAAATTATAAATAAAATGTTTTTTATAATTTGCAAAAGTATTATATCTATTTTAGTATTATATAATATTCTGTAAGATCAATATAACACTAAGCTTTCGGCCGCATTGCACTGTTTGCAATTATTGTTTACTGTAAATTAATCAACTCATTACGTTTTTAGTGTAAAAATGGACGTAAATAAAAAATCTAAACAAAATTTCTCTCAAGGAAGTCAAACGCAGCCATTATGCTTATATAGAACGGAAAGAACTCATTCGTATGGTATCATATTGTTTTTTTTAGCGTCACGCTTTTATCCTGCATAGCAGAGTAGACAGAAACAGTAGCGCAGTGGGATAGCGTCCGACTGTAAACATGATCGGTCGTTGGTTCGATCTATACTCGGGGGAGAGATTATATTTAAATTATTTTCACTTCCTCGCTTTGGTAGGACAAAGTGCGGCGTTGACTTCCACTACTCAACACGCAGTGTCTCGAATTCGGTGGAAAGCGAAGTACAGAGTATGACACTAGGTACTCTCTGTCTACCCTATATTGTTTTAAATGAAATGTTGTAGGGTTGACATGTTTTTGGATGGCTATCTGAAAAAATATAATTATAACATCACGTACGTAAATTATTGGTACACCTAAATCGATAGTACATCGAAATATCGGAACAGAAGCAACCCAGTGCTAACGGAACTATAGTTCGATATAACTTCTTACCATTAGCAATAGTTAACGAGGTTCAATGAATACAGCTTAATAGTAATTTCTAACTTCAAAACATTTAACAAACTAGTTTGTTGCGCGAACTGCGGAGAGGTGGATGGGACGTGGTTATTATATACGATGCATAGTACAATTCTTATGAAAACATACGTTTATATAATTGAACAGAAACCGACCGTTTCGGCTTTAATATCTATGAATCATGATATTATTAAAAAAGCTTATTAAATTAGCTTCTGATGTTTTTTTACTATGTTAGTTGTTTATAAAACACAAGGGAAAGACCAGAAATAATTAAATATTTTAAAATAAATTAAAAGTGTAATTAAAAAATATTTAAAAAATAATTAAATATTTTAAAATAAATTAAAAGTTTATATGTTACATGTGTATATAAAATTTGAAACAAGATATCTCGCGAAACAATATATTTTTTTGTATTACATTTCTCATACTATCAATTAAATAACATAATTTTCAACTAAATTCAAATATTTAAATATAATAAAATCGACACAAATAATAACACTATTTGAACAAAATGTACAAAGCTAATTTTTTTTAAAAAACAAAGTCTAACAAAATGATTTTGAATATTCCGAATTAAGGCGATACTATTATTTCTTAATTGTGAATAATAAAATAAAAACTATACCTTAATTTATATTACTTTTGAAAACATCAACGGTGTGGTCACTACTGTTCAAACGTATCTACTCTCTTAGGGTCTCTGCCAACTTTCAGTGAACTGAGCAGTAGTTAAGAACAGTCCAGGACCAAGATAACAAATATGCGGATAATATATTGTACCTACATAATAATATCTGACTCTCACATTGGTAATAATGGCACCTACATAGACTGTCACATACAATAATCCCTTCGTAACATTACGCATGTTAGATTTATTAGTGTGTAGTAGATAAGCGAGTTTAATAATTTTTATAAACACGGTTTTGTTAGCACAATAAAACATATAAAATTATTTATCAATATTAGCAAACAGTAGGACAATATCTGATAAAAAAACACTATTGGTTTTGGATATTAAATATTGTTATTTAAATATTTTCATTTATTTGATCAGGTGCGCCGTTAAGGTCTGCCATTGAACACGCAATGTTTCGATGTCGGGGAGAATGTGGAGAACGGAGTATCATGACACTTGGGCCTCTCAGATGACTTTGTAATACAGTGGAAGGAGTAACACTAACAGTTCTTGCAGTGTTATTTTGGTTTATTTCAAGCCATCTGATTTGCTTGAAAATTAATTATTTTTGAAAATTATTTCTGAAAATATTTTTACAGCGTGAACCGTGAAGCGTGATAATCTTAACAGAATGATACAAAACTCGAAAATATTTGTTATGTTCGATTTATTTGTTCATTACAAAGTACCTACGAATAAACGTGTATCATAACAATAAATATTTTAAAGCTTTCGTTAACTATTCGACGTATGTTTATGTTTTAGTAGGATTTGGTTTTTTTCTTTCAATATTTATTGTGGTTATTGGGTAGATATAATCGAGAATCAACAAATAAGAATATAGAAAGTTCATTAAAAGACTAGCTTACGTCAATACATTTTTAGATTTTATTACACGTTAAACTTTGATCTGAAAACGTATTTAATTTAACGTATAAGACACGTTTCATTTAACATACTCAGTAGCTTTATTGAGAAAATTATTAATGATAATTAAAGATTGTAGCAAATTTTTGCAGTTATCCCTGAAATGTATGTACTGTAGTGGTAGCTTTTCCATATTGAAACAGACATCGAAACAAAAGATACTCAACCTCTTACAAAATTACTTAACGAAAGCACGTTCATTGGAGTGAGTTGATTATCGATTCACTTCGCTGAGTTGATTTTGGATTCATTTTTCAGTTAGTGAAATTATTTTTTTAAATATTTTATTAAAAACTCACCTACATCCAATTGTAGAACGTGTGGTGCGGTAGAAGATGCGCAATATATTTTTGTGAAACGTACACGAACCGAGGCCTGTGAAATTTTTGGGTTGATAAATTTATTTTTAATGTTAAAGATATTGGTGGGTTTCATAGTGTTCTAAGTAAACCAAATAAATGCATATAAAAACAAATATGATAAGGTGCTAAAAATAATTTTAAAATAATCAAATTATAATTGTGTGCAGCAAAATTTGGCTGTGAATTTGATTGGCTGTGGGTTTGATCTCCATTAAATTATTTTCAGTTACCAGTCTCCCTCTAGTGCAACAAAGTGCGGCGTTAAGCTCCGCCAATCAATTCGCAATCTCTTGATTTCAGACCAAAAGTGGAAAATAGATTGTCTAAACATTAGTTTTTTTTATATCTGCTATACTCTGAACGAACAAGGAAAAAAGCACGACTATTTATGAGTTATTAAACAATATTAATGAAAAGCTGCATTCTCTTTCATATTCCGTTCCATTTCAATAAGTCTGAAGCAGTGAGATATTGAACGCAATGCGTCTAACAATAAAATTAAATAAACTAAAAGCTTTCTGGCGCTTGCGGATATTTTGCACAGTGCTTAATGAAATATTTTATAGCGCATGTAACAAAGAGTGGAATTACAACTATGAGGCTACAAAAGTTTTTAGATATTTTATTAATGCTATTAAAAGAATTTATTAACTTGTTTATTATAATCGAGACTGAATTGTATCTTGTAAGAAACTAACTAATTGTCGCCGCACCTTCGGGTGGATATTCTCAGGGCCTTCCTTGTGTAATTTTGACTATACAACATAAATTTTCATCTTTTCTGGACCAGTGAAAAAGTTTCTCCTAATGTTCCCTGCTAATGTTAAAAAAATCAGCGTTCTCTGTCAGTCAGTCATTGACTTCCGAGATAGATTTATAAATACAAGCTGTGCTGCTGACGCGTTAATAACGCGTTGCCTAAGCAACGTGTATGTTGCTTTATTTAAACATATACATATGTCGAACACATTATATTGTTTGTTACTTTTATTTCATTAATCTAATGTATTTTTTGTTAATTTTTTATAAAAATTTATAGCATTCCGCGTTCTTTCTATATATAGAGTATAACTGTGCCAAATTCCATAGTCATTATAATTTATCCATCGTCCTTATAATTTTCTTAAAAACAGGTAGAAAGTTTTTGATTCATACATTAATATAAAGATGATCAATGATCAATAATTTTAAACAGGTAAAAAAAGGTTGTAGTTTCAAGTTTATACTTCTTAATGCAAAGAAGTCAGGATTGGTCTATTAATAATAACAGGTAAGATATTGTTATATAAAAATATTTATATTTTCCGAAGCCAATATACACGATGCTATTTACATTTTGTACTATTAATTTGTAAAATTAAAATTAATAAAATAAATACATCCACCTCAGTAAGCAATAGTTTAATTGAATTACAGTAGACAATAATTGCAAACAGAGTGCGGTTTGTGGCCGAATGCTTTGTTTTTAATTGAACTAATAGAATATAATATTAAAGTGATTCTAATTATTATAGTAATAGAAAGGTTTTCAAATTATTCTGTTCATTGGAAATGCTAGTTACATCTTAAGATCAATTTTAATAAGTAAATACGCAATTTTAATAATTTTGTCGCTATAATTTTTGTTTTTTAGCTTCACGCTTTATTTCTAGCTGGGTAGTCTACGCACCCTGAATACCTCTTTCGTTTCGTCTTCTTCATACATGCCCAGGGCATTATGAAGTGTTATATAATATGTAGATTTTATATATTATCGTAGGTTACAGGTAGTTTTTTTTTGGAACTTCTGGCTTTTATATGAACAATAAGTTAGTTGGAGATCGCTCTAAATTGAGACTCATTAGTTACCCCGTGTGGGAGCCGTATCCACAACTATTGTGATTGCATGCAGATAATGTCCTGGTTCGCCACGACAGCTCGATCAAATCTAATGTTGCGAGTTGTTTTTTAGAGTTGCCTTTATGAAAATTAAACAGCTCCTTTTAATATACAAATTATAACAAAAAGTATCAAAAGAAAACGCAAAATAATTGAAACATTATAAAAAAACAAATAAAATATGTTACATTTTATCGACAAACAGAAAGACGATTTATTATATTGTTAAGGATAGGGTGCGGGAGTGCGGCATCTTTTGTATTGGCCAGCTTCTTACCTTTGTTATCCGTCAATTGAATTACTGCGGGCTGCGACTGCGAAATAGGAAAAAGGTGTAGTAAATTAATCTAACAGGAAATATATATGGATACACAATAACTCTTAGTTAACAAAACAAAACAATGCCTTTTTTTAGCACACGGCAAAGTTAACATATATTTATATGTTAACTTTGGCCGAGTACTAAAAAAAGTATTACATAATACTTGTACGTAACTGTCTAAGACAAACTTAGTTAAATATATATTATTTTAACCACTATTGTTGAAGTGATATATATATATATATATATATATATATATATATATATATATATATATATATATATATTTAACGAAGTTAGTCTAAAGTACTTACGTAAAAGCATTATTCGTCCGCGCGGCGTTGAGTGTCGCCACTGAACATGCAATGTCTCGAATTTGGCGGAAGCCGAATGATGAAATGTCTTGACACTAGATATTTGTACGTGTCTACACTGCTACGTGGAATAAAGTGAAGCATGAATAAAAAAAATATTCGTCTGCAATTTGTATTAATATTTTATATATTTAAAGAAATAATATATTGAGTTTATATTAAAAAAATACCCAAATTTGATAAGATGCATACTATTTGTTTAAAAAATAAAATAATTGAGAACACGCTTAAATTGATTTTCTTCATGTAATGTTAGTCTGGGCTATCTTTATCATGAAAATATTGTATTGTCATGGAAGCTAGTAGGCAAATTATGAAAAACCAAGATGTCGGGTAAAATAAAGGTAAAATAAAGGTTATATTGATTGAAAAATAAAAGGACAATGACAAGATTCTGGTACGATAAACTAATTTATGGTAAATTATTTTTTTAGCTTAACGCTTTTATCCCGCGTAGCAGGGTGGGCAGAAAGTACCTAGTGTCAAGACACTCCGTACTTCGCTTTCCACCGAATTCGAGACATTGCGTGTGGAGCGGTGGAACTCAACGCCGGACTTTGTCTTACCAGAGCGAATAAGTGAAAATAATTTAAATATAATCACTCCCCCGAGTGGGGATCGAACCCACAACCGATCGCGTTACAGTCAGACGCTGTCCCACTGCGCCACGACCGGCCTTTTTTTAAAAGCCACATACTTTATCTTGCAAAGCTGCGTAGTGAGCGACAGCCTAGTGTCACGACACTCCATTGAATCTTTTCAGTCCGAATCGAACCCTGTTTATAGTCATCCGCTGTCCCACTGCGCTATAATACCCTCAGATAGAAAAATAATAAATTATTCGACATTCAATAAATAAAACGTAACTTTTTTTTATGAAGAAAATTATTTATCTGTGACTTCATTTTTCGTGTTTCATACAGCAAATCCCTTTATTGATTACCAATTACTATAATAAAAACAATTAGACTGCCATCAAACAAAAAAATCTTATTATCTAACCTTATCATATAATACAATAAATTGCTACATTTAACGAACCGTATATCGTCATACAAATGAAACGTGTATGCTTAATCGTCTGAGGATAGCAATTAAAAAAATCGTTTGTCATATATAATCCTTACATAAAATTATCATTTCTTTTATGTAAATCTTTACTTTTGCGTAACTTGTTGTGAGCTTAGCCGCGATAGATAGTGCTTTAATTATATTTATTAATGGCATTTAATTGAAATCGATTCAATTTTTAATTCTGAACAACATCACGTTTCGACGTTATATTGATACAGGAATAAGGAAGTATTGGTAAAATCAGTATTATTATTATTTTAAGTCGTTTAATTTTTTTTCACTTCACAGAATATATACATATATATTTTATAAAAGTTATCATAAATCCATGAATGATTCGTAAAAAAATCTTTCATTCAGTAGTATGGAAATTATAAGTTTGGAAAGAGGCGTATAAAATTTGCAAATAATTACATTTTTATAATAATTTACATATATACATTAAATAATTTAAAAATGAAAATTTCAAACATATTCTTTAACACTTTCTCACTTTTGTATAAAATGATACACGTTGCTAATGTAACACGAGTTTCATAGGTAAATGGATCCTATTTTATCTTATAATTACACATATTATGAGAATTACAACATTTATTTACAACTTATTTTTTTATCATGAGTTGCCTTATTTCAATCGAATTTTGTATTTACTTTATTTTTATGTACTCTTACCTATTGAAAAATTTAATAATTGGTAGTAATCAATAAATAGAAACCAATGAATAACTATGTTTTTCATTTCAATTGACACTACTACAAATTTTCTGTCTTTAATCTGTTGAGGATATGATAATATTTTTTTTTACGTATTTGAGTAAATAATTTCCATTATAATAATGAAATTTTAAATGTATAATATCCTTAAATTTAGTTAGAAACGATTTTTCTTATAAAAACGATAACAAAGTAATATATACTAGTATCTTTCTGTGAAGTATATGTTAAACATGAGCTACAAAAGATTGAAAACGAGCATAATGTAGGTAAAATCGGAGTAATAATCTATCCAGGTGCAGGCTTGCAGGCAGCTAAGAGGGCGGTAAGTAAATAGAGGAGTAATGAATCACCCTAACAGTTTTCCGATAAGAGCGGGCTCTCGGCCGATACACTGAGCCCTGTTTTATTGTGCCACTATTTTCACTCTATCGCCGGAGAACGCAGTGGCTCGGAAGCTCAGATAAAGTCGCGACCCACTAATATATAACTGGTATAAAAGCTTTTGGCTCCAGAAGGCGGGTGGAGCTGGTCGATTGCTTTGGCGTTCGCGTCACGTTCTGTTTACAATGAGGGCACGTAATTGTTTCATTCTTGCAATGTGCCATCAACATTGGACACTGCAGTGTGCGCTGTATAACTGATAGTCGATATCTTTTGTATTGGACTTTAGTTATCATGTAAGCTTTTTAATGTTTTATTTATGAAGATATTGATTTTGATAAAGATTATAAGAATTACATACTTACGTATGTTTTTTTATTTATTTGGCCTCACTTACAACATATTTTATATTTATAAATAATTAATATTTTTCATTTCAATAGGCACTACTACTAATTTTCTGTCTCTAATTTGTTGAGAAATTGGTAATATATTCTTTCACGTACTTAAGTAAATAATTTCCATCGTGATAATGGCAGTATAAATGTATAACGTCCACATATTTAGATACAAACGATTTTCCTTATAAAACTATAAAAAGGATGTGCGGTAAATTGAAATAGATTGCGTTTCTATAGTTACAGGAACCGTGACTGTATGAAAATACCATCTAATCCGCATATTTGAGCTTACCATAAAAATCGCGAAGCATTGCCAATTTTATTCGCTTTGGACCAATTTCATACGATTGTTATAAAAGTGAAGAGGGTCTGTGATGTCAAGGAGTCTAACAAGGGTTAATGTACGAACATCTCCTTATTTCTAAGGCACTGTCCGGATTATTATGAAACTGACTTCAAAAGGTTTTAAATACGCTCGCGTATGCCTCTTGATCTTATTACACTAATCTGATATGCGATATTCAACGCTCAGTCATGCAGACGTTGCTGATGGATGTACACTATAGAGTATATATATATGTATATAGTCTATAGTATATATACATATATATATATATATATATATATATATATATATATATATATATATATATATATATATACATATATATATATACATAGGCACACTTAAAGGCATTTGAAAATCCATCTAAAACATTCACTGAGATAAGTCTGTCCCTGATAAACCTTGTCTGCGAGTTGTTGTTTATAATTTCATCATAACATTAAATTTTATTGTATACAGTGCCATAATTAAGTTAAACCCCCGCCTGTCGTTCGTAAGCCTCTTAATATTCTAATACTGGCCGAAGGCGTCTTCGTCTTCTATTAAAGAGAGGGACGGAATTATAAATTTCACTTAAATTATTAAGTTTATTTTGTCACTTCTGTCATGGTTCAATGGAAAGTGATACGTAATGTCAATATTGTTGATTGGTCAAAAATAAAATGTATTTGAGGCAAAGTCAAGTTGTAAATCAATATTTGACTAGGGTGTAGGTACTGAAATATTATAAATGTAACTAGGATATTGTTCCGAGAAATAATTTTCTATTTTATAATGGTTTAGCAAATACCTAGGCATTAGGTACTTAGGCTGTAAGAGATTGTATATGACTTAAAAAGTGAAATTTTACAATTTATTTAAAATACTCAGTTTGTAATAAAAAAACAAAAGTTAAAAATTTTAAACTATCATTATTTTTGATTTTGTTATATTCAATGATACTATACTATTACTATACTAGTAAATAAAATTGGAGTGTCTCATCGTCATATTAAAATAATCGTTTTATACTTAATACGTATGTACGTCTACACGTACATGTGATATATTCCAAAATAACATTTGTTTCAATGTTGGTCTGTCTGTCTGCTTGATTCGGCTAATCTTTGGAATGGCTCGACTGAAGTAATAAGGAATATTTAAGGCTATTATTTTAGAATTATAAATTAAAAATCCAAAGATGTTGATTTCCACACAGACGTAGCCGTGAGCACAACTTGTACATAATAAGAAGTAATACAAAAGATTTTACTGCTAATGTACTTTGAACACTAAAAATGTGACTGAACATCAAAACTAATAAAAGCTGCAGTACATGGTGCACAACGACCGTAAAACCACCATTACAACACAAAATAAGGAAGACACACTTCTTAAGAGTGCAAGCTTTTATTTCAAGTTTCATTTGAAACTTGCCTGTTTTATTTATCCCCGTAAACAATAAACCAGCGTCATATCGTTGTGAGAGTGCACTTTTAAAAATACTAATAAAGTTTCTAACTAGCTTGGTATATGCCTCTATATATGTATACTTATTTCGAATATCTTCATATTCTTCTTATAGCTATTTTATGGTAGCAAATATGCTTTTTTTAATCTGAAAAAAAATAGAGAACTAATAAAGACATACTATATAGTACAGTTTTTATGTTAAATGTTTTTTCTTTATTAACCATCAGAGCATCACGGCACAATGGGATAGCGAGGGAGTGTAAAACAATTGGTTATGGTTACGAATCCTACTTGGGAGAATGTTATTACTTAAATTCTCACAATGATAAGATGAAGCGTGGCGTTAAGTTTCGCTACTCAACACGCAATATCTCGAAATTTGCCGTAAAGTGTAGTAGGGTATGAAGCTGAAAAAAACATAACTATTGTTAGGTTATAAATAAATTAATACGACATAAAAGTTCTTTAATGAATATTTTGAAAACGCATTAAAAGAAAGTTATATTAATAGAACACAACAGTTTGTTATTTATACAATATTGACTTAGTTGGTAAATGTTTATGTTAGTTTCGTGTGTCTCAGGAATATATTATTCCTATTGCTACTACCGTATTGTCTCTGGCTCAACTTTAACCAAACAAAGGCACATTTTGGTAGCAAATCAATACATACTTGTATTATAATTTTGTAATTTAAATTGGAAATGTTTAAACATACACGCTACATTAATCTCAAGGCGTATTTAACTTCGGTATATAGAAGATATGATGATAATAAAGCCTTATAATGTTTCTACTTAGTCCCCGAAGAGCCGTGAATGCAGGTCAGCCGAGTAATAATGTGCAAATAAATATGGGTAGGTATACCTAAACAGGGCACTTTCTAGGGCACGATGTAATGTAAAGTATCGGGTATATGCTGCACCTGTTGTACTATGATTTTTTTATTTCAATAGCTAGAAAAACCATCTAAAAGGAAAATGTATATGTTTAAAAAAAAAAACTTATTAAATTTTGAACATCAACATTAAGAAATTAATTTAGCAATTAAGAGGCTTATTAATTAATGCTAGGTACATTCCGATAGTCTTGCTCAGGCAGCGTAATGTTCTTGTTTAAGCTAATATCCAATTTTGATAAAATATACAAAACAGTAATATCGATACTGTCAACTGACTGGAGACTATGAAATTAACTTCAACGAGACGAATATTTGAAAACGTAATTTTATTTTTTATATAAGTATTTGCACTGGATACGGATAATTAAATATTGTTGTGTATATACATACTGTACTATAGGCAACATAAATATTCTCTAGACTATATTAATACTATAATATAATTTGAAGATTAGTAGGGATAAGAACGTAGCGGTCGTATCCTACTCATGTCTTTCACAAATCGAACTGCGTACTTTTAAGCTCTTTCCTTAACTTTCTGTATAATATTGAGACTTTGCGGGTTACGCTTTTTGTCTTACTGGAGATGGGAAAAGAAAATGTCATATCTCGCCTCGAACGTAAATCATTGAGCCATATATATATATATATATATATATATATATATACACACACGTTTTAAACGTTGGATTAATTATAGATTTAACATAATATTTCTTTCACATTAGCTGAAACTTTAATGTAATTTGAATGGAATGGAGAGAGTATTTTAATGTTGGAAATCTGTAAATTATACTTTTGGAAAAATGCCGCTGAATTTCTTGCGTCAGTTCTTCTCAGGTCTATAGCTCATAGCTGGTAAGTTATTTGAATTTAGTTATAAATAAAAAAAGGATGTTATTTTTTCTTTTGAATAAAGTTATTTGATTTTGAGTCTTTGTTAGTCTTATTAAACTTTTGAAAGGAAAATTCCTTTCAAAAATTTAATAAATTTATTGAAAAACAAACAAATTACATATTATTAAGAATTTGAGTTTAATTAAACAATAAAACTTAATAAAAACAAAACTTATCACTTATCAATTGTAAAATGTCTCTAAGAATTAAAAAACAACCTATATTTTTTAATTCCCAGTGTTTAAAAAGTATAGCAACCGCATTATCTTTTTACAACATTTTGAGTTACATTTCAATATGGCAACATTTCGAGCTGTTTCTATATAATTCCAATTTACGAAATCCGATATTGCTGTATTCAAAAGATCCACGAAATGGATACACAAACACGGCTTAGGACTTGTGTATTCTTTGGTACAATTCTAGTCGCATTTTGTGGTAACGGAACGCCTCGTAAGTGGCTCGCGCTGAGTTTCGAGGAAAATCGTGTCGTGTATCGTATTACTGCGAACCTGCCGAAGTTTGAAAGATTTACTCTTTTTATACTGTATTTTGAACATTCTACTTGCTACAGCTTGTGATCGTATGAAGATTATCTATCAAATATGAAGACTCGTGTCGGAAATGTATTTTGCAATTTTAAATTTAAATTGCGCGTTATTATTATATGAAAAAAATTAAAAATATATATTTTGGTGATGTTTTTATTTGTCCTTAAAAACTTGTACAACAATAAAAATACTTTTAGTAGAAAAACTTACTTTATATATAAATATGTGCACATAAAAAATTAAACATGTACATTTCAAAAAATAGTTCAAATTCAAAGTAAAAACGGTAAAACCGATGCAAAGCAAAAAATTACAACGAAATATACATTTCAATTTAACAGAATTAATTTTAAAATAATAAATTATTCCGGTCACTAATAACTTTAAAATGCTCGGTCAAATGTTGACTTAATATGGAGTGAGGGAAATGCCCCACTTTACGCTTGCCTTCATTCAAGTTTTGCTGAGGGTTCGCTGTGCAAATTTACAGAGGGAGCAAGAAAGACGTTTTAAAAGGTTTACATTGCATTGCTGGTTAGATTAGCTACAGACTTGCAAACCTTAGTGAAAACTTAAATGAATTAATGATTTTATATCGATAAATGATTACTACTTATTTTCGTTCAGAATAAGCTCTTTTATTATGAGCAGTATAGTTGTATGTTATATATTGTTCTTATAATTTTCATCCACATGATATGAAAATTTCAATTTTTACAAATAAATATAATTGGAATTATATTTTTATAGTACTATTTTATTGTCATTTTTCTCTATCTGCCTGTTTGTTTCGGCTAATCTCAGGTATTTCTGAGAAACTTGATGATTCAATTTAAATGAAACTATTTTAAACGGATTTATCGCGTATATTTTGGTATTCGAAAATATATTTTTGGAAACCTGACGAATACTTTACAGTAGTCCGTGGTCACAGATAGCCTGAGGTGGTTGGCATTTGTCTGTCAGTTGATACAAAAATTAATTATGTCAATTTACCGTCATCTGTTTCTTAATTGCCTTGCGGTCTGCCTTGAATTCTTGCAGAATGAACTGACTTTATCATTGTCGCTCGTATGGTGAATTTGAGACTTTATTTTTTTTTAAGTTGGTCCCAGTTGGTAGAGAGTTTCCAACCATCTTCGGTATTGAAATTAGGATGCTAGTTGTTATATATGGTGGTAGGGAAATTTGGAAGGAAGGAGGTTTTTGCCTGTTGCGCAAAGGAGGTCGTCCTTTGGACTGGCAAAAGGTGGCTGGCTGAAAGTGGCACGCTTGGCCACAGCCGGCATCCACCTTGTCGTCATCCATATAAAAGCGCTGGATCTAAGGGCCTCCATGCCCAAAACTAAGGCCTTCCATTTCCATAGCCCACGCAAGAAGCTACTTTGTACATCCAGGGTTAGGAGGTGGAGGTGCAGGCTCAGATGTAATATCTGGGTCTTATCCTGGATGACCGATTGCGTCGAGAATTAGGGACACCGCCGTGGCCCTCGACAGGTTACTGATGAATGTCAGAGTTGGGTGATCCGTCTTGTTTGCCTTGGGTTGCAGGCGGAAGTGCTTAGCAGAGTTCACTCATTCCGTGAATCTGCGGCGGTGAGGCCCCTCCTCGATCGCTGGGTCAATAGAAATTTTGGGGTTCTGACGTTCATGTTGATCTGACAGGACACGGTTGCTTCGGCTAATAGTTGCAATAAATTGCATGTCGGGACGTGTTGTCAGCGTGCCACGAGTGTAATGCCGCTGTCAATTCAGCGCATCACTCTTTGGGTGAATTTCCTGCATGGACCCCGCAACGCCATGTCTCGATGGCTGTAGTGGGTAGGAATCTATCACTATCTAGTATGGTAATGGCTATGCTGGATAGTGAGACGAACTGGCCTGCAACGGTCTTCTTCTGTGAGTTAGTTATTGCTTTGAAGGATGCCGTGCAAATGCAGATCCGTTCTGAAGCCGCAGGCCATGGGGTAGAAGAAGGCAGTATGCGCATTTTCAACTCCCCCTATCCTAAAGGATGATAGTGGTCCTCCTGAAAGTCATCGAGGTTGCGGATGCTGTGGGAAAACCCCTGGAGCACAACTCTGGCCAGAACAAGGTGATGAGCCAAACACCGGGGCGCCGTAGTGGCGTGCGCAAGCTATCCTGCGGCACCTCATTTAGGTGTAGATGGTTTTCGTTGGGTTTTAGTGGATAGTATCAGGTAGATTTGATGAGTCCCACATTATAATTCGTCCGTAAGACAAGTCTGCTATGCACACGGATGGTCCCAGCGACAAAAAATGAGTTTTTTAAAGAATTAATTTATTTTATAATTAAAATATTATTTATTCCCTTGGATTGTAACTCAACAATTATTTATATTGAATATCAATAATTTAACAACAATTGCGAATAACTATATATTTAAAAAGTTAGCACTTTCCAATCCATTGTTTTTATATTGTGGTGTCAACTATGTGTTACGGTTAGGCTATGCTATACGCTTGTGCGAATTTTTATTTTACCACTATTTTTCTAGTTAACTTCACCTGACTACATCGATCAGAGGCCGGTCGTGGCGCAGTGAGGAGGAGTCTGACTGTAAACGCGATCGGTGGTGGGTTCGATTTCCCACATGAGGAAATGATTATATTAAAACTATTTCCAGTTCCTCGCTCTGGTAAGGCAAAACGCGGCGTTGAGTTCCGCCACTCGACACGCAATGTCTCAAAGGGCGTTGACACTAGGTACTTTCTTTCTACCCTGTGACTGTATAAATATTTATTTTATAAATAGTTGGCTATTATATATCTCAATTGATCATTGCCATAATTTCTCGATAGAATCGAAAAAATGTCACATAGAATTATTTTAAAATATTGAAACAATAACATAACATACTCTTATGTATTTTAAGTATAAACATTTTCTGAGTGCCTGTATGTACCCGTTGTACCCTTGTAATTATATGCCATAAAATTAGGATCTAGCTTTGGTTACAATATTTTTCTAGATACAAATAAACCTGTTCTGAGCTATTATGCAATAAGTAGTCAAGTATATTTAGGATAAACGATATTATAAAAATCCCCTTGATAATATGATAACAGTTAACAGCCAATATCTCACTGTAATCATTTTTCAATTTAAATACAAAAGCTAGGTATTTTTAATTGCTTATTAGCTAGCTAATATGATTTGGGAGCTTCCAGGAGTCCCAGTACTCCCAGGAGCGTCTCAACAATTGTCAGTTATTGGGTCGTCTGCTCAATGAGGCGGATTCATCTCGTTTGGCCGGCGAGCAAACGAACCCGCTACGAAATATTCAATTTCCCTCCCAAGTGACGCCATTCAGATCTAATCGATTTTTTGAAGCATAAATCTTGCAACGTTGAAATCAAGCTCGACTCGATTTTGATTTTTTTCATTGGTTTCCTTTTTCTTAATTTTTTATAATCTGTACAATTTGAATGTGATTATATAGTAATTATTAAAATTATTTATTTAAGTATATTACAAAACCATAAGCTTAAATAAATGATAAAAGTAGCATCAAATTTCTTTATTTATTGATCACAAGTCAAATTATAATGGTCAATTCACATCATCATAGTATAGTTGGGCGTGTCTGATTACAGGAGAAAAGTTTGAATCCTGAATAGAAGAGAGAACCATGAAAGAATGAGAGAGAAACTGAACCATGCTATTTTCATATTAAAATACGAAAGGGCTGCTAAAATCCATATTTGAAGTTTTAAGTTATTCTTTGTTAAAATAACTTTGTACTACAAAAGAGTGAAATGTAAATAAAAAATGTTAGCGTATACAAATTACTAAAAAATTGAGTTACAACTTTATGGGTAGCTGGATAAAACGTTTTATTAATGTATAAAACATTCATAGGTCTAGTACCTATGAATGTTTCATGCATAGATTGTTTTTCGTTTCTTTTTGTCGGAATAATACAATATTGTACACAATGGCATAACTTGAACAATGCAATGTAAATGAATAACATTTGAACCTTTTTTTAATTATTTATGAAAAAAATATATAAATATAGCTAAATAAAAGACAACAAACACATGCAGGAAGCAACCAGAAAATTGAGGAGAAATTGGTTTAGGAATGCTTACTGCAAGGAAATGTTTCCACGTAGCACAGTTTTGTAGTGACAATCTGAGAAAGCGAATATTGAATAAATCGCTATTTAACAAAATAAAACATTTTTTTATTGTAGAAAAAATATAATTCTTATACTAAGATGTCAAAGACATTCTAATATAAATGACAGAAAGAAATTTCTACTACGTTTAAATTCGACGTTACTAGATTCATTATAATCCTGAAATTCTAGAGATTTTCATGGAAACTCTAAAGTGAAGTAAAGTTCACTAACAGCATAATTTAAATCCTGCAACAATAACGCGAGCGGATAAGCATGTCAAGTGGTGTCTTAGAGGTGCACTACATTTGAAATCCAAATACCTAAGAATGTAAGGAATTAGGTTGTGGTATTTGCCTAATGCTTTCTAAGCTTCGGTCGGAGAGCAAAATAAATTGCCGTAAAATAAAGTGCCACGTACGCGAACTCCTCGTGTTTGTGGAACGATAGGTCTCAAAGTATTTTGAAAAGGTTTAACCGTTTAGCTGCCTTATCTAATACTCTATTCATAAAAAACAAGGTTTATATTTGAAAATCATATTCTAAGCCTTATTTATAACATTAAATATTATATTTAACTTTTACACGACGAATATGGTTTAAATAAGTACCCCCTTAGTGTGCGTTATTTATTTCTCCTGTATCCCAATTAAATTTCGATTATAGATTAAGTTACTATGTTGGTTGTGGATTATATTTCAGTTGTCTAAATTACTATGTTTATGATTATAGAGTGACTAAAGTATGGGTACATGATGTTATGTTTGAGATGATTAGGTTACTAAAACGGCGTCTCCGAGGACTTTACTGATTATTTTGGCAGAGTGTAATGCTGCTTGCTTTTGAAGAATATGAATGTTGATGTGTGCGTCTAACTTATTGCAATATCGCTTAAGACTCTTCGTCCCCACTCCCGTGGCTCCTACTGCAATAGGGACAGTGGTGACAGTAGTGTTCCAAAATCTGGAGAGTTCGACTTTTAGCTGATGGTATTTACTAATTTATTCAATTTCCTTAGCTCCAATATTATAGTCAGATGGCACTGAGACGTCAATTAGGTAAGTATGATTGTTAGTTTTATTGATGTATATAAGATCTGGTCTATTGTAACATCTATTTGTACGGGTAGTTACCACATAAATTTCGCAGTATTATTTTCTTTTACAGTTGGTTGTTTGAGTTCCTCTTTCACCACAGCTTGTTGGTTTCAACAAGCTGTGGTTTGTGTCTCTTTATAAAATACGTACCAGCAAGTTTTTCAGAACCTGCTAACAGATGTTGAATCGTTTCATCCTTACTCGCACACAAGCGGCATTTGCCATCAACACTTAGCTTTAATATGTCCCGCTCGATTTGATGTGTGACTATTGCCTGGTCCTGTATAGCAAATATGGACGATTCCAATGAAGGTGAGATAGGCTGTTTCTTCAGCCATTTAAATGTGAATTCTTTATCCACATTGGCCAAGTTTAGCGTCTTTTTAGGAAATTGCCCGTGTAGGTTCTTATTTCTCCAAGCTTCATTTTGTTTCTTTATTATACTATTTTTAACTTCTATTTTAGTGTGAGTATTACCTGGTGTTAGTTTGAATTCTTTTTATATTTTTATTGATTCTGTGTATATTGAATATTTTTCTCTCTTCTGATCGTGATGCGCTATTGCTTCTATTAAGTAATCACTCTTCTTCTCTAAATATAACTTATACTGTAAAACATGCGCTTTGTATAGGTTTTCTATATTGATTAAACCTCTACCGCCATTTGTAAAGGGTAAATAGAGTCTTTCTAAATCTGCCTTTTGCTGATGAGCCTTTTTCATTGATGATGTCTATACGTTTTAAATCACTGTTTTTATAATTTACTACATTAAAACTGGAACAGCAAATGTATTAATTCCTCTTATCAAATTGCGTGCATTTAAATAAGAATTGGCAATATTTTTAACTCTCCTAAAGTATTCCTTCGATAATTGATCTCTAATGTCACTATGGTTTACTTTTCCAGATTCATTAATTTCTAGGTATTTATATGTTTGATCTAATTTCAAATGCTTAAAGCTGTTCCCGTTCAGTAGTATATGTTCAGAACCTTCAGTGTAGTTTCTGTGTCCGGCAGTTATATGAAGTATGTTACATTTATCCAATCCAAATGACAGCAATAAAAATTTCGACACTATTTAATAAAATTTTCAAGTTACTATTATTATTTGCATATACTTTAAGGTCATCCATGTATATAAGGTGATTAATCCATACGCTGTCCTTGAGATGATATCCTTTTCTCTCATACTTCCCTAGAATAGTCCATATCGGATTTAGTGCTAAACAAAAGAGCAATGGGGACAACGAGTCTCCCTGGAAAATCCCTCTCCTTACGTAAATCGATTCAGTTGTAAAAGAGTCTGAACAGCCTATCGCTGTCATCACAACTTTCAACTCTTGCATAGTGTGAGAAAGCATTTGATAGCTGGTGGACATTTGTAGATATCCAACACTTGAAGCAGCCATTCGTGGGAAATACTATCAAACGCTTTTTGGTAATCTATCCAACCTATACTTAAATTTTTTGACATTCATGTGCGTCTTCTAATATTGCCTTGTTTAACATTAAATGATCTTGTTTAACATCCTCGGGCCCCGCGACGACAACCTCTTTGTTCTGGAGCCATAATATTATTTGTTTCACAATGGTTGTACAGTTGGTCAGCCACTATCGAGGTGAGGAGTTGTACATACTCGGTAAACATGCGATTGGGCAGTTTTTAGGATCTTCGGTTTCTTTATTTTTCGGTATTAATATAACTTTACCAGTAGTTAGCCAGTCTTCTAGTGGTTCTTCGCCTTTTAGAATATTTGTAAAGTTCGTTGCTAGATGGTCGTGCAATTTAGTAAGGTACTTAAGATAATAGTTTTGAACTTTATCTTGACCGGGCGCCTTCCAATTCAACATTTTACATACATTATGCTTAATCTGTTCAGCAGTAATTTTTTCAAATAAAATAGTATTTATTGTTGTGTTATTATATTGCTTTATATCGGATATCCATTTTGCTTTTTTATTGTAAGAGACTGGTTGAGATAAAATGTTCTTCCAAAATTCCTGAGTGCTGTCTTTGCTTGGCAATTTAATGTTTATATTATTTATTACTTAAATTTCTAAATAACCTGTGTTCATCCTCTGTAAACATCTTATTTTGTTGTTTCCTATTATTTATTTCCTCGTATAGTTTCAATCTACCAGCTAAACTGTTTTACAGTTTACTAGATAAACTGTTTTACAGTTTGGCAGAATTCTAGTTAATAGTTAGCAGTTCATTCCAATAACATCAATAAATTCTTTAAATGGCATAGTGATGACAAAGATAAGCTTACGTACAAATTTAACAAAACTATGTATAAGTCAGGGGACCCTGTTTGGTTCTTAGGAAATGGAATTTTTGATATTATCAAACTTCCTGCAAGTTTCACCAACAAATACTGCAATGGACAAAAAGAAATGACGTTTCTACAAAATGAATATATTAAATGCTTTGTGAAAATGAATGATCTCCATATGCTACACCTTTTGAGATTGACCATGAAATCAAGTATTGTGAGCGTAACAGCACAAACCAACAACAGCACAATACTGAATTGTACCACTCTTCACTGCATTAATTGGACTCTTTTGATTTGCGATGAGAACGCCTGCAGCAAATATAATGAAACATTACATCTTCCAACATGTTCAGATAATTATTGTAACAATATTGCTACTAAAGTAGAATATGTAATCTTTTGTAATGGATCCCTTATAACTGAAGCTGTTATTAAATTTCATGTTAGGCAAGTTTCAACAGCCTACAAATATGTTACGCAAGAAATCCTGGTTAACTTTTACATGGGAAACGATTCAAAGAATCAAATTGTAAAGTACAGTGGCAATCCAGGTTATTTGAAGAGTTATCCGGTTATTGTTTCTTTCCTTGAAAATAATCACACTAAATATTTCTACAACCGAACTCACGCAAAAAGGAGTTACATATCCTTTCCCATCAACGACAATGGAGGTTGTGTATTTACTAACCTTACGCATAATATTTATAAATTCGGACTAAATGAACGAATGACATGTCGTTTATCGTTGACACAGAAATATGTCACGCATAATAAAACTGATGGATGTATAAAAATTCAAGAAAGAATAATCCAGTATCTAGAATTGGACAAACCCATTCACATATCACCAATGGGTAATCCAAATGACCTTAAAGACGACGAGTGGTTGACTCTTAAGAAATTTAATAAAACTAATATTTATGGACACCATGTTTCGAATGACTCTAAATTTATTTGTCACAATATTATGACGAGGTTTGCTTTTATAGTTGCTTTTGTCGATGTGAGTGAAGACTGTGCGGTGCAGTACAGGATATTGAGTGCATCAGTGGAAGCTGCGACGCGGAATGTTTCCTTCAGTGTGCACTCTTTGTCAACAGTAGTGACTGTGGACACCCGCTTCATAGACGTGAGCCAGTCCGCGTCCCAATGTAGAGGGCCTACACATTTACCATACAATTTGTTCTATCCTTTAAAATCTACAGCTTGCAATAGTATTGTAACAAATTTTCTATTCATCATTATAACAATAAGTGTAATTGTGTTTTTGAATAAATAAAATAATTATGTGTAATAATAATAATGCTTTAATACGTTGTTTCAATGTTTCTTCTCTATTTTTATGCTCTTCTTCGTCTTTTATGTTATATTTCAAATACAATCTGTCTTTAATTTTTAGCATTTTTTTTTGAATTAACTCCTCTTGAAATTTCTGTCATTTGTCCCAACTCTTTCCTCAAACTTTCTATTTTTATTCTTATTATTTTTTTCCATGGTGGCTCAGTGTTTTGTTTTATTGTGCTCCGAGGTTTGTAAGGAATTTACTTATTGTTAACTATCAAAGTCTTGGCAGCTGAATAAATTATATCGTTAGTATCTCGGAGAGATTGATTACTTGCCAAAATATTTGGCAAAAAGTTGTTGATAATTGTTAGATTTTGTATCAATTGCTTATTGATTTTAGCTTTTGGCAGGTAATCACGCTTTTCAATAGCTATTTCCCTTGTTTCGGCAAGAATATTGAGAAATTGATAAACAATCGAATTTTGGTTATCATCAGCAGTTTGGGAAATTTGTTCTTCTGATGGATTACTTTCAATAAGTGGTGTGTTTTCTTCTAATATATCTCCTATTACCCTATCTATGATTGTGTTTGTGTCTGTCTGAGTATTTGTTGTTGTGGTGATTTGAGTGTTGTCGCGTTGTGTCTGTTGTATCGTTGTATCGTTTTCTGCAGCTTGCTTTATCCGGTTCAGTAGTTCTTGCGATAGCAGGTTTTGTTTTAAAATTCGACGAGCTTGGTTAGAAAGTGTGTTTCCATTGAATCTATGTATTTTTTGGATTTTCAGGGTTCCGATCTTTAAATAGCTTTTCCAATTTTGCCATAAAATAACAAAACATAAGCTCCTCTTCCTCTTGTTGAGTCCATTTTTTCCTCCTATCACCTTGAGATGTGTTATCATTTAATAAATCTTGACTTTCTTTATTATATGACGCACAAGATGTTATGAGTGTTCGATGTGGTTAAAGTGGATACTTGCTGTGATTCATTTTCTACTGTTTGCTGTATTGTGTCAAGTGTATTTTTGGATAGAATGTTTTGCTTAATTATTCTGCGTGCTTGGTTAGATAAAAGATTTCCGTTCATGTATCTTTTTGAGTTTGTTGGATTCCGTTGATTAAAAATATTTTCAAGTTTTCTGATATATCCCCCTCCTTCCCTTCTAGCCTTATAATAACAATACATTAATTCCTCTATTTCTGTTTGTGACCACTTTTGTCTTCCTGTCGCTGATGAACTTATCGTGGTCCCTACGAATGGACCGGCCAAGAGCTCAGAGGAAGATTCCCTTCTCGGCAAAGTCTCACTCGTTCCTACCCCATCCCCGTCAGAATCGGCTGTTGCATTTTCGGTTTCCCCGATTCCCGCCCGCCTGTTCAGCGAAGAGCCACTGGCGGTCCGCATGCTGTCATGCCCAGCGCCAGCTCCAGACATGCCCCGACGATCACCCCCGGGTAGCGACCCTATACGTAATTTCTTAAAGTGTCTCTTCATGTTTAAGAAGGTTGCTATTGCTCCGTTGGCCACCGATTAAGTCACCGCCTGATAAACAGACTTCGATGTTGCACCCCTCACGTGGCATAGATGTTACAGCCGGACGTGGAGCTAGTCTTTGAGGGGCATATTATATTATATTATATTACATTATATTATAATATATAATACAATGCAAGTGATCGCGTTGAAAGCTATTTATTTCGATGACATAAGCATATGATGTGATTATAATTAAAATTATTTTCACTTCCTTCCTGGTAAGACTATGTGCGGCTTTGAGTTCCACCACTTAACACAGAATGTCTTGAATTCATTGGAAAGTGAAGTTCGAAGTGTCTTGATACTAGGTGCTTTCTGTCTACCCTGCTATAAGGAATGATGTCGTATGTTGATCGGTGATATCACGTGTGGACAATTATGTCATATGTGAACGAGTAGAATCATATGTGGACTATGTTGTCACATGTGGATCAGTAAAATTATATGTGTACCATGGTGTCATGTGTGGATATTATATGTGAATGCGTGAAATAACATGTGGACAATTATGTCATATGTGGATGGATGAAGTCACATATTTACCATGAAATCATATGTGGAATGGTAAAGTCACATGTGGATAACAATCACATATCACAAAAAAAGTCACATGTGAACCGTGATGTTCTATGAGGATGAATAAAATCACATGTGGACAATTTTGTCATGTGTGGATGTGTAAAATCACATGTGGACCGTGGCCACCATTGCCGTATATGAGAGAGGGAAACAACATGTGGGTCATGATGACATAAGTAATCACATGTACATACATACGACTTGTCCAAGATGACATAAAACTTGGTAGAAGAAGATGTTCTTTAAAAAAGTTTTAGACAGGGTGAGATCATAAAGGACTCTCGAAAGTTTATATAAAGTCTTATTAATATTGTTTTTATGAATTATTATAAATTTTGGCTATGCCTGTAATTTAAACTAGAACGCGGGAAGATTAATGAAAGAAATAGGCATGCGCGCGGAGCCGCGAGGGGGCCGCTACTTGTATTATATAATATTGTGCATTAAATAATAGAGCCATAAACTATTTTTACAGTATTACAACCTTACAATTTTAAAATCCTTTTGCACCGCCACATTTGGACATTGTTATTTTTAACAACAAAAAAAAATGGTTGACAATCACTGTTTCATAACATACATATGTCTCTACATACTTGTCTGAAATTAGTATTTTTTATGTTATAAATGTCATGCCCAACATGCTTTACGTTTTTTAATTTATCTCTCTTGGTTATACTGACCTAGATTTTAGATCCCTTTATTTGTTTGAACATTATAATGTGTACTAACCTGGATTCACGGCTCTATAGGGAATACGAGTTGGTGTTTTAAACGTGATAACTATAATCAAGTTGTGCTTCTAATAGCTATGTGTTAGTTTCGAGTGCAAATGTCAGTGAAAACTATTGAATTATATTTAAGAACTATTTTTATTATTTTACAGTTTCACGCTTTATTTATCTTGCATAACAGGATAGGCAGTTCAAGTGTCAAAAAACTCCGCTTGCCGCTTTGGTTACGTGTTAAGTGGTAGAATTCAACGCCGTCTTTTGTCTTGCTAGAGCGATAATTGTATGCAAACAAAATCTTATACTTTGCCTTACATTAGGTTAATGATTGTTTATTTGCAAATATAACTAAGCTAGGCATTGATTTATACCATTCAATGCATAAATATTTATATTTCCGTATTTGTCGTTTTTGTTTAATTAATAATTTTAATTAATAATTTTAATTAATAATTTTAATTAATATATTTTAACTATTTTTTTTCTCTAATAAATTCAATAATTATTTCTTTATACTTGCAGTACTTGGCGGAAATTTAAAATATAAAGCCCGCAGCTTTACTACTACATTATATATACTCCAAGATAGCGCGTAGGCAATTATCAGTATCTACATATACATACATTTAATAAAAACGTACGGAATAGTTGTCTGTAAATTGAAAATATACATATCAGAAAAACTTTTATTAGAGGCATTTATCAATGTAATATAATTCAAAATAAAGACTTAAAATGCTTGTTCAAAACCAGAAAGTTATATAAATTTAAATTACTTTATCGAGAAAAATTGCTACAAATTTTTCCTTTTTTTTATAATTTGCGGAAGGTTTAAGTTTTCCATGTAGCTATCATATTGTGTTTACCATCATAATACTATCGCATTCTTTAAAGCAGCTTTCTGGGCAGAACTAGTTTATAATAAAATTATAAAACAAAGAAGTTGTGTTTATTTCTTCGCTACAATGGTAAAGTACTTTAAAAACTTTATTTAAAATATAGTTCAAATCTTAAAAATGAATTATATATTTTTTGATATTTGAGTATAGAAACTGGTTTAAAATTATATATTTTTTGATATTTTTTTTTGATATTTGAGTGTAGAAACTGGTTTAAAAATTGTTGGCAACATTTGGAAAAAAATGTAAAATACTACATAGTATAGTTAAGGACAGAAAAACCAAGTAAATGAAAGTGGCCATTGATTTGCTGCTGAGATCTAAGTCAATTTGCAGTAAAATTTCGACTATGTTCGGCTATCAAAATGTAAGTACATTTGTTTTTACTTCATACTTACTATTATCTATATTCAGGACACGATTCAAGCTTTTCTTTACATAATTTGTCAAGTTCTGATGCTAGCAAGTCAATTTCAGTTGATGAGCACTTTTATTAAGAAAGTTTATTCGCTTTTTCAAAACTGTACCCTCACAGCAGTATGATGTTGCTTCGTTATTTGCGAACAGATAAAGGAAACGAGTTCAAAATGAAACGTGAAATAAAAGTTTGCACTTTTAAAATCTGTGTTTTACATTATTTTGTTTCAAGATTCTTTTTGCGACCTCGTAAGTTTTATTCTGTTTTGGACAGTAACTGTTAATGTATAGATATTATTTATTATATTGGTGTCATTGTGACACACGTGGAATTATTAAGTAATGCCTTTAATTATTATTGTTTAATATTTATTTATTTTTAAGAATTGCTTATATTTTAAATATAAGTCATTTTTTGTGATTCTTTTTAAACTAGATGCGACGTTAGGTTTACGCAGCGTATATAAAGGGAAAGTAGATAATATGACAGATGTAAGAAAATAATTAATATTAAGGCTAAAAATATAAATTTACAATTTTCAATCTTTAACGATTGCTTTCAAACTTTGATAAATACCTGTTCATAATTTCAAAGCTCAGCTTGCCGATCTAAAATCAAATTCTACACCGTTCATTACTTCAACATAATTGGTACAAATGGTTATTTGAGTATATTTACGTGAAGTCCATATTATACGTTATTGTAACAGGAAATTATATAGTGCGTCGTCGATAGTCTAATCATTTTGATTTGTTCTCACGCATGGCATGTTTTCACTTAATGCTGCATGTAGAATGAGAATATAATGTTTAAATACTGTATTTAATATTATTAAATTAAATATGGTCAATAGAAGAGATTAGACCTATCATAGTGTAATGTTTCAGGCGTTTTTGTTCAGGTCGGTTAGGCAAGATTCGTCCTAAGCAATTAAATTGGAAAGAAGGAATGGAATAATATTTTTTTTAGCTTCACGCTTTTATCCCGCATAGCAGGGTAGACAGAAAGTACCTAGTGTCAAGACACTCCGTACGGATAAGAATTCGAGACATTGCGTGTTAGATAGTGGAACTCAACGCCGCTCTTTGTCTTTACCAGAGCGAGGAAGTGAAAATAATTTAAATATAATCACTCCCCTAAGTGGGATCGAACCCACAGCCGATCGCGTTTACAGTCAGCCACTGTGACACTGCGCCATGACCGCCCGCGAATAATATTACACTGGGTCAAAATTGACTGTTATATAAATTTTTATCTATATTCATTTTACTTTTTTTTATAAACAAGTTGTACAAAACGTTTATCATGAATATTTAATATATTTCAGTATTATGAGAACAGAGTGTTTTGATATTAAGTGGCTATGGAGGAAAACGCGCCTCAAATGAAAAAAATGCACATGCAGACAATGTAGCATGTAAATTCTAGTATAAGTACTTCAACACTGTAATGATATTTGTGTTGGTAGATGCTTCGAAGATTGAGAGTACAATAAAACAGCTCGCTGTATCGGCCGAGAGCCCACTCTTATCGGAAAACCGTTAGGGTGATTCATTGTGCGCCTGTATTTACTTACCGCTCTCTTAACGACCTGCAACAGTGCATCTTGAACAAACATTTCAAAATTATACGGTAAAATAAGATACTAGAATTGTAGAAATATCTGTAAATCTATTTAAAATTTGTTTTACGCAAATGAATGAAACATTTCTGAGCATAGCATTAAAACTTAAAATAAATCTTATGGAATCGATTTATTATCCGCTTCATGCTGTATCCCGCTTAGCACAGTAGTCAGAGACAAGAAGCCACTGTGGCGCAGTTGAACAGCGTCTGACTGTTAACTTAATTAGTTGTGGGTTTGATTTTTTCTCTAACTTTTTCTTTAACTAGACAAAACGTGGCATTGAGATAGACACTCTACCCACAATCTCTCAATTTCGATCGGAAAGCAGTTTGACACTAGGTTGTCTCTCACTATCCAGCTGTGCAAGATAAAGCGTGAAGCTGATGGATTTATACGTTTTTCTAAAAATATTCATTATCTTAAGTATGATTATGAATATGAGTGTAAGTTATTGATTCCTCATGTTTATTTAATTTACAATTTGGAAATAAAATAATTAATTTGTTGTAATAATAATAACTAGTAAACCTGTTAGAAAACATCTTTGAAAAAACGTATAAAAATTTTGAACGCAGCGGGACCCAAGAGGCGCGGGTTCGAATCCCGCTGCGTTCAAAATTTTTATACGTTTTTTCAAAGATGTTTTCTAATCCTAAGTGTGGAATAACACTTTAAAAATAGTAAATATTAGTAAATCTGTTTTTTTTCCTTCACGCTTTTATCCCGCGTAGCAGGGACAAAAAGTATCTTCCTGTCAAGACTCCCTGTCACTCCGTACTTCGCTTCCCATAGAATTCGAAACATTGAATATTAAGTGGTGGAATTCAATGCTGCACTTTTACTTACCATAGCGAGGAAGTGAAAATAATTAAAATTAAATCATTTTCCCGAGTAGGGATCGAACCCACAACCGATCGCATTTACAATCAGACGCTGTCCTACTGCGGCACGACCGGCCTCAATTATTATCTCTAATCATCGATAAGTTAATAAAATATTCCAACTCTGGTTACGTTTAAGACTTCAGTAATTTTAGAATTTTGAGTTCCAATATGCAGAATAAAGAAAGTAAAGACTAAGAAGTTAAATATTTGCTAGTGTTTGACTTCTACTAAGTAAAGTTCCCTGGTGATTCCCCTGAGAGAAAATTATCCATATACTAAGATAAATACCATAGGATTATTGAAGCGCAGTGGGAATTCGAGGGTGCTCGAGGTTTGGAGGTTTGAACTCCGGTCAGGGGAAAAAATATATTAGAATTATTTTCTGCTCTCTTGAGGATAGAGGCGTTTAGTTCTGTCATTCAAAATCTATAATCTAACTCGGCCTATTTGACCGTACGTGAAAAATTTTAAAGTACAAAAAAATATAAGTAGTCATTTCTTATATTTAGCTATGACTTTTTTTAAATCAGACATATCAGAGAATACTGCAAAGGATTCGACATTCTTGCCATTGCAATCAAATGTAAGAAATATTAAAAATATTTTTACTGAAAAATATAGTACTTTGGTATTTAGTCTAAGAGTAGACAATAGAAAAATATAATTGAAATTTTTGTATTTATTTCCAGTCGTGCATTCTATTGTTATTCGCAAGTGAGTTCCGGGAAAAAATTCGCACATGTTTTTGCCAGTTGTTAAAATTGAAGGTACAGGATGAGATATTATTCATATCTATACGGGAACACAAAACAAGAATGTTAAAAGTCAGTACATGACCTATTCATGTCAGTTTCGATTTTAGTTTTATACTAGATTGTATTTATTGTATGCGAGATTTATTATAAATTCAAATATAAAAAAGTATTAAAGCTAAAAATGTCAAACTTGCTTAACTTTCTATGTTTAGTGGTTGCGATGTTGTGTAGAGTATTGCATTCGCATTTAACTGTAAATTCTCGAGATAATAAATATATTTAAATTATTTTAATATTGATTCCAAAAAGTTTTGTTTAATTATGTTAAACTGACTAGCTTAAAAATAACTAAAAGAATACCAATAAAAAATATTAATACATTTTATTATGACTCGCAAAACCGACATTTGTTTAAAGTAGTGAAAGGTATTTCATTGAAATCAACAATATGAAACTCGCGGCTGTAGTGAATTACAGATGAAAATGAATTCAGATATCATTACAATGAATTACAATATTAAGCGTTCGGTCAAATGTTAGTTTAACATAGACGGAGGCAAATGCTCCGTTTTGTGGTTGCCTTCACCCGAATCTGAGTGAGGGCTCTGCAAATTTGCACGCTAATCCGCAGGAAGCCATTTCAAAAGGTTTATAATGCAATCGTACTTAGATTAGACGTAGGACAAATTTGATGATACTGCCGTCATCCCTGTAGTATTGTAGCTTGATACTTTATCCCGCATAACAGGTTAGTCAGAGACAACCTAATGTCAAGACACTATACTGACTGCTTTACGCCCCAAATCGATGTATTCCGTGCGGATTGCTGAACTCAACGTTGCGCTTAATTTTATATCATCAATTATTCCCCCCAGTGGGAATCGAACCTACTCTGCAGTCAGAACTCTGTGAATATTAATATCTTCGTGGTGCAGTCATACAACTTAAAAATAGGCATTGGCGTCACGATTGTCAATACAAAGCTCTAAAATTATAGACTTAAAAATCTTATATCAAAAAATCAGCTACTTAATGATATTAATGATAACACGTCCTACGAATGAAATGCTCGTTCTAAATATATTTCAAGATTACCATAGACAATAATAAATAAATTGTAAATCTATAAATTATTGACTCCCAAAATAATATTCCACTGAATTTCTTGGCCCGCTGATTCTTCTCACTTTTTAAGTATCAGTTTAGTGAGCCGCTAGCAAATATTTGATGTTCAAAAATGAAGCGTGTTTTATTTGAAATAAAATTATCTGACTTTAAGAAACATGAATAGTTATTTCCAATAATAGATATAAATTTTATATGTTTACCTTAATAATCAAGATACACAAGTATAATATTTTCTTATTAAGATGAATTGATATATTTTTAATGTGCAATATACGCGGAAATTAATATTTAGACGCCTTTTAATTAAGTAATTGTGCGCTTTTTGAGGCGTGAAGTTTAAGTTAAAATATTAGTCCATTTTTATATAGAGGTACTTGTAATCATAGTGAGTGAGAAAATTAAAAAAAAACCCTCAGAAACTTCATCAACTCCTTCATATTGTATGAACAGTATTAAAATTAATAAAATACATCAAAAATTAATAGAGACTATGTTTATACAGAAAAATATACCTAAAAAGATATCATTTGAAACAGACTATAATGAATTAAATAAATCAAACACAAGACTTTAAGTTAACAAAATATAAGGACTAAAATAACGGCTTGAACTTTACTGGTAATTCAAAAGATTGTGCCAACCATACAAACAGCTACCCATTTTGTGTTATGTTTTGTCTGAGAACCAGTATACTCATGCTTCAGCGCCTTTTAAATCCTTTTTGTGTTCATCGCGCCACTTTGCAAGTATGTTATTGTTTACACTTGAGTAAGAATACAGAGCGCCGTCGTTTAGTCATATCAAACACACTAAGCTTTTAATCTTATCTTACATTACAAAATATTTTTTTTGTTCTTGCAAATTTTTAAAATGAAATGCAATTTTGTTAGAGGTCGGTCGTGGCACAGTGGGACAGCGTCTGACTATAAACGCGGTCAAGTGTGGGTTCGATTCCCATAGGGAGGAATGATTATATTTCAATTTTTATTTCAATTTCCTATCTCTGGTAAGACAAAGCGTGGCGTTGAGTTCCGCAACTTAACACACAATGTCACGAATATGGCGGAAAGCGGAGTACGGAGTGTTTTGACACTGGGTACTTTCTATCTACTTTGCTATGCGCGATAAAAGCGTGAACTTACAAAAATATATTGCATTTGTGGTGTCCTTGTAGTAGTTGACCTTAATGTCATGAATGGATTTTTTATAGTTATAATTAGCTAGGAAAATAATATACAATAAATTATTGTAAATAGAATAATTCTATGTTATTTTTAACATCATTACATTATTTACCTAGAATCAAAATATAATTTCGTGATTTATAAATATTTAAATTTATATGACTGATTGTAAACACAATTGGTTGTGGGTTCGATTCTCACTTGGGGAAATGATTATGTTTGAATTATTCTCATTTTTCCACTCTCATAAGACAAAGCGCTGCGCTTGAGTGTTTTTAATTAAAAGTGAATATTTTTTTACTATAGATTTCATATAAATGTGCATTATAATATATTAAATAATAATAATATATTAAATAATTTATAAATACAAATATAATAAGCACAAACGAAAGCAAAAAGTAACAACTAATTGACCCAATTTGTGGTATAATATAGGTTACCTTAGTCCTGTTTCTCATTCCCCAGTTTAATGTTTCATCCATCAATCAAGTTGATCAGTTCGCCTTTGACATACGATATTTTGTATGGAGCTCTTTATACTCTCAGCGAAAAATTTATTCGAATATTTTATTAAATGTATAGGCAAGTGGTTAGACTTAAAATTCCATTCTCACTTGCTAAGACTCCATTGCGTGTTAAGTTGAAACTCAACGCTGCGTTTTGTCTTACCAGAAAAGAAAAGATATTTGATATATAATTATTCCAACGAGTGGGAATCGAATCTAAAACTAATCGCGTTTACAACCAAATTCTGTCCTATTATGACTTAAATATGAATCAATAGTCTCTTATTGTTATTTAAGGATAGTTTTAACCACCTTAAAGGCCGGCAGCGCTTCTGTAGCTCCCCTGGTGTTACACGGGGCCGTGGGCGGCGGTGATCACTTACCATCATGCGACCCGCACGCTCGTTTGCCTTGCCTGTCATATAAAAAATGACTAGAGGTGTAATAATAATTATTTTTGAAATAGTCGTCATGTTTTTATACGCTAGCGTAGGACTACTATCTGAGAAATAGACTCGTAAATATAAAAGATGCTACTTAAAGAATATTGTGTATATACGACAGAATGTTCCAAATAAAGTCTCTATAAAATGTTATTTGTTTTCCAATGTCAGTATTAAGAGTCAATTATTTGTTTGTTTTTATAAATTTATTAGTCTATAAATTTGATAAAGTATATAATAAACTTGTTATGAATCAATTTTGTATTTTTTATTTCAGTGGGTTTAAAGGATTAAGTTAAAATATAGATTAAATATTCGTAAATATTTTGAATTTCACTAACCAGTATGCCATATTTGTAAAGAAGAGGTTGGTGGAAATTTTAAATGAAATTATTTTAAACGCTTATATTTTGGTATTCGAAAGTATATTTTTGAAGACACGATGTTTGGACCACTTTACAGTAGTCTGCACCTCACATGTGTCTAAAATGTGTAAAAATCATGAATATTATATATATTAGACTGGTCGAAAATTCAACGTTAATGTCAAAACTGTTATTTAAGTATAAAATAATAAAAAAATAGATAATTTATATTAAAATATTATTAATTTTAGACTTTCTCAATTTAAAGTAACGTATCGTAGCTTATAAGTGAGTAACGTGAACAGATTGCGGTCGAGAAATTAAGCAACTATTGATGACTTTACCCCACAAGAAATTCATTTTAGAATATTATATATCCAACTAGCATATATAAGTAAGAACAATATATTCATTATTACTAATAAAATGAGCAAACTGTTGATGACTGAGCTCATATATATTTTTAATATTTTTTAAATATTATTCACACACACATTTAGGATATAAAAATATTTTAAGAGAACGTACAGCGAAAAGCTTTAATAAGCGTGTATGTCTACAGCTTCATAACTGGACATAAAACTTATGACTAAGACGTAAGTTCGGAGCTCTTGGACGGTTTCAAAGAGGTACAGGGTCGAGTCGTTCAAAATACCTTTTATAAAATTATATTTCCGTATATATTATTGTATGTGTACTTATTTAAAGTTTTTAATTTGATTTTTTGTATTTCTGCATCTTTCACACCTTTTTATAGAAGAAGTTTGTAACGAAAAAAGACCAGTGGTTGGTCACTAAGGTAAAATATTTTATAAAAGCTATTCTAATTAAGAATATTTTTAAGAGTTTTAATTTTTATTTTTTGTAGAATAAAATTTAGTGTTGATAACATTTAAAAAAAACACTAAAGTATTCAAATTAAAGGTGTTTAATAGATTTAAACACTTATAATTTAAATAATTTACCTTAATTTCATAGTCTTATTTTGAAATTTGTTTATTATCCAAAACTATTTTCATGAAATGGACTGCAAAGTTTTTCGGTTTCATTATAATTTAACCAACGATTGTCCTACTTTATAAAAGTAACAACTTTAAACAATTCAAGCAGATAAAATACTAACTTTGAGTCCTGATGTGTTCGAATGTTATTCTGAACAACTTTGTGGGTTCGTTTTAAATTAACATAATGTTGGTCCCATACATTTCATTTAAAAGTAATTAATGGACAAATAAATTCTATAATATATTGTTAATATTTTTTTTGTGTTAAATTTACATTTTTTTTGCTATTTAGAAGCCCTTTCGATTAATATTTGATTTTAGAAAGTCACTTTAAATATTAGTGTGGCCTTAGAGCCAATACTATGAAAATTTATTAATATAAACTTAAGTATTAGGAATAGGAGTAAACATTGACGTATAAAATATGCGTTATATGGAGCAGCAGTGCAGAAAGCCAAGTTTATTTAAATAGCAGTATTATATTAAACTCAGTATCACGCGTTTGATATGAGCTTTTGTTTAAAGCTCATATCAAATGCCTTGGGATACACGTTGCTATAGCAAAGTATACTTTACCCGTCGAGTAGTGGGGGTGGTGGTGGTGGTCAAGTGGTGGTCAAGTGGTGGTGAGCGTTAATACGCATTTTAAAGAGGACTCTTAACAAGAGAATTGCAAGACGACCTTGACACTACTCTGAATTATTTTGTCTCCTACCGTTAATCCGTGATCCATGGAATGTCAAAAATTTTGTGTCTTATATTCTGCCAATTTTTTTTTAGAAAATGGCTCCATATACGATCAAAAAGTGCCATGTTTAAAAAAAATTGGCATCTACTATATGGTTTTATTTAAATGTACTTTATAAAGGGAAGGCAGAGAGAAAATAGTTATTACATATATAACAAAAACATATATAAATTACAGCTTTTTTAAACATAAAATATCGTAAATGGCCTGAAAATTAATTTCATTTAAACATGCAATATTGAAATATGCAAGTTAGCTTTCAATGATTTGACCGATTGGAGTTTGTTAAAATACTTTTGATCTGATTTCAGCGCAGTATTGGCGTGTACTTGGGAAAATTGATTTCGTTTATTACCGAAAGTTTCATTGACTTTGAAGTTTTATTGACTCAACTACTATAAATTTCTGAACTATTGAATGGTCTTAAAACAATATTTGCTGTAAATCAAAGCCTACACAACCTTGGTATTGGAAGGTTACTCAAACTTTAGTTAGATCAGACAATGTCAGCTTTTTACAGAATGCTTATTTTAAATTGGGGTTATCATAACATTTGGTTATTTGGAATCAAAAATAATATATAGAAACTTTTTGAGATTATTTATCAAAAGTATGATGAATAAGGGTTACTAATGATTTAGTATTTATACTGGCTATATATTTTCTGACAGAAGTTTTTAAGCTTACATATATATAAGAAAACTGTTAATAGTAAAATTATATAGGTACTATGAATTAAGCAATGTACAGATAAAACAATATTATTTTGCAAAATTATTTAATTTAATTATTTAATTTTATTTAAATTTGAATT
Organism: Dryadula phaetusa; assembly: GCA_032432895.1. Taxonomy (NCBI): domain Eukaryota; kingdom Metazoa; phylum Arthropoda; class Insecta; order Lepidoptera; family Nymphalidae; genus Dryadula; species Dryadula phaetusa. The sequence continues at coordinate 863,910 of JAOYRS010000059.1, forward strand.
TACCCTTTTACCCATATTTAAATGGTTATATTATTTTTAGTTTCATGCTTTTATCTCGCGTAGTAGGCCTACCCTACTAACTACTAGAAATATCTAGTGTAAAGATAATCCGTGCTCCGCTTTCCGTTATTTTCGTGACATTATATGTAGAGTGGCGGAATTCAATGCCGCGTTTTGTTTTATCCGAGCAAGGAAATGAAAATAATTTAGAGATATAATAACTCTCTCGAGTGGGAATCAAACCCACAACCGACCGTTCACAGTCAAACGCTGTCTCACTGTTCTACGACCGGCTTCTGTTTCTATGTATGATATGTATATAGTATGTATGATAGTAATAAAAATTATATTGTTTCAAGTTGATTTTAGCTAAAATTTAACGCATTATTACCTTCATCTATTTATATCTTGAATGACATAAGCAAGTGATGCGTTAAATGTTGGAAACCATCTAACCTTCAGGATATTTCACTCAAAACATTTAAAAATTGACAATATTGTTAAAATGTTACCTTTAAATCTATCGGTATCAGTAAAAAGAACAATAGAAATTATAACCGGCTATTTCTAGTAATCATCTTAAGCTTTATTACTTATTGGAGAAAGAAAGTTATCAGAAATACTTTCTGATAACTTTCTTTCTCCATCCATCCCCTTGTACAATTTTACAAAGAGGTTTATTATATGTGTGTAGTATGTTAGTTTCTTAAATATCGTACACCGGCAGAACTAGTCACAATTACTCAGTTCAAAGCTTTGAGTGCACCCTTGAGTGCTCTTCAATAGCGCGCGCTATATTTATATTCCTTTTCTATGCAGTTGTGTTTGTTTATCTAAGCACATGATTGAAATGTCTCAATTGTGACATTAAAAAATGATAAATACACAAAATGTGGACCACAATGGCCAGTGGGTCAAGGGCAGGCTGCAAATTCGATGGCTTTCGGTTCGATTTACGCTCGCAGGACGATCAAATATAAATTACTTTTATTTTACTTGCTTAGGTAATACAAATACCGGTATTGAGATCCGCCACTCAAACTGCAATATCTCTAAATCAGACTGAAAGTGAAGAATGGAGTGTCTTGACACTAAGCGTTTTCTATGAAAATCGTCAAAAGGTCGTGGAATAATTTAAATTAACTCAAAATTGATTTTCAAGATTCTGTTATTTATTACATATTAAAACATATATCTATAGATTAAGTGATTTATCAATAATTTTTATTTTTATTTATCCGTATCGAATGTGAAGCATTTACTATTTTACTATTACTTTACTATTTATATGATTTAATGTTTTACATTTCTCAAATCATATAAATAGTAAGCAAACATTCGAACTATTCAAAAAATATATTTCAAGGTTAAATATCACAGGTTAAATTAAATATGAAAATAATGACACCTTCATTATTCCTGTCCTCTTTAGACAATAGTTAATAACAGACCTTTGCACTCCGTGACAAACAGATCATTATTTAAAGTACCTTCTCAAGGAGAAAATATTGCGTTGTTTACTGAGTTACTTATAAAGCTTGTTTGGATGAGGAATGCTTTTCAATCTAACAAAGTCGCCTTTGACTCGATTCCCACTAAGCTAGGGCGATGTGCGCTCAATTCGTAGATGTTGGATGTCAGAAAGAATTTTGTACGCCGCTACATTTCAAAAGTCAACGGTAGCTTTTGAAATGCAGCCTTCACAGACACATTTGTGCAGCGAGAGTGTAAGGTGTTATCTTAATCTGGCCGTCAAGACGCTTCTACGTCTGGCTATTGTACTCAAGTTTCCAGCTCGCTGACGTATGCAGGAACACAGTCAGGTAATATTTCCGCGCCTTTGACTCGACCTCTTTAAGTGACGGCCTCTTCCACTCCCCTGACTCTTAATGTTTAGGAGGGTTTATCATGAGTGCGACTGCACGTTCTATCGCTTGATTGCGATGTTTCGCATGATTTTACAATATTTTTGTAAATGGTGCGTGAAATAAAAATAATTTTATAAATTTAAGTATATATTTAGTTACTATTATAACCAGTATTGTCTAATATAATAATTATTCTTTTCTGTACTAATCTCTCGCATATTGTAGTGCAAGTATTAATATGTATAGTAATCAGGCTTACTTACATCAACTATACTTCGTTTATATCAAGAGTCATTTTGTTTCTAAAGATGCGACCCAACTCCTCTCTTTGTGTAACTAGATCGAGGAAAACATTCTAAACATAAACCAAAATTCCCTTACTATGCCCTTATCATGTGTGTAAATAATTAAAAAATATATATCGATTATTAAGAATTTTTTTTTGTAATTAGTATAAGAACTAATTAATTAAACGTTCATCACACATAAATACAGTTATGGTAATTGAAACTTATGATACTTATCCAATATTAGTTTTACGAACAGAGCAAACAGTTCCTCGTCTAGTGCCTAGTTCCTAAACTAGTAGCTAAAGTCAAACGCAACGAGGCTAGCGACTACATTGTTTAAGCTCGAAACTGCGCTGTTGTTCCCTAAAGTTCACTTTTAATTTCGAAACGAGCGTCGAGTTAAGCCGCGTTCATAAACTTTTACAGTATGATACGCTAACGTATATTTACTTTAGTTTTCCAAAGTACTAAGTTCACTATTTTATTGATGTTTCCAGTAGGTCACTAGTTCTATTTTTATTGGCAACTTATGCTTCTATTTACAGTGTCAAGACGTTCGGTTCACTGTTTACCGAAACTGTTCAAAGTTGAGACATTACGTGTTGTTTGGCGAACTCAACTACGCGTTTTGTTTCACCGTTGCGTAGAAATAAAAATGAATTTTAGATATAATCATTCCCCTGAGTAGAAATTGAACCCACAAGCAATCATGTTTACGGTCAGACATTGGGCTGGTACATGATCTTTAATTAATAATGCCAAAAAAACGTAACCTAAGTTACTCCATTTTACATAAGCTATCGGAAAGTAACTGTAATAAAAGTGATTTGTGTTAATATACCGTCTAAACATATGTACATATACATGCATTTAGTAAAATAAATCACAATTTTATTAATTAGTATAGGCACTTACTAAGAAAAACAAATATTATATAGTAATTAAGCCATATATATATATACATGTGTAAATTAACGTATTCTATGGATAACTATCCATTAAAACTAAAAAAAATATATCCTTTTCATTTTTTGTTTTACCTCAAATCAGGCAATCCACTTCAACTTGATCTTTTTAAAAAATCTGTAATATATTCTGAACGTACCTTTATTCATCGTGACACTTCGGAAATGAGCCGGCAGTTGCTTTGAATGCGAATATATTGTCCACTCCCACCTTTTACAGGATTTTCTAGTCACTCTCACAAGCGGGCGGTTTCAAACTACACGTTTACTTCAACGATATAATTTTCTTTGTAAAATTTGTTTTATGTTGTTACCTCATATATGCTTGTGCTACCAATTTATGTATGCATATGTATTTATAATATATATGTAAGTATGTAGATGTTTGGTAATTTTTTTAAATATATAATATATTTTTATATATACATACATTTGTTTATATGTTTATATATACATACATTTGTTCATATGTTTTCTATGAATATTTAATATTTAACTGTTTTAGTTTAGTTATTATTATCTTTTTTCTGTTATCTATTTCTTAGTATGTATTAGACTAAGGTTACTGTAACGTTTCTCTACCTCCTCCCCTTTTAGTATATATAAATACTATAATTATAAAATGATGCGTTGGCTCATGATACGTCAAGCGGTAGGACCCAATATCGTCGTGTTCGTATGTAACTCTAGAAGTTTTAGAGATTCAGAGGCAACAGTGTCAAGAAATGTTAATACCTACCTATTATCTTAAAAAGCATATAAAACTTCCAGAAGAGACTATAGTAAGAGATTGTAGTATGTAAGATATTCCGTATTTGTAATCACCTCCAGTTTTTCCAAGGAAAGCCGAAGATGCGTCTTCTTTAACCCTCTGTTATAAGTGTCCTTTGCTGGTAGTCATTGCTGGTAGTCACAGAAGGGAAAATAGGCTCCTCCCCGCCATATGCCGTCAATTCCGACGCAACGGAACATCGAACGTATATGTTACTTACAATGCCTTTGCAAACGAGCAATTATTAGTTATTTGTTCCGTCCGTAAGGATCTCTCAATGAGGTTAATACGCTTAATACACTTTTAAATACATATCTCGATACTTACGATATTTCTTTACGTACTTTTTACGCTTATTATATTAAGAATATGTTATAATTATATATTTGAATTGGTTTGCGAGACCATTATATGTCGCAGATTGGTTCTTTGAGACCAATATAAGTTGATGATACGTCGATTGGCCTGCCAGACAAATATTACTTGCAGGTTCGCATATCAGTTCAGACGCACAACTGCTAGGCGGCCAACTGTGTTATATTCAAGCAGAGCACATACGTAGCAGTCGTTTGTCATAACCCACAATTAAACTCGGCTACGCGTTCTATCACAAAACTAGGCACTATACAAACAGTCGAACACCATTACCTACTACAGCATTTCGTGACATAATAGTCTCTCTTCTCGTAAGGAGGTCTCCTCGTAAGGAGGCAACTAAAATATACTTCAAAACGCACGAGACATAATAGCGTCACATAACCATCCATCCCACACTAACATCCAACGCCATACAAGCATTGCTTACGCAACGCGAGACAGCAACAGACTCGATACAACCAACCAACATTGCCATAACGGTTCACCTAAGCCGACTATAGCAGCTTCAGTGGCATCAAGCAAATTTGGATTGCTCCATCGACATCAGTTATCAATAAGTTGTAACACTCACCGAACCCCGACGGTCGCGTGTCGCAAATTATATCAACGTCCGACGTCATACAAGCATCGCTTACGCAACGCGAGACAGCAGCAGACTCAATACCGCCAACCAACATTGCCATAGCAGCTCACCAAAGTCAACTACAGCAGCCTTAGTGACGCCAAACAACGTTGGGTTGCGCCACCGAACCCCAACAGTTGCGTAACGCGAGTACAGGACAGATCTCCTATATGTTTAAGAATATTATATAAATATAACCATAAAATGCTTTATTTATTCAATACATGATTTTATATTAATTATGATTTATTAGTGATTGTTTGCAAAGCTTTAATATTATACTATTAAAATATTTTATAATACTCAGTAAATGCATATAATAACATGTTCATACAACACTATTCAAAGATGGCGGCAGACGCTTTGATATATTTATATTACAAATTTCATATATCTCGTAGAATGTACATTCTAACTCTAGTAATAATAATATTATATTAATTTAATGCCACTTTTATATTAATAATGGAAAAAGAACTTACCAACAAATTCTTCATATTATACAAAAGCAAATCTTACCGACCACGATTACCACAAAAACTATAATAATCATATTCCTATGTATTTCCGATATTAAATATTTTTATTATATTCACTTCCATGTGTGTTATATTTCTTCATATGTGTTATATTTCTATTATTCCAAATTAAATATTAACAATATTCTCAAGCGTCCTTTTCCGCACATGGCGTTCCCGCCAATTCTCCTCTTTTTTTCTAAAAAATCCATTGCATCTTTTTAGACTGCTAGTAATTCATTCAGCTAAAATTACATTTAATAAAAATAAAATTATTAATTATGTTTTTATTACCTAAAAATATTATATAAAACAATATTTAACATTTTTATTAAATTATTTGTACAAAATATGTTATATATCTAAATACATATTTATGTATCGTACGTATCGTTACATTACCTGGAACAGATCACACTCAGTGATAAGGTCGCGTTTGCACGCTGCAAATCGTGATTTTTTGTATTCTTTATATGTTGCTTTAGTGTTGTGTGCAATAAAAAGTTTCTATCTGTCTATCTATAATTATAATTATTGATTTGTAACATTATTGTTGTTGTGTATATAAAATTATTTACCTACCGCTTAGAGTGCGTTTGTTTTGTTTGTATGTTTGTCCATAAATTTCTCTAAAACCAAAATATTGAAAAGATTTTTTTTTTATTTATTTAATTTAAGTTACGTAAACTTCAACTTAGAGAACTGTACAAGTTTTATTAAAATCGGTGCAGCAGATTTAGATATACACGTAAATAACTTGTAAGAAAATATAAGCCTAGTAAAATAAAAAATATAAGTTATTATCATGAAGGTAGTTTCATTTTTTATAAATTAGATTTGACCCTTAATGATATGGATATTTCCAGCTCCACCTTTCATAGTATCTTTTTTTGCTTACTAAAACAGAGACATAAAAATAATTTAAACACTATCGTCACACAACCAATCAGCTTTACAGTTAGCGAGTGTTTCACTTCGCCACAATGACTAATTTGATTCTATTTTTTTATTTTGATCTGTCTTATTACATCAAAACAAAAAAATGTAAATTGAAATTCATTTTGATGGTTTTCAAAAGGGTAAATATTTTATATAAAAATAGAAATGAAGGTGAATAAAATATTTTTTCAAATGTTTAGAGGAGGGCGTATGATTTGTTATTTTGTAAACTATTGACATCGGTTTTACCACGTACAGCTAGTTTGGTTTCAGCGATTGTATGAATATTTATGTATAAAGTGAAAAAATAGTGTGATTTTATTTTTTTTATAATTTTTAGAAAATATAATAGTATTTAATTAATTATATAGCGGTGGATGCGTATCAGTTTTATAAAGAGTTTTAATTAATTCTTCATAGATTTCAAAATTCTAAAATGTAAGAAAAATAAATAAGAAACACGAGAAACTATATCACAATTTAAATATAGAAGAGCTTATTAAAGTTATTCTAGATAAAAAAAGTTAATTCAACAAATTGTAAGTATGTTTAAGATGGCGGTGACGTGATTAACATCTAAAAAGTTTTAAATAATTCAAAAAATATATTTTGCAACATGCCCATAACTTGGCTAATAAATACAAAACAAATGGTACCTACATATTAGGATAAACGATTTCGTATAATAATATACATATAGTAAACTATTATTTATAAGAATATTTAATGTTAAATAAACAAAGAATCAAAGTGTTTACGCTAAATTCCCTGGATATTTTCCTTAAAAGTGTATCAAGGAAACTGGGACCTCATATTACAAAGCATTTTAATTTGTTGGAACAATTTCTTTTCGTCGTAAAATTTTCTAGTAACACCGCGTCGGCAACAAAAGGATGAATAATGACTTTAAAACAAAGTTAGAATTTTCGTGAAACTTCCGCGATTCACTACTGCGCCGTTATATTCGCTAAATTTATAATTTCACAAGATACGTTCTTTTTAATTAATAATTATAAGAAATGGCTTCAAATTAAAGTGGTTTCTGAAATTTCTTCTTTTTAGTAATTTTATAATGTATTTTTACTAAATGTTTATTTTAAAAATATTATTAATGCGATTGGTTACTATAGTTTCTTAAAATGTTGAATTTTGTTCTTGAATTATTTCTCAACTGTCCCCAATATTTCGCACAAACAGAACGGAGCTTAACGCTGCACTTTGTTTGAAACTCTTAGCTGACCGACAGAGTTTATTTTAAATGTATATTTGAACCCACTGTTATTTAACAGTCGTATAAGGTACTTTGTGATAACACAGCGTTCTATGGATTGCATTTATAAAAAGTAGAACATATGTTTCAAAAAAACAATTTTATTTCCAACATAAAAACTCTATGAAAAAGTATTCGCAAATAAGAGAATATTTTTCAATAAAACAATGATCTCTAGATAGGCACATAAAGACTTGACTAATGATAGCGGATTAACATAGACCCTTCCGAGGCATTATCGTATTTTTTGTGGTTTCCAAATAACCTTTAGGCTTTTTCTTTAACTTGAAAATTCATCACAGGGATATAATTTTCCTCCAAGAGTTGCGAGGGATTTCACTTGTTATATATGCACTCGCTTAACGCTAATTCTTCTCATTTTTATTCTATTTTGAAAGTATTTCTTTATACAGAAACATAGGTTTGTTATATAGAATTTAATGCATTGAATGACTATAAATTTAATACAAATGCTGAACATATAAGCGAGTAATAGCGAGACGACCTAGAACAGGAGGTTATTTTGTGTAATTTTGTGCCAGTAAAGATATTGTCCGTGATCGCCACGGCAGGCAGGCGTGTTGGTGATCGCAGGACTCGCATAGTAGCTGGCAACAAATGCTGACAATGAGCTGAACATTGAACTTACTGGCGTCCCGTTGGAGAGACCTATGTCCAGCAGGTGATGGAAAAAGTTAAAAGTTTTACCATTAAAAATTAAATATCTCTGAGTGTTTTTTTAATTTACGCTCCTTCTTTAATATAATGACTATTCGGACTAAGATATTAACGTACATTTTATTGATATTAACGTACATTTTATCGCGAATTTGAGAAAACGGATATCTTAATTTTAAATATAAACGTTCCCAGTAAGATATAACCCAAGGAAATTTGCAAGAACGTAATATTATATAATTAAAATAACTATTAGCCTCGTTAACGTGAAAACGTGTTACCTTTGTACATCACTTTATACAAAAAAGTATCTCAAACATATGGGTTCGTGTGTAACACTTAGCTGATTAATTCAATGTATTTTAAAAGTATTAATAATCAAAAAACAAATGTATTTTTTATAGTTATATTCCATTCTTCTTCTGCCATATAATTTTCATGAAAATGTGACGAAAGCTTTTTCTTTATATATTAATATATTATTGAAACATTACCTAGCTAGAATAAGGTTTACGATAAATATATTATTACTATTCTTGTAAGCTTCTTACCTTTGCGTATTTTTCTATTAGAATAAATTTTCCCAGTGTATTAAATACTCGGAAAGTTTTTTCTTAAGGAGTTTAAGTAACTAAATTATTCAGTATTTCAATTTATTAATTTATTCTTTGTATAATATGTAAATGATAACTTAAAAATATATGACGCAGAATATTATAACATCTTCATTTGTTAATTTGTTGTTAAAATTTTTGAAAAAAACGTATAAAAATTTGAACGCAGCGGGATTCGAACCCGCGCCTCTTGGATACCGACCAAGCGCTCTGACCGCTAAGCCATGCGTTCTACTACCAGCTGCGTCGAAATTCTTATACGCTTTGTTACAACTTATTTATGTTGTTAGCATCTCTGCATAGAGATTTTTACAAATTTCTACTACTTAAAGATTATTAAGAAATAATCGTTTAACAAGAGAGATTGCTATTTTATTTTAATATTTACTATTTTTAAAGTGTTATTCCACACTTAGGATTAGAAAACATCTTTGAAAAAACGTATAAAAAGAAGTAGTATAACGCATGGCTTAGCGGTCAGAGCGCTTGGACGGTATCCAAGAGGCGCGGGTTCGAATCCCGCTGCGTTCAAATTTTTATACGTTTTTTCAAAGATGTTTTCTAATCCTAAGTGTGGAATAACACTTTAAAAATAGTAAATATTAATTTGTTGTTAATTAATATAATATTGAGAAAAATTTTGTTGTTAAAATTGTCAAGTAGTCATACTTACCTTTTATACTCGTACCTAAGACTATCCAAGTTGTTTTAAGAAGCTGAAACTTGTTCAGATTGGATGCCCATAATGTTTAAATTGATTTAAATTTTATCATTAACGTTCTGCTGCTGTCATTGAAGAAGTTTTAAGATGCCTTCCTGGCGCAGTTGGCTTGTGAACATTGTTGGTAGTGGATTTGAATAACACTTGGTGAACAATTAAAATTATAATATGTATAACATTATATTTTTATTTCCAGCTTCCTTATTTACGCACAGCAGTACATTCTGAGAGAACTTAGTATCAAGATACTCATTGAAACGTTATGTTGATTGTTGACCAGCGGAGCTCAACTCCGCACTTTCCCTTGCAGAGCCGGGAAAAGTAATACTTTAAAAATAATCGCCATTGCAATTGGGGCGCGTACCCACAACCACTACGTTTACAGTCATACTATCACGCACACTACCAAATTAAATAAAGAAAAAAGATTTTGTTCTTAAAAAGATAACGATTTTAAATTTAACTTCGCTCAGCTGATTAGCTAATGCATGCACCACTCAAAATGCAAGCCTGAGATGTTCTTCGTTAATACTTTAAAATACTTTTTAATGAAAGATGAAATGTTCGCTTCAGGTTACGCTGTGGTTAAAATTATAATAAAATTAGAATGTTAAATTATAATGATTGCTTAATTTTTTGTGCGATACTGTTTATAATAGTGAAAAACTTTTTATACGTAATGTACTTGTATCGTCATAGTATTAAAAGGTCATCATGGAACTGTGGAACAGTGCCTGTCTGTGAACGTGATCGATTCTGAGTTCGATTGCAACTCAGGAAAATATCTATTTTTCAAATTGATTTTTTTTCTCTATGTTACGACAAAGCTCAGCGATGAGTTTGCCAGACAATATGCAAGGATTCGTTTTCGGATGGAAAGCAGTCGACGGAGTGTCTTGACTTGATCTGGTTGTCGCTGATTATGAGACTATATGGGATAAAGAGTAAATAAAGACTTGGTTTTATAATATATATACTATAAATCTCGTGTTGAAAGGATGGGATCTTACAATAAAGTTCTTATTTGCTTATAAACAATGTTTAAAAAATATAATCCATACAGTAATAAAGTCGCAGTTTAACGTCGGTTTATAGCAAAATTGTAATTGTCTATTGTTATTATGAGCACATTGTTATTATGAGCTCAAACATGAAAAGTTTGAAGTTATTTTAAAAAGCTATTGCGGAACAATTACAAATAAAGTGACAGGTACTTTTAAAGGAAGAGATCCCTCGTTTTTATTACACAAGATTACAACACTGCGTTAATTTATTCACAAAATTTGTCTTGTCTTGAAAAATTTGCCGTCGCAATCGCTAACAAAAGAATGACTAATGGTTCTAGAAACAAAGTTGCTTCGCGAACAAACTTTGAATGCTTTCAAGGGCGTGAATTATTATCTCAGAGTTTCGTCGCGATTAGGAGTTAGGCAACTTACTTTTTTTTTAAGTAATTCGTTTATGAATTTTTCGCTTGTTAATTTAAAGGTATTTTGTCTTGGATTAATCAAAGTTGAAAGTGTTGTACTTTTAAAAAGTTTGACATAATTTAATTTTAGGGTTTCAGGTAACAGTAATGAAATATAAATTTTAATAATAAGAAAATATAAACCAAAGTATCTTTTTTAGATATTATAAAATTGTCATTATGGAACAATGGTACAGAACTTTCTTTTAAATTGGTAGTCTATAGTTCAAGGAACTAAGGAAATACAATGTGTAAAATAATATGAAAATTATTCAGATATAAAATTATGGTATTTGGCAAATATAAATGTTTTAATGGCACAAGTTTGGACAGAACAGATAGGGCAGGTTCAGAACTAAGAAACGAAGAAAGATAGCCAGTTTCTTTCCATTAAAAGGAAAAAATATTCGTGGTGGCATAATGTGACAGTGTCTGACTGTAAGCATCGTTGTGGGTTCGTTTCCAGCTCGGGGCAGTGATTATATTTAAATTTATTAAAAAAATAATAATAATAACGTTAAATAAAAATAATAATAACGTTAAATATTAATTTATATAGTATTTTTAGGAAGTAATCATTTTATTATATATTAAATAATTTTATTTTTATTAAATATAATTTTGGCTGAATGAATTACTGGCCGTCTAGAATGATATAATGGATATTTAAAAAAAGAAGAGGTATTGGCGGGAGTGCCATGTGCGGAAAAGGACGCTTGAGAATATTGTTAATATTTAATTTGGAATAATAGAAATATAATACATTGGAAGTGAATGGAATAACAATATTTAATATCGGAAATACATAGGAATATGATTATTATTGTTTTTGTGGTGATTGGTAATAATAATTAATAAATCATAATTAATATAATATCATGTAATGTACGAATAAAGCATTTTATGGTTACATTTATATAATATTCTTAAACATATAGAGGATCCGTCATGTTCCCGCGTTACGCGACTGACGGGGTTCGGTGAGCGTTACAGCTTACTGATAAGTGATGTTGGTGGCCAAACCCAACGTTGTTTGGCGTCACTCAGGCTGCTGTAGTTGACTTTGGTGAGCTGCTATGGCGATGTTGCTCGCGTTGCGTAAGCGATGCTTGTATGACGTCGGACGTTGATATAATTTGCGACACGCGATCGTCGGGGTTCGGTGAGTGTTACATATTATATTATTTATTGATAACTGATGTCAGTGGAGTAATTCAATGTTGCTTGACGCCACTGAGGCTACTATGGCTGGCTTAGGTGAACCGCTATGGTGATGTTGGTTGGTTGTATTGAGTCTGTTGCTGTCTCGCGTTGCGTAAGCAATGCTTGTATGGCGTTGGATCTTAATATTGCTTGTGACATGCGACTGTCGGGGTTCGGTGAGCTTTATAGCTTACTGATGATGATGTCGGTGGCGCGACTTGTATCTTCTCTGATACTGTGACGGACATAGATTCAACTGTTTCTATGTTGTTTTACACCCCTAGTGTGGGATGGATGGTTATGCGACGCTATTTTGTCTCGTGCGTTTTGAAGTATGTTTTAGTTGCCTCCTTACGAGGAGAGCTATACTATTACGTCACGAAATGCTGTAGTACGTAATGGTGTTCGACTGTTTGCCTACCACCTTGTTTGGTGATAGAACTCATAACCGAGTTTAATTGTTAGTTATGATAATCAACTTTTTACGACGGTTGTGCGTATGATCTGATATGCGAACCGGCAAGTAATATTGGTTTGGCAGGCCAATCAACGTATCTCCATCTTATATTGATCTCACAAGATAATAGACGGTCTCACAAACCAATCTACGATATACTTTGGTCTAACGAACTAATATACGATATATAATGGTCTCACAAAACCAATTGATGGCAAATATATTGTTCTCACAAACCACTTCAAATATATAATTATAACATATTCATAAAATAATAAATGTAAAATCTACGTGAAAAAATATCGTAAGTAATTTTAAGTATCTAGATAAATAAGGCGCATCTTCGGCTTTCTTTGGAAAAGCTGGAGGTGAATACAATGGAATATCTTACATACTATATTCTCTTACTGTAAAGTCTTCTGAAAGTTTTATATCCATTTAAAGATAATAGGTAGGTATTAACATTTCTTGACACTGTTGTCTTTGAATCTCTAAAAAATCTTGAGTTATTGCGAACACGACGATTTTGGATCCTTCCGCGTGACGTATCATGTGCCATATTAGTATTGAATAGCAATAGTATTTAAATACTTTTATTTTAGCATTGTTGTTAGAAAGGGGAGGGAGGCGGAGGAGATGAACGTTACAAACTATATTATTTATATTTAAATTTATATTTGCTTACATATTTAACTCACATTGACCTATCATTATTGGTAGGGAGGGATTTATTAATACAAACAATGTAATGCTAATTTTGTTTTTGCAAATAAAGTATTTTTATCTTTTTATTTTACTTTACGAACTTTTCAATATGCATAAGTAATAACTGGATACATAAATGAATAAAATATAATGTTGCAACAATCCTAATCTAATTCTTTGAAAATTGAATTAAAAGTCACTTAAAGTGGTAGTTAAACTCTAATTATGTTTACTTAATATTTTATTATTACATTTTTGTAATATTAATAAGATTTTTGTAGGTCTGCACATAGACCTGTGATAATGTCACCTATGATCTGATAATATTTTCGCTTTTAATGTACGTAGGCATCGTGTTACATAATTTGTTACTAGGCTCTACCTTAATAGGGCTGTAGTCGTAAAAGAAATGGTTATCTTACAAAACTTTTATTTTAGCTTTATAAAACGTTCGTAGTCTTTAATTTTTTTTAATGTGAATACTTTTAATATTATCATGTAAAGAAAACAAGTAGCAACTAATATAGGAAAATTTTATAAAACATAATTTATTTCTAAGACCTTTGATTTTCGCGATTTTTATACATTTTAAATGAAATTATTTTAACCGGAATAATCGCGTATATTTTGGTATTCGAAAATACATTTTTGGACACCAAAAATTTATTTTCGATAGATATAAATTTTTGGTGTCCAAAAATTTTATTTTCTTATTTTAAGATATTGTATTTTCAAATACCAAAATATACGCGATTAATCCGGTTAAAATAGTTTTATTTTATAATTTATTTCTTTTAGTTTAGTTCTATATAATATATAAAAAGTAAAAAGTTCCTTATTTTAAATACTAATTGCAATAATAAACATTAACAAGCTGAGATCTTGAAAATTGTTTTAAAATCAGACATAGGTTTAAAAGGAGTTTAGTTTAGTTTATTTAGAACAGATGTTACGATTCCGTTTTACCGTATTTAGAGATTTAAGATATTTAAAGTATACTAAACATTTTATTCTAACGGTAAATAAACATATAATTAATTAAAGTAGAGTGTTTTTTAAGGCGATCTTTGTTTTCTTTATTCATAAAACTAAAAGTTTTGGCATAGTCGGTATGTTCTTCACACTCCACGACAAATTTAGGTTCGATTTTTCCTAATAATTAAATAAATAAAAAGAAATATGAAATATAAAAAACTTTGTACAAATAAAACTATTTAACTTATCACATCAATATGTCCAAATGATCAGACATCGACTGAACAAAGCTATTAAACTACGAAACGGAAGAGTAACGACAAATTTAGTTCGGAAACTTTAGGCTACAGGTATTTAACCGGGAAACTTTCGTTATTATTGTCGATATGCCAACCATTGAGTTTTCATTACGGGAGCCCAAGGTTGGACGGCCTTTCCATTTGATTGTAGTCAAACTTTACGAGTTAGAAGGGCTATGACAACTGTAATGCGGGAGCTTTGATAACTGAATAGAACTGAAAATAGATGTAGGTAATAATTTTATTTAAATATATAAGTATAGACGTCAGTTATGTTTGGTTTTAAATATTATAATTTCATATATGTAAAGTCAATTCAAGTAAAAAAAAATCTTATATATCTAGTTTATATAAACATAAATTACAATGAAATCAAAAAAATAAACAACATTTTGAAAATAAGACTACTTAGGATTGAATTATTATCTTAAGTAAGTTACAGCCAAAGATAATATAATTTCACGATGAAAGTACCACTCAGACTTTACTCAACTAATTCGTTGGTACAATAAAGTGAAAATGGCGGTTCTGTGTTTAGAGAAATGAGAACAAATTGTAGATCTAACTTTGTTGATAAGCCTGTGTCAATTACGTATTGAGAAGGGTCTTGCTGCGACGAGACAAATTGAATGACCTTATGTGTGCTTTGGACCAGAACTTAACATTGATGCCATTCTGGGGCAGTGGGACGCCTGACAACGCCTGACTGTAAGAGCGATTAGTTGTGAGTTCAATTCCAACTAGGGAGAGTGATTTTAATTAAAATTTATTAATATTTCTCCGCTCTGGTAAGACACAGTGCGACTTTGAGTGCGCAGTTTGAGTCCTTGTAAGCTATGACTCGATGTCGGATGATAAGAAATGTCTGGAAACTAGATTATCTCTAACTACCCTGCTATGCTATGCGATAGAAATAAATCATAATAAGTATTATAGGCAAAAAGTGGAATGATATATTATTTGGTTAATTATATCAAAAAGTATTGCATTATCACTTGTGGACTTATAATTCCGTTACGTTAAAATAATCAAAAAGTAGAGAACGGAGTGTCTACGCTCTAGGTTCTAATTATGCAGAGTATCCGCATAATGAATTTTGTTTGGATATTTTGTCTTCGCTTGAATAGAAAAGAAGTGAAATATTAATTATCACTGACATTAATTTGTAGTACGTAAGTTAGTATCAATTAAGGGTGAATTTAATTAACACATAGTGATAATATGAGACTTGATGCAACATTATTCTTTGAACCTCGCAAAGGCTATTTGTGTGGGATGTTACATATGGAGATCCATTAGTGGTTTCCCACGAATAGGCGACTTTCATTTCATGGGACGCCAACTAATTCCGACAATTTGAAATGTAAGAACACCATGTACTTATAGGGAAAATGAAGGTAATTGCCTTTATTAAAAAAAGTATAGGCATACCCTTGATGAAAAACTAGTAAATTATCCAATCCAGATTCTTCTAAACCATGACAGTGTTAAAGTTATGTTGTGATGATCTATACTAATTTAGTTGTTCTACTTTATAAATAATTTTATAAATAAAAAACAAAGTATAAGACATTATAATATTTTAATAAATTAATCTAATGTCCTAATTCTGACATATTTACTTTTAAATACATTTTTATTCCGAGTAATTATTGAACCAAGTCAGTATTGCTGTGATATTATACTATTGATGCTACTATAAATTCTCAATTATGATCGATATCTCAAATTCATATCGAATACATATATATCTTTGATTTTCGTGATTTAAACATTTTAAATGAAACTATTTTAACCGGATTAATCGCGTATATTTTGATATTCGAAAATACATTTTGGACACCTGACGTTTCGAACACTTTACAGTAGTCCGTGGTCGCAGGTAGACTACGTCAGTCTACCTTTACACGGACTACTATAAAGTGTTCAAAATGTCAGGAGTCCAAAATGTATTTTCGAATACACTTTACAGTAGTCCGTAGTCACAGGTAGACTACGTCAGTCTACCTGTGACCTCAGACTACTATAAAGTTTTCGAAACGTCAGGTGTCCAAAATGTATTTTCGAATACCAAAATATATGCAATTAATCTGGTTAAAATAGTTTCATTTAAAACATATATATATATATATATATATATATATATATATATATATATATATATATATATATATATATATATATATGTATCTACTCTTTAAATACAATATATTTATTTAAAAATCGACAAGCTATTGTAATACATCATAATACTACAATGTTAGTACTTAACTGAGGAAACAGAATGAAAAAGTTTCCCGTCTTATCTTTGAAATCAATGTTATACTTTGTTTTGTATCATTTCCTTTAAGAATATAGAAAATATAATAAAAATATCATTTTGTATAAAAGGAATGATTCCATTTGGACTGTTTCCGCTGTTATCTCCTACAGCAATTTTCTTTTAATAGGATTATAATATTATGGATGGCAACGATAACTCAAAAACTCAATGGTACAAAGAAAATAAGTATCGATTGAAGCGCCTTTATTTGATACAAAACAATTAAAGTGATAGAAATTATTTAAACAATTTAGTCAGTTTATTTTTTTTATTTATGCTTTATTCTGCATAGCAGTCCGCATTTCGTCTTACCAGAGCGGAGAAATAAAAATATATATTTTTAAATATTAACATTCCCTCGAGTGGCAATTGAACACACAACCAATCGCATTTGCAGATAGACACCACCCCATAGCGCCACGATGGTCACAAATAAATATGATGTTTCAATTTAAACAAGTAGTATGTGTGTTTAAATATTATATAAATTAAGTATTTGCGATGAGCAACACGTAGAACACGTTATGCTTTTTAAGTGGGCAAAATGTCCACTTGAACATCATTTGGGTTTAAATCCATTTCAAAGTACCTTAAAAATAATATATTATATTGAAAAGGTGTTTTTTTAACGTATTTTTACGTCGTTTAAATTTTTTTTTTGAAACATTCACTCTTTATTGTTTGTCACACATTTTACATCGTCTACGAAAGAGCTACGAAGCTTAACAAACTCGTAAGAGTTTTAAACTATATTTTTAGTTTAGTTTTCAAATTTGAAGAAGTAATGTTTTTTCCAAATTGTCCTTTGCAATTTTGTATGAGAATTGAAAAGACGAGAGGTATGGTGGAAAAGATTTCACTTTATCGCTATTATATATTTTACATTTTTTTAGGGTAGACAAGTACCTAGTGTCTAGAGACTCCGTACTTCGCTTTCCACCAAATTCGAGACATGGCGTGTTAGGTGGTGGAACTCAAAGCCACACTTTGTCTTTACCAGAGCGAGGAAGTGAAGATAATTTAAATATCACTCACTTCCCCGAGTGGGGATCAAACCCACAACCGATCGCTTTTACAGTCAGATGCTGTTCCACTGCGCCACAACCAGCCTCAATTTTTTGATTTAGTAAATATTTGAATAGCAAATAATTTCGAATAGCAATAAAAATGAAAAATGTCAAAAAGTAATTATAATAGTTACATTTACGATGTAATATTTATAAGGCCGTATAACATTCCCAAGTGGAGCCAATTTTGACCGCAAATCATAATTTACTTCGTAGCTTCATATTCGGCGCGGTTTTCCGATAACGGAAGTAGGAAGATTAACGTTAGCACGAATTTCTCATAAACGTTTTAGGCCATCGATAAGAAGGCATGGGCGTCACTACCGCTTGTTGATTACCCTTGTGTTATTGACACGGTTCGTGATGTTCTTAGTAAATTAGTTCGTCCAAAGTTATGCAGGACTCGCGTATATACTTCTAAGACCACGTACAATATCTGCGGCACAGTAAGGCGTTTAGTTAACAGCATATAAACATAGGTATCATGTTTGACTTCTACATAAGGCAATTTCTCTATTGGCAATTTCTCTTTGTAATATATGATTATTTATATGTACATTTTTCCTTAAGTGAATAAAAAATATGTTCTAATTCTAAAGCTCGAGTTTTATGAAAAATACACTATCATACAAAATATCTTATAATTTTTTTTCTTTAATGTCGATTTAAATGTTGTTCATATTTTTATTTAGATTTTTGATAAAAAAATAACTAAATGAATTTCCTGTAATGAATATGAGATTCGATATCATATACATAAAATTTTATTTAAAAACGTTTGCTTATAAGTTTATATTTTTGTGATTAAAATATTTAATTTATGTTTCTATAGTTAATTTTTTGTTAAAATATCTGTTAAAATATGTTTTTAATATATTTTCTTAATATTCCAGTGTTAATAGACTTCAGTAGATTTATCCAAAAAGTACTTCGCTAGCGCCTAACGTAGCACCACCCTATTTCTCGCATTTGGTGAAACTCAGTACATTACATTCAGGCCAGAAAAATAAATAAAATTAAATGATAGTTTCTCTAGGCGGATTAATCGCGTTATTTTCAATAATGTTTTTTCGAATATCAAAATTTATGTTATATAAAATAGTTATATATAATGTGTAAATAACGCGAAACACACATACGTTAAATAATTATTCCTGATAGTTGAGCCATTCTGCAATGTAGAGCTATCAACAACACAACTAATAAAGTAATCATCAGTCATCATGTCCTCCGTTGAAATGTTTTATTTGTTTATAGTCTCTGACATGCTTGATTGAAAATTTTCGGATGATTTTTTTATTTATGTTTCAGTTATTATAGTTTCATTTTTGCCCTTTATAATTTTTCTATTACACACATGTGTGTATGATAGAAGTAGTAGGTGTTTATATTTTACTTATGTGTAAAAAAGTAACTTTACTATGTACCCTGCATAGCTGAGTACATAAAGAGAACCTAATGTCAAGTTACTCCGTTCTCTGCTTTCCGCCTAAAATATCCTCCGTAAATATCTTCTATTGATATATAAGAATATGAATGTGTAATAGATATATAAGAACATGTGGATTTGAAACATTCATTGGAGCCTATTGTGAAATACTAGAGGCATACTCTGTACCTTAGTCGTGTTCGAATTTTACTACCATTATTAAAACTTTTCATTTCTGCTACGAATTTACATTGAAGGATCAAATTCTATTTCCATATTAATATAGAGGTTTAAGATTAAATAAACGCAATATTATATTGCTAGTGGAAAATAAAATTTAAACATTTAACACCCAATCATTTCGTAATGTTAGCTTATCAATAACACCTAATAAAGCAGTCAACAAGTCTATCGATGGAACGATTTATTCGCGAGAACGCTTTGACAAGGTTTAACGAGAACTTTCGCACGGTCAGTGCGCTAATTTGGATCTCAGTAATTAATATGTACCTGAATTTACCTGTAGAGGGCGGGGGTGGTGGTGTGGTGGTAAGGTAGAGTCAATGCGACTCGTATGAGGCAGTCAACCGCGCGCCGCGCGACGCTCTGCACGCCCGTAGCATGCTCCAAGCCAAAACTTCGCGAAGCCATTGAACAATATTACACGTGACTGGTGTTGTGCTTTTAAGCTTTGACTTTTGATCTCTGATGCTAAAACGGTTAGGTTGTTGACACTAATGTATTAATGCGGTAGCAATTGCGGATTTGGTTGCCTGATTTTTTTTAATTGTAAGTATAATTTAAGTTAGATTTTTTTTGTAGATGGAATTTAAAGCTAAAAATGATTAAGATCTATTCTGGGATAAATTACTTATTTTATCTTTACGCTTCATTTTTTTTGTGGTTATTCAAAGTAGATATTTATTTGTCTATTGAAAAATACAAACCTAGCCTGCAAAGGTCTTTTACGCTATAAGAGTCTTTATAGATGGGTAATATAAAGATCTTTCGAGTGAAAAAATAGTAATAATAGATTTAACATATATATTCGTAACATATAAATATACTTTGGCATAGAGCACTCATTTTTATAATGAAAAATTTAAATGTTTTTGATAAAAAATAGATTTGCAAAACAAAGAATATTATTTAAGCCGTGAATTTAAAAAAAACTTAAAAGTAACATTAAACATTAAAAGTATAGAAACATTTCACATAAAGTACAAAGTAATTTCTTTGATCGGTTTTCTTCATGCCAATGAAAGTCAACTCGGCATCTTAAGTAAACCTTTGTGATATTAATGTGGTGAAAAAACCTTTGTACAGATTTATACACAACAATTCTAAAGAAAACGTTTCAAATCATCTTTAGTACACGTGTAGGGATGAAGTACTCGTTAATTATATGAGGTTTACTTAAAACAATAGCTTTTTGTTTGTAGAGGGAAAATTTGTATTAATTTCTTTTTAACTGTTCAGTAATTATTTTATATTAAAAAATATTTTTTTTATTACAGCGTCTGACTGTAAACGCGATCGGTTGTGGGTTCGATCCCCACTCAGGGGACTGATTATATTCAAATATTTTCATTTCCTCGCTCTGGTAAAGACAAAGAGCGGCGTTGAGTTCCACCACTAAGCACAATGTCTCGAATTCAGTAAATGGGTGGAAAGCGAAGTACAGAGTGTGCGGTCTACCCTGCTATGCGGAATAAAAGCGTGATTTATCTATAAATTTATAATATTTACTAAGACGATTTCAGGAGATAAAGCTACTATTGCAAACTTACAGCTTACGTATTAAAAAAAAAGTTTGTCACAAAAAAAATAAACTGACAGTCGTCAGTATTAAAATTTGTGAATAAACAATTAATCATATCTTACATATACACTCTTTGTATATTTTTTTTTAAATTATCAATGTGAGACCAATTAAAAGGTATGAGAGCGACACGTAGCTTAATAAAATCATAAGGTGAATACGTAACTATTCCCTGTTTTTGTACTCTTAGAGTTAGAAACGTTGTTCAAATTTTTTATGGAACCAATTTCGAGGTCTTCGTTTTTCCATAGATACTCACAAATTGGTCTATAAAAAAATATACGTGTCGAATTCAAGTTCTCAGCCTTTTCCTCTTTCGATGGTTAAAAAAGTAACTTGTTTGATTTAACAGTACAACGACGTAACGACACTCAGGGTATTTGTAAGATACCTTGCAAAACCACGAAGTTGTTGCCGTTAAAGGTGATAAAATATAAAAGTTTCATAACCAAGCTAATTCACTTAAAATAATATTCGCTTCCATGTTACTAGAATTGCTTAAATAATTTTACAGCTACACTAAAAGCCATTGAAGAGAAAATAGGTCGTTAGTCACTGAGTAAACTAATTTTTAAATAGGACTATGCTTGTTAGGGTTCCGCACAGTATGATTTACATACAGATTTTAAATTGTAATTAACTGATGCTCTTGTAGCATAGTTTAAGATGTATCTTGATATATTGTTACTGGAAAATATATGGAGATATATATTATTACAAATGTATTTTTTACTTTTAAAATAGCTCATCTTCGAGGCGTAGGTGGTGTATAAATGTTTGAGTATTAATTTCATGGCGTCATATTCATTCGAGAGAGCTATTTTTTAGAGCATAGAGTCTCGGTCTAGTCAGATAAAGCGTGATAAAAAGAGGATGAAGAAGTTATCATTAAGAAATCTCAATTAGTTAGGTGTTAAAAGAATCTTAACGCTTACTTAAACTGTTTCCATAACAAACATTTTTTCTTCATTATATTAATTATAATAATAAATAATATTATTTATAATATTTAATTCTCCTCGATGAAACACTTTGTCAGTTTGTCTGAACAGAGTGAATAAATTAATATAATTTTGAAATATAATCTTTCTTTCGATTCAGAATCGAATACACAACGACACGCTACGACACTGTCGCATTGCGTCACGATCATCTCAAAATTTACCCTACAACATTATTATTTCCGATTTTTATATTTTTTAATATCTCATTTTTAGTACTAATTCATTACTATCTAATATAATACTAGCGACTCAACTGCGGTTTCGCCAGGGTAATCTACACGAGTATATCTATATCGTTTGTTCGTCTGCGTTTGTTCAAATTTATAATTAACCTCATTAGTCACCCGGTGTTTTAATAAAAACGGCGTTTAAATCCGTTACGCATTTTGAAAGATCCAAGTGTACAGACAGCGGAGGCGAATTCATTTTATCCTAAAAAAATATAATAAAAGTATTTTGGAAACAACGTATAAAATAATGAATTATTAGAACTTGTGGTGTTTCACTAACACAACAAATACATATTTAACCAATATAGAAACTAGGTATACATATTTGCATACTGTATCACAAATTTTATTGACATTTTTCATATTTATAATAATATTTACTCTCCTTAATTTAATTTATTATCTTAATAAGATGTTCTTGTTATGAATGTAATTAATTGCCCATAACATTCATATTATTATGCAAAATTTATTAATTTGTATCTAATATTTTTTACAGAAAGACAAAAATGCTAATGAGTGGAGTTTTAGCTTCTAATACCGGTGTATTAACAAATCCAATTTAATTTTTTTTTTATATTATAATTCATGTACAGAACTAACTTTTTCATTCCTTTATTATATACATATGTAGATTTATATTTTTTTTAGTTTTACACTTTCCTGCATAGCAAGGAGGACAATAAGTACCTATTGTCAAGACTTTCCACCTTTAAAGGCTTTCCACCGAATTCGAGACATTAGGTGTTGAGTGGTGGAACTCAACGCCGCGCTTTGTCTTACCAGACTGTGGAGGTAGAAATAATTTAAATATAATCACTTCCCCGAGAGGGAATCGAACCCACAATCGATCGCGTTTACAGTCAAACGCTAAGTTTACAGTCATATGTATATGAGCTTAATTTAATCTGTAGCATTAAAACTATAATACAAACTAAGCGAGGTTATTTGTAGTTTTTCATAAGATTTTGTATATTACTCAGTTACGTGTTTAGTTTACGATTTTCTTACTAATGAGTTTTAGATGACTTTGTCGTGTTTTTTCGTTTTTGTGGGGCAAACAACTTGTTGTCTATTTGTGGACGCAAATGTTGTTACATGAAATAGTTTTGTTTACATATAAACTAAACGCTTCATTTCTAAGTAGTTTTTTAGTAGTCGTGGCGCAATTGGAAAGCACCAGTATTACGTTGTAACAAATGCAGCAGCAGTATGGTTGAGAGTTCGATTCCTATCAGAAGAGTGATTATATTTCAAACATAATAATATTAATAAAGCAATATTTCGAATTCGGACGGAGAACAAAGAACGAGAGTGTCTTGTACACTGTAGTTCACATTCTCCACTTTTAAGATAATATTCATTGACAAATCCTATTATGAGAGAAAAGGATGAAATCTAAAATTATATAAGACTATTTTTATAAATTTAACTTAAATTACATATTATTGCAAGGGGAAAACTTAGCGCGTGAGACTAGCGACATTGTGAAGCGCCGTGCGACAATAGATTTTTAAGTCACGAGTATCGAATACTATTTTATGGACCGACTGACATACATCTTCTTTAATAATTAAAACTATGGGTGCAGGTAATAATTCACTGAAACAAAAGATAGACTAATATACTTTAATGACAATTTAAATAAAGTTAGTGTTTTTATAAAATAATGATCCCTCTTGCTGTGAATGGGGATTTACATCGATTGAAAGGTTCTTAATCTTTGAAACATTTGTTTTTTTATCAATCATCCATCTCTTTTAAAGTCTCACATCTATCGTCTCGGGTATACACAGTGTCAGAAAAATAATTTTTAAATAGAATTTACTAATGACATTCCGATATTATTATTATGATAGTGATGCGCCGATATTAATGTGGTCTTGATATCGATATCAAAACATCAATGTTTATAGAACATGATAATATTTTAGTATATAATAATAATAATAAATACTTTTTCATAAAAAATAATTAAGATCAAAAATTATAAGCTATAGTATAAAAAAAATAAAGAAGAAAATACAGCGATAGCAATCTTTTCCGAACTAACTTACTACATACGCAAACTAAAAGCTGGACAGGACATGAACAATAACATTAATAAAACTATAACTTTTTATTTAATGAAATTAATTATTATAACTTTTTAATTAATGAAATTAATTTAAAATTAATGTATTATTATTAAAATAAAATACTTTCATATTATTAATCGATCATATCGATATTTAGAAATATCGAATATCCCAACTTAAAACGACATTTAATACTATTAAACTTCATTTGCCATTTTGTATTACGTTGTTCATTTGAACCTATATCTCAGTGTATTCTACCTATTTACCTGAAGACATGTAGTTTTTTAAATGTAACGGTATAACACTTGTATAACCAAAAATATCTCAATGTAATAAACTTTATAAATACTTACGAAACTTTAAATTGTTAAATAATGCATTTTTTTTCTCTTGAAATCGTCCAAGCGCTTTGACCGTTAAGCCATGCGTTCTACATCCGGCTGCGTTGAAATTCTTATAGGATTGTTAAGACTTAGTTATGTTGTTAGCATCTCTGTAGAGAGATCCTTATAAATTTCTCCTTCTGGTTCAAAATTCTCTTTCGGTCGCCCTTACTATATTCTGATATTTTAGTTTTCAAACTTTTTAATATTTAAATTCAGACAAACACATAACCACGTGAAGGAAATCAAAGTTTATCGTAATAGAAAAAAAACGTCATACCACTTTCTAATGGGAATTTTATTGTATGTTTAATCAATGCAAACACAAACACGTTCCTCTATATCTGTTTGTATACATACAAAGGTAAACACATCTATGTATACGTACATAATAAGCGTCTAGTAAGGTAAAAATATAAATGTTAATACATTTCATGTTGCTTATTTAAGATTTAGTTTTATTTATTTTACACATTTAACTAAAATTTAAATTGTATATTTTTCATATTTTAGCTATTATAATAAATTTTTGTCAACAATCATAAACAAAAATTAGGCAATGCCACCTTCATATTTAATGATTTTTAATAAAAAAATTAAGTTTTAATAAAAAGTATACAAAAATTAAACTACTTATAAAATTAAGCACGGCTTTTATTTTACTTCACTTTTATGAATCTATCACTGGCTCTCTGGTCGTGACTTTGTTCGTGTAGTTTTCAATTTTTAAATGAGAAATTTTATTGTGGTAAGAAGTAATCTAAAATGAAACTGCTCTCTTTAGACCTAAAAATTATCTTATAGTGTTATCCAGATTTGATATTAAAGGCCAAGTAATTTTTAGCTACTTAAATGAATGACATATGTATTATATACTATTTTAAGTTAGTAAATTCCTACTTTAATAATTCTTCTTTACCCTATACTAGGTAGATATGCAATTTTGTGTTGACACTAGGTTGTCTTTCACTACTTTACTTACTATAGGAACGTATGACTCAGGTAAATTAGAAAAAGTTAGCTTTTGTATTTTTTACCAGAAATGTTTTGAATTTCATTTTTAATAAACCTATTGATTTTTTTTATATTTATCACATTTTAAGTCAGAATACTCTGCCTTAAAAAATCATATTTATTTTCCTAATTCACATACGTAAAGGAAAATATTAGAAGCAATTCAATGCAAACAATTGTAGTTTAAATGACAGACCGTGGCGTTGAGATTCATCATATTAAACAAAAAATGCTGAGTGAACGAAATTTTAAATACTCAGGACTACTAGAATGAACAAGCCAGTGATTCCAGAGATAAAAAATTGCCAGTGTTCCCGGTAATATCGTTGTTTAACATAAGAATAAAATGGAACTGAAAGAGTACGCTTACGCTTTCGCTTTTATCCCGCTTGGCAGGGATACAGTAAAAGATACAGGGATGTCAAGTCACTCTGTATTCCGCTTTCCGCCAAATTAGGGATTTGTGTGTTTAATGTCTAAACTCAACACCACACAATGTCTTAGCAGAGCGAGGAAATGAAAATATAATCATTCCCCGAATGGGGATCGAACCCAAAGCCGATCGCCACCTATACATATATATCGTAATAGCAACACAAGTGAGCCATAAAATAATATAATTTATCAATAACGTTTCACTCGTTTTCTAGCGTATTCTTTTCTTCTTGTGACTTGAACGCGACAGTAAAAAAATCTCGTAAACGTTCTTTTTTTACGGCAATTTTGCACTACGAAGCGCCATCACGTAAGACATTTCTCAGCTGTTTAGAGTAACAATGTTTTTAGAAGTGACATACAAATGTAAATATATTGTTTATCGAAATTTAAGTGAAAAAAATGCTCAAAATAGGTTTTTCACATAATTAAAATAAATAAAACTTTGAACCATAACTGTTTTAGCATGCGGATGTATGTTGGCGTAATATCAAAATGAAATGAATAAAACTTCAAATAATTACGCTTTTGATTTAGTTTTGGTGTTCTATAATGTTGATGCTTATTTATAATTATTGGTTTATAGTTCACATATTTAGTGCAAGCAAAAGGTGTAGAATAACTTTTTAAAATTAATTGACTTTTTATAATCAGTTTGTGATGATTTGCTGAGTCTTATCAGTATAAGGTGTTTCTTCATTTTTTTTTAATTTCATGTTATTATCCTGTATAGCAAGCAGGGCTAATTGGAAGTACCTATTGACAAGACACTCCGTATCCCGCATCCCTCCAAGTTCAATACATTGCGTTGTGAAACTTAACGCCGTGCTTTGTCTTATCAGAGCGAGGAAAAGAAATAATTTAAATAAAATGATTTCCCTGAGTGGAAATCGAACCCCAGGGACGGTGTTTACAGACGCTAACTCTCTGCGCCACGACCGTCCCCTATTTACTCACACATCATAGTAAATTAACCTAATATAACTTCTGATATATCCATGTTCTATAGAGATAGAGGCGTTGTCTCCTAAACTATATTAGCGCTTCGGCACTCGCTACGGGTCGTTGAGCTGCTTTGATGAAAGATTTGCTTCTTGAAAGCTTTTGTTAAATTTTTCTTAAAGAATTCCTTTTAAAGCAAATACGAAACGCCTCTTAAAGCTCAGGGTGTCAAAAGTTATTATTTAAATATTTGAGACTTTAATTTTTTTTAACGCTATCATGTTTGCGTTGGTTGTGTGTTCGATTTTTTCTCAGATTAATATCTGTTTTATTTGGATGATAATTCTTTGGTTTCCTTAACTTAGACCAACACGATGTGATGCTGGGTTTCACACCCAGACATATATATCTAAAATGGTTAACATTAGGCTCCAATTATGAACCATTTTCAAATTTCACGTCAAGTAGGTGGCGAAAAAATGTGAAATTCTAGATTTAATTTTTAATTTGGCTAACTGAATATGTAATGGGTCTGAATAAAAAAATATTTAGTATATAAAAGAATACCCTTACTTAAGAAGCTATTACTAAATCTGTTAATTGATGACTTCCAGATCTTTGAATATTTTGCGCTATTCGCTTGACACGAAATATCAATATAGTATAACATTATACACATATTTATATAGATGTACCTTATAAAATTAAGATAATATATTTTTTCAAAATTCTAGTTCCAAATAGCCAACTATAATAAAATAAAAGAGAAATATATAACAATAAGGAAAAAAGGTACCGACCCAGTCTGTAGTGCAATAAATCTCAGTAAATTTTATATAAAAAATACATTATACAGATGTAACGTTAGTTACGTTATGAAATTCATCAGAAATATGCAGTATATATTTGTGTATATATATATATTGCGTAGTGCGTGTGTGTGTATGTTTTTAGCTTATTATTTTATGTTTAAAAACCATTTTTGAGAGTACGGAGTCAGAGAGTAAGGAGCGCCAAACGCTACGGTCCCTGCATACCTCTTTCCTCTTCATACATGCCCTTCGGGGGTCCTCATACTTTTTACGTGATCTTCCTCCAGTATCTTTGATACTGTGTGTTCGAAGGTCAACCGAGGTCTCCCCCGACCTATCGTACCCCTCATCTTGGCTTCATAAATCTTTCTTACCATTCTTTCAACGTGCCCAAACCACCTGAGCACGTTCTTCTTCATTCTTACTGTGACATTCACGCTTACACCTGCCATTCTGCGTATCTCCTCGCTGCATATACTGTCAGCTAAACTGACTCCACATATCCGAAGAAGAGATCTCATCTCTACTGCATTTATCTTTCTTTCATTCTTCTTTTGACACACCCACGTTTCACTGCCGTATAACAACGTCGGTATCAGTACTGCATTGTGAACGGCAAGACGTGCAGGTACGCTGACGTTTTACCGTCGCATCAATGCAGCAAGAGCACCGTTAACCCTGTTACCGGCAGCAATACGCCTTTCCACATCCATTTCGTATCTTCCATCTCTAATCATGGTATATAGTTCTACTATATATCATGATATATGTTTGATATTTTGTATATTAATAAGTATTATTAAGAATATTTAACGTGTTATGTTATAAAATTAATGTACGATATAATTTATAACTAAGTAAATAGTTTCTAGTCACTAAAACTCACCTACTAAAATATCACAATTTGCACATCCTAAACGTACTTTAAATAAGGGACTGTACTTTGTTTCAGGTGTCCGTCCCGAGCTAAAAGAGTCCTGAATTATTCATTGGCATATTTAACCGGGTCCCGAGCGCCCGTGCGCACTACATTACAACGGTATTTTAACACACATTGAGATACAGAAATAAGGGTCTGTATTATGAAAACGTCTGATTGCCGGATACCAATAGTTGTTTATATAGAGTAACACAGGTAACTAAGAGTATACTTGCAAATACAAGTTTTCAATGCAATATACATACCACACATTTGAGTATTTACAAAAGAAATAAAAATTAACAAGCAACAGTTCTTATACTATTTAACGAGGGTGTGTTCAATGGACTAAATTGAAAAGGCATTATAGACCTTCACCTTGCAAATTATAAAAGAGCTCAATTAAAGATAATTTCGGCTCAAAATCAGCGCCATGAATGAATTCTATAGATCGAATCGATGGTGGAAAATCGACAATAGGTAACGAAGGCTATACGCTGAAAAGAAGAAAAGCGATATAATAATTGAAGCAAACCATTCAGTTTATTATTCCAATAATTAGACTTAATGTGAAATTGATGTCTCTCATGTAAAAACCTTGATTAATAATACGATTGTACGTGTAGATAATAGTGTTATAGTTCTTGTCGGAATAATGTGAATTGTTAACAAAATAAATAACGATGTCAGTGATTTGGAACATTGTGCTAGCTGTGATATTCGCCGGCCTTGTCAGAGGAACCGGCGAGTGGAGTGAAGACGCTGAAGATTTGGGTAAGTTTTTTAATTGTATTTTTTTCATACTAAATTAAGGCAAAGGAAGGATTTTCTTAACAACAGTCAAAAAAATGTTCTTTATTACATTTGTACTAGTATTATTTATCCGAATCATATTGGTATTTTTAGCATTAGACCAATATTATCGCAAGAATAACAAGACATAATCAAAAATAACTTAAAGCTGAAAACTAACGAATATTTAAAACTACTTATTCAATATTTTCAAACTTTATAAGACTATAAAAATTTACATTTGCCTTTAAGATTTTCAACGAGCTTTACATGGCAGTTAAAGTAACGTCAGTTGAACGCGATGTGATGCGATCGCGTGACACTATTAGGTAAGACGCTTTCTATTACATGTTTGTTGAAAGTATAGAAGCTAGTAAGGGAAATAAACAGAGTGGATGCATTCAATGAACAGACCCTGTAAATAATGATACATCAGTTCTTATAATATATTGATTGATTATAATACATTGGGTTGAAAAGAATTAAAAGTCCTAGTAAATTTTAAAGTCTTAGTCATTTAGGATTAGAAAACAATAAAAAAACATTAGAAAGCATTTTGAACGCAGGATATGAATCTACGCCTCTTGGAAACCGTTTGGAAGAAGTTACAATTATTAGATCTACTAGCTCAAACACGTCTTTGTATAATGCTTGGATGAAAAATATGGAACATAAACAATATTACGAAATGAAATTTGATATGTTAAGTTACAAAATTATGAATTTTAAAATCAAAACAAACAATGTTTATTATGTCCATAGTGAATTTCTACTTATTATTGTTGGCTGGTTACATTATCCAAACCCATTAGAAGCCTAAAACATTTCGCCGCTTTTAATAAATTTAAATCGTAGATATCTCTATTTTGGAAGATGACAAAACGAAATTAAACTGTTGTAACATAATAGACGGAAAAGCAATATTCTGATTCAGAAAGTTTGTCGTAGGGAATTGAACGTCATTATAATTGGAATTTTCCAAAGCAGGACAATTCAAGTTTCATGTTATACCAAAAAGCAACAGAGGAGCACAACAATTTACATTTTTAGCTACTATCGGTTTCGAACGACGAAACTTTGCATTTTTGTTTTAAAACAGAGCAATCTTTGATCGGCCCGTCTCCTATTTCCCAGCGTTAGGGAGTGGAGTTTCCGTTCAGGATGTACTTGGCGCTACGCCAATTTCTTTGTCTGTCAGTAGAGGCGGTTTTAAGTGACGGTATCGATTTGAATGTTATTGTAAGTTGAATATAAGCATTGAGAGGTCATTGTCTAATTAGATTTGATTTATGTAGTGTAAAAATTGGCAGTTAGTTAGGCACAGATATAAATTAGGATTTAGTGGGCATTAGGCCGATAAGATATTTGTAATATTTGAATTTTTTAATTTATTGTTTTAAAAATGTAAATCGCAGCTAAAATGTTAAGTCTATGTTATTTATAATCGAAATAAACCAAAGCTTGCGTCAATAGTTAAATTAATATACTAAGTAACTGTAGCAAAAGTTTTTAAGTTGAACGCAGTTGTAAGTTTCTACTTTCTGTCAAGTTATAAAATATTTCCGTTGATGTAGAAAGTTATTCAATATACTTGAAAAGTTTGAATACAAACAAAGCAAAGAATAACTTTGCTATTTTGATAATAATTGATTGTGTGGATTTTAACAAAATATACTAGAGTTGCTTGAAAGATAACACAAACTACCTAATGAATTAATTAAAAGAAGATAAAATATATATTCATATATATATATATATATATATATATATATATATATATATATATATATATATATATATATATATATAAATATATATATATATTTCTCCCGCATAGCAGGATAGACAGAAAGTACCCGGTGTCAAAACACTCTATACTCCGCTTCCCACCGAATTTGAGACATTGCGTGTTGAGTGGTGGAGCTCAACGCCGCACTTTATCTTTTACCAGAACGAGGAAGTGAAAATAATTTAAATATAATCATTCTCTCGAGTGGGGATCGAACAACCGATCGAGTTCACATCGAGCATTCTGACGCCGTCCCACTGCGCCACGAACGACTTATAATTTACACCTAATATTTATCCAGCTATGAGGAATAAAGTGTGAAATACATCAGCCACTTAGTGTCAAGATACTCCGTTGACTATTTACCGCCGGAACTCGAGACATTGCGTTGAATTTTTCGTATAAAAGTATCAGCAATTAAGGCATTTGACTTAAGCACTTTTAGTTACTATTTTCTAATTATAACATACTTCTCATAAATTTATTCATAAATTTATGTTATGAATAATAAAACAGTATTTATTTTCCTATTTAAATATTACTACAAGATAAACAAAATCTAAACACAAAATATATAAACGAAGATGAAAGACAGTACTGCATTATGCATCTGTATTAACAAAATGCATTGTCTAAATGCAACGAAATTTTACATGAACGCGTATCCCGAAAAGAATATCCGAGGTAAATGTGAGACATTCAAGTCCCATCAGCCGTAGAAATGCTCTTGACGAGACAAAGTAATTGTTTGGAGTGTCGCCAACTGGAGTCTAACATACCAGAATCGCGATGGTTATGGAAATCTGCTTGAGACAGCACGGACTTATCGTATGTCTTTTGTTTGTTACAGTTTTAAATATTGTAGATGAAATATTATATATATGGTCTAAAAATACATATAAAATAATTGAATTAGTACACAAAAAACAAAACAGCATTAACGTTCCCACATGCATGACAGGCAGATAGATACGTGGTTTTTAAGACCTATCAGAATAAGAGATGTGTTAAGCGAAATTCACCGCCGTGTTATTTCTTCTTTATCTAGGGCGCGTAAATAATATTAATTGTCATTACCAAGTTCGAAGATCGAAGGCACAACCATCGTCATTTTATAATTTATTATAATAAAGAAATAAAAAGGCCCTGAAAATTTTTTAAATTTGACTAATAATTGTAAATCTACATTCTTCTCACTTTGGCTTAATTAAATTTTTATGTTTTTGCAAAATTTGAAGTTTATTTTTTTAAATTACATTTTTAGGCAGAATAGAATTTCACTTGATCATCTCTTGAATAAAAAAATGATTTTTTTTAGCTTTATGTCCTACCCATAGGAGGTCAAGTCAGAGATATTCTAGTGTCTAAAAACTACGTTGAAGCTATACTCTCGAAATCGAGATATTGCGTGTTCACTGGCAAAATCGACGCTTTGTTTTGTCTTACTAAAGCGGTGAAATTAAAATAAACAATAAAAATAACTATTTCTCCAAGTGGGGATCGAACCAATTGCGATTACAGTCAGACAGCAGTCGCACTATGCCAATAATGGCTTGTCTTAGTGGAAAATGATACTTCACTTAGTTTTGTATTGGTTTTACTATCATCTAATGGTGAAAAGTTTTTTAATAACGCATCGTTGGACTCCAGTTAAACTTTGAGGTCACGATTCCAAGTTTGCATCCTTAAATGTTCTCTTGATATTGTTCTTAGTGCAGTTTTCCGATATGATTAGCGAGCTATTGCGTAAGGTCAGTATTTGCTTTGTAGATATGACGATCTATATATTTTTTATTATATTTTTTTTTATATGACTGTTTGGTGTGGATTTTTTTTTAAAAGTAAGCCAGCGTTTTAAATAAATAGAAACATTTCGTATTTTATAAAATAATAACTTTGTTCAAATTGTCTTATATGAATTTGAAATACATTTTTGTTACTTTAATTAAATAACTATTTTCTATAAATATATTATAGAATATAATATATTTATAGAAACATTATATGGTCCTTTTTTTAATAGGTTGAAAGGATGAAGTTAAAAAAATTGGTCTTTTTTCCACTGTTGTATTAACTCGTAAAATACCTATCTATTACTTTAATTTATCTTTCCCTGCATCAGCTAATTTAAAAATCATTCTATATTTTTTTTACATTTTTTGAGGCTGAAGGCTGTGTTCGAATGACGAGTGAGGTTTCGATAGTATTGCGTTTAGTTTATTTCCCATATATCTCACGATGACGTCTATGCATCAAAGCAATCCCAAAAGTGTTTGCGTTACATACCGGATATACTAGGACTACATAGTCAATAAATGTGCAGATATTTTTTGTGAATAAGTTTTCTGAGAAAAATACGCCTTAACTTAATAGATCATAATAAGCCTTAATAAGCCTTAAATTCTATAACGATTTTTTTATTATTAATAGAAAATCAATAATACTGTTAAAAAATTGTCGCCTTGGCAACGTTTATGTTACTTTATAGAAATTCAAACTTATCTAATCTATATATTATTTATATTTAAAACAATAACAAATATATCGACTTCATGTATTAACCCATATAGAAATTATATATATACTAAATTCTGCTACGTCCATGTAATTTGAGTAAAAAGTGTATAATTTTTTCATTCTCATATAAATATAATAAATATATAGGTATATATTACTATAATAATTTAAATATTTTGTATAACATTATTATATCTCTTTCTAAAAATGACCATTTTCGGTTGAAATTTTCTATTAATGTATAATTAATTTGACAAACAAGGTGCGTAATATTTACATTCTGTTCAAATTTTGATTAGGACTTAAGTGTTAATTAAAAATTTATCCTCGGACCAATGTTGAGTTGTGCAAATATAATTTTTCTGATACTGCATCTTTTCATTTCGGTTAAAATTAGAAAAAAATTAACTTCGAATGATTGAATTACTTTAATATTTTTTTAGTATCACTTTTGTTCTACTTAACACTAAAAACTTCCCGCCTACTCTAGACGAGAAATATTTAGTGACATTGCGTGTTAAGCGAAACTCAACGCTGCGCTTTATGTAAAACAAAACGAGAAAATATAAATAATTTAAAAATAAACATTCCCCTAGTAGGATCCATTTACTTTGTATAGTACATGTATCTGCTTGGACGTCGTCATGGCACAGCGTACTCACTAACTGAATAATAGAAACGGATTCAAATACTACGCAGAGAAATATTTATATTTATAATATAGAGTCGATATTTCAGTTTGTTTTGTTTAAGCGAAATACAGCGGTTTCAGTTCGTCGTTATCTAACACGTATATCCATAAATTAACAGAAGGTGTGTTATAATAATATATTAGAATCTCAAATGTGTCAGAATCAAAAAAATATTATCTCTCACTTTGCCTAATATTATCGCCAATATGGTGCCAAAATTATCCTAAGTTTTTGCTTAGTGTCCAACAGGAGTGCATTATTAACGCGTTTGATTATATATAGCACGAGTTGTTTTGTAAGCGATATAAGAGTAACACAATACAATTTTTTTCACCCATTATCCCACATAGCAGGATCAGGGCGGGGAACAGGTAATGGAGTGTCTGGAACACTCCGTTACCTGCTTCCCGCCCAAAATCGAACAAAATCGAACGCCGCGCTCTGTATTATCACTCAAGTGGGAATCGAACACACATCCAATCACAGTTTTTACAGTCAGACGTCTCACTGCGTCACGATAGCCTCACAATTTTTTCGATTTCATATATTATTTAGTTACTAACTACCAATATTTACCCTATTATACCATCTCCCACTTCCACGAGTTGGCTGGAAGAAGTCTCCTCTAGAAATAAGTCCACCATTGCATTATGTAGCTTTATTATCCCTATTTGTAAAAGTATCGGCAGTGTTCAAGATTGTGGTAGTTATAGGGGTATTAAGATAAGGAGCGGGTAACATGAATACCATTTTTGCCCTCAGAATCTGTTACCACTACTGTGTATTGTCTCAGCTTATATCTAAGACCAGCCTCCATGGCTGATCATGTACGCTGACAACATAGCGCTCATTGACGAGAGCCAGGTTAAGCTGGAGCAGAGAGTGAACCTCTGGAATGGTACGCTTGAGAACGGCGGTCTTAACCTAAATGTGTCACACTATACATATAGGTCCTGATTCAGCTGTTAAGTTGGAGAAATTCAAGTACCTTGGATTCATCGTGCATGAGCCTGGGGGCTTACCATCGAGTATGCCAAAGACCGTGCAATGCGAAGTAGGCTAATTGGGAAGGCAGACCCTGGTTAAACTGGGACAAATGCCAAGAAGAAGAAGACACTCTGTATTTCGTCTTCCACCGAATTCGAGACATTGCGTGTTGAGCGTTGGAACTCATTGCCTCACCTTGTCTTATAGAGCGAGGAAGAGAAAATAATTTAAATATAATCTCTCCCCTGAGTGGCGATTGAACCCACAACCGCTCTCGCTTACAGTCAGATGCTATATAAATATGTCATGTAGCAGTGGCACCACGATCGGCCTTAATAATATTTTTTTTATTTTTATGTTTTTTATTAAGGACTACTTATGCAATAAAGAATATATGATATTTAATAATTAGTATTTATAAAATCCATTTAGATATATAAATGTATATTTTGATATTATATGGATATTTAATAAAACGTAACCGTAGCTCTATAGTTGGCAGCATAGATTCAGTGCGGCGCGGCTCGCCGCCACATATTTGTTTGCCGAATACGCGGGTTTATCCGGCGTAAATTAATTACACATTCGACCCACTATAATTACAGTATATACTGATGTAACTCAGTATGGCCCAGTTTTTTTTATTCAGTTAAAGCGTTGAATAATTACGAAATTTAAACGGTCTGCTATAATAAAATTAACTCTTAGTTTTAAATATTGTACGATATTTTGTAATAATGCTTGGCGGTTGTATTGTCAGGATTTTTTATGATGCAAAAATGAGTTATAACAGGTGATGATTAGTGTATTCATTCATACGATTTTAATCTTCAAAAATATTATACTTAAGTAAATGAGTGTGACAGGGTCTAACTGTAAATGCGATCGGTGGTGGGTTTGATTCCACTCTGGTGAATGATTATATTTCAATTATTTACATTTTCTGGCTCTGATAAGATAAACGCACGGGTTTGAGTTCCACCATTAATCACGCAATGTCTGTGGAAAACGGAGTACGGAGTTTCTTGACGCTAGGTAACATAACGCTTGACGCTAAAAGAAAAACTTTAATTATAGCAATATAAGTGCTCCAATTAGGCCTAACTGACTTTTTATTTTACATAGTTTCATTTGAATAATTACTATATATAAGTTACTAAATAAACAATTAACCTATGTACCTTAGCATCCCCAACTTTTGGTTTCTGTGTGTGGCTTCACTAAACCTATTTTAAGTTTAGTTGGCTAGTGCTATTTCGAACATACGACTAAATGAGGTGAAACTTTATAATAGTTTTAGTGTTTAGAGCATAATCACTCCGTTGTTGAACTATTAAATCATACTTATTCAAGCCAAGTTTCATGCATCCATGTTATATATAAATTATAAATAGCTTTTGCTAGCTGCTGTAGATGGCCATCCTATTAATGATATGAGGTTCGTAGCTAAAAATATTGTATTGTCAACGGATTCCGATAAGTTTGCAAACTTTCAAGCAAATCAGATGCTAAGAAGTGGGTCAAATATTCTTGTAACAATTTGGTACTTTGATACAGATGAAGCTAATAAATGTATGCTATTGTAGAATATTTTTTCACTCTGTCACGTTTATCTTCCCCCCATATAGTATATATAAATACTAAAATTATAAAATCATGCCTTGGCTCATGATACGTAACGTGATCCATTTATTGTTGTATTCATATGTAACTCAAGATCTTTAAGAGATTCAGAGGTATCAGTGTTAAGAAATTTCAATTGCAATATATTAAATTTATATAATTAGCTCTCAGAAGGTAATCTCATTTATTATATATTTGCCATCAAAAGGCGATACCTTCTCTTATATGAATTTATTTGCCGTCAGATACGGTTTTTCATATTTGTAATATCATTCATTAACCTTCCATTGAGATCACCAAGGCTTTGTTGCATTTGTGAGACCAATGTTTGTCATCTATTGGTTTGTGAGACCAATATAAGCTGTGGATTGGTTTGTGAGATCAATACATGATGATAATACGTCGATTGGCCTGCAGGCCAGGGGTGTAGAACGACATAGAAACAAATTATATCTAAACCTGATGCCGTACAAGTATTGCATGCGCAATGTAAGACAATGTCAGAGAAGATACGTATAAGTCGCGCCACCGACATCAGTTATCAATAAGCTATAAGGCTCACTGAATCCCAACAGTCGCGTACCTAATGTTATATCAACGTCCGACATCGTACAAACATCGCTGCCGCAACTCAAGACAGCAGAAGTCAAGATATAATCATCTAACATCACCATAGCCGTTCACCTAAGCCAAGTACATTAGCCTCAGTGATATCAAGCAATATTGGTTTGCGCCGCCGACATCAGTTATCAGTAAGCTATGACGCTCACCGAACCGCGACGGTCGCGTGTCGCAAGTTATATCAATATCCAAAGCCGTACAAACATCGCTCATGCAAAGCGACACAGCACCAGAAGCGATAACCAAACTAACGTCGCCATAGCAGTTCATATAAGCCAAGAATATTAGCATCAGTGATACTAAGCAACATTGTGTCGCGCCACCACGAAACGAAAGTTATATCAACGTCCAACACCGTACAAGCATCGCGCATGCGACGCGAGATAGCATCGGTCATGATATAACCGACTAACATCTCCGTACAGTTCACCTAAGCTAATTATATCAGCCTCAGGCGTGATGCCCAGCAACATTGGTTTATGCCACCGATCATGAATATCGGCAAGCCGTAAGCTCGCCGAACATCGAAAGTCAGGCGGCATGGTGTGTCTCTATCACATAAATAAACTATATGGATCGCCCCAAATACATATATTTATATTGTTATTAGAATTTTATTTGTTTAAGATCGTGCCAATATTAGCTATAAAGCCATATATCATATTTATTTTATATGCGATACGAGTCAGCTCATCATATATGTTAGTACCTTAATACATAAGGAGGTTGCCTCGACCGCCGCATGCTGCCTCCCTTTATATGTCACGCTACTGTTCTGACATTCAGGACGTTGTAACCTGAAATCTCTAAGTTAATCTCTGAAGTTAAAATTTCTATGAAAGACGACTCGACCCGAAGACGCACGACATCGCCTACGTAGACGAGCTCGGCCACCCTATACATTCACAACTGCAATTGTGTGTGTGCTTACAAAATTATTTTACACAAACGCAATCTGTGCATTACATAGTAAATTAAATATTCTATAATTTTATTTTAGTATTATTATATAATATTGTTATCATATTAATATTTTAAATATGTACCTAAGTACATACCGTTATATTGCATACACAATCAACTTTCTCTATACACGGAACACTATCTGTTCATTACATACAATATGAAATAGACAATAATTTTATTATTGTTGATTTATTATATAATATTTTTATGTGTACATTAAATGGATATATTTGCTTTAAATATTGAAACATATTTATACTTCAATATGTACATAAGTACATATCGTTACAACCTATTATCTGAAAAAATGTCTTTACATTGAATATATTTATGTAAATATAATCTAAGAAGTTATGTAAAAATAATAATAGAATACGAACCTGAGATTTTTTTAATTTTTTTGAGTTTATTTCTTCGTTTCGTTCGTACACGCACATCTTTGTAGTTACTGGACAGAATTAAATGAAACTTATGTGTTTATAGTTATTAACCATGAGACCTGTTGTAGAAGCGTGTAAGACCAGCTAAACTATAAAAAAAGGAAAAGCCACCTAAGGAAACTGTTTTTATCATAATGAGCATTTTCCGAAGACATACAAAAATTAAAGATTTGGAACATCTGACATTTAATGTTATGGGCACCTTTGATTGACATATGAAATTAAAAGATCTCGAATATCTAATACAGTACATGATTACATATAAAATGATATTTTGATTAGGTACGGCGCCTTTGTAGAACGGACTTTTTGGGGAATGCAAATGAAATTATTTTATTTTTTACATACAGGGTTTCTCAATAGGGATGATAGGATTTTGATAGCTCACAGCCGCCATTTTGGTTATTTAACATTTGACATTTGTGTTGTTTTGTATTCAGTAATATTTGCCATTTAATTATAAATAAGTTCACGTTACCTCAATGTTTGCAAATTGTCCAAACTTTTTATCAAAATTCGAGAATTATTGTCTCTACTCAAAGAGCATTTCTTGCTAAATATGGTCATCATGGTGCACCGTCTGAGCTCGCTATACGTCGCATAATCCAAAAACTGGAAAGTGAATATTCTTTGCACGATAGTCGACCACCAACACGACAGCGGACAGGTCATGGTGAAGAAAATATTGCCGCCGTATCAGCCAGTGTCGAAAAAATCAAAATGTTTCCGTTCCACGACTTGCACAAGAATTGAGCTTATCCAGAATGACAACTTGGCGAATTTTACGTCTGGATCTTGGCCTACATCCATATAAAATTGTGTTGGCACAAGAACTCA
The DNA here is from genome assembly GCA_032432895.1 of Dryadula phaetusa. Lineage (NCBI taxonomy): Eukaryota > Metazoa > Arthropoda > Insecta > Lepidoptera > Nymphalidae > Dryadula > Dryadula phaetusa. Next base: position 904,377 of record JAOYRS010000059.1, read on the forward strand.
AGCCAGCAGACCATCGATTACGTCGCGAATTTGCTGACTGGGCGCTTGAAATAATGGAAACGGACACCGAATTTCATAGGAAAATCATCTTTTCGATGAGGCTCACTTTTGGCTCAATGGTTATGTGCACAAACAGAATTGTCGTTACTGGAGTGAGTCAAATCCAAGAGTGGTTCATAAAACACCATTAAATCCTGAAAAATTTACTGTTTGGTGCGGATTATGGTACGGTGGAATCATTGGCCCGTACTTTTTCAAAAACGACGAAGGCCGTGCTGTTACTGTCAATGGCGACCGTTATCGTGACATGTTGAACGATTTTTTTTCCTGAAGTGTATGAAATCGATGCGGACAACATTTATTTTCAACAAGATGGTGCAACATGCGACACTGCGTCCGTCACAATGGATTTATTGCGTGATAAGTTTGGTGAGTCGGTTATTTCTCGCAACGGTCCTCACAATTGGCCACCAAGATCATGCGATTTAACACCCTTGGACTATTTTTTGTGGGGGTATGTTAAATTTCAAGGTTATGCCAATAAACCAGCTACGATTCAAGATCTTGAACGCAACATTCGAGCGACTATAGCGGCCATACCTGCCGAAATGCTGCACCGAATCATCGAAAATTGGACTGATCCTATTCACCAGTGTAAAAAAAGTCGTGGCGGTCATTTGAACAATAATTTGCTTAAATCATAAATAGCATAAAATTTGCTGTCAAATAAAGCCATTGAACATGAAATTCAAACAATTTTAAAACATATTGTTCTTATTGGGAAACCCCATATTTTCGCCATTGTACACAATCTCTTTAACTTGGTTATAAAGTGGAGAATGGCCTAATAATGTTATATTCTCTCTGTATATGCTATGCAGGAAGTAATCATCTAAAAAAAGAAAACATCTTTATGTGAAATTTTATAAGACATGAAGATATAGATGTAAAAGTAGTTTAGATCAATATTTACTATTTTTAAAGGGTTATTCAACATTTTTGAAAAAAAAGTATAAAACTTTGGACGCAGCGGGATTCGAACACGCACCTCTTGGATACCATCTAAGTTCTATGACCACTTAGCCATGCGTTCTTCTACCAACTGCATCGAAATTCTTATACGTTTGTTACAACTTATTTATATTAGGTATCCAAGAGGCGCGGATTCGAAACCCGCTGCGTAGATAAGGTCAAAAAATCCATGCATACGAAGTTGCGGACAGCAACTAGTTTTTTAATAAATATGAGTAACTAAAAGGAATTAGGTAACCCACTCACGCTTTTATTTAGCATACGTTTACAAACACTCACAGGTAGCAAAGTAATTGTAGCTTGTAAATATAGGTCTTGGAGGCCTAGATAGCACAGCGTTGTACCTGCCTTATGAGGACTGTGATAAAATGAATTAGATAAAATTATTCTAAGCTGTCAATCGTAATATATACGACCTATTGACGTAGTTTGTACGTGGTTAAGATATGCTATGTTTATTCATTCAATTCCCCTTTAAAAAACTGTTATTACAATATAACCAATATTTTTTTTATAGTAGGGTACTCAAAGACAGCCTATGTGTCAACGTGTGTTGACTCCATTTTCTATATGAAAGGCAGAGCGTCTGCAGTGGTAAAACTCAAAGTCACGTTTTATTTTTTAGTAAAGCGAAAAAATGAATCGAATCCACGATTCTTAAATCAGTCGCTGTCGCACTGCGCCACTATGGTAATATAATAAATAATAAAACTTAGAATGTCATACTTATGTACGTATATCAAACTAGTACAGTGGCCAAAATAATAAATTATTATCCGTAACACAAATAAATGTTACAGTAAGGGTAGAACACTAGCAAAATCCATAATGTAGAGATTGCGTGATGCTTTGCAGTCTGCGGCGGATAACAATTCTAGAAATTGTTTTAGTTTAACCTAATCTTTGTACACAGTAACTTTTGTAGGTCTATAATTATTAAAGCATGTGATTTACCACACTCACTCGTAGATCAGTATCTAGTATCTGTGTGTAATAGCCATAAGAAGCTTTATTTCCTGTTGTAGAACATATAAAAGATAGAATAAAATACAATATGTTTATAAAAACTATTTAATATTTTACTTTTATAGTATTTGTGTATTTTAATTTCTAACTTGCTGGTCTCCCCGACTATGTCTTTAATAATTCTGGATGATTATTTCATAATTGCAAAATAAAAGCAGCCTAAATTAGTCCTTATTACAGCGTAAAACAACATCAAAGTGTTTCAGCGGTTCCAGAGATTAACTGGTACAAATACTTGGAAAAAGACACAAAAGCTGTATAGATTTAAATGATTTTCTGAAGAAATTCCTTTTTCTGAGAAGGAAGATCTTCAGAAAATCATTTAAATCTCGTTTAAAAATAAAAATATACAATTTTAAAAAATATTATGTATATTATAATAGGTATACTACTCTAACTATATATATATATATATATATATATAACGTTTCAATAGGTCACTGGTTCGATCCTTGCCTGCGGCTTTTGTCGAACCTATTCCCTGCAGACGCTTAGGGTCCATTTGAAGGGGAAATGGGGAATGTTTATCATGCAATAAAATATTTTTGATATTTCCTTTCTAGTAAAGTCTTGTTATGTTGATTTTAACAATATCTTTTTGTTGTGATTTTGTTGAGTTTTAAGGTATTTTTGTTAACTATTATTTACTTAATAAAAATACCTTATACTCTTTAAAATGAACAAATATTTTTTAAATATATTTTTTGTACATATTAGATTGTAGAACCACGTTTTAAAAAACACAAGTTAATAAGTTCTTCACACACTGTTTATTAAGATATATTGTGTATTCGATGGCAGAACATAACGCTGGGATTTATGTAACTAAATTGTGAACAAAGTTATTGAATATATACTTTTATGTTTATACATACTAGATGTTCCATTAGCACATTAACAACGCGTTGCCTGAGCAACGTGTATGTCAAACATATGGTAAAGTATCTTATTTTTATATTATTAATTTAATGTATTTTAATGCATTATTCTGCACTACTAATATATATAGATAATTTTATTATATTCTATCGGCGTATTATTAGCAAAAAAGGATACAAAGTTTTTGCTTCACGTATTATAATATATACATAGTTGTAAGTAATTCTAAATTGTAAGGAAATTGGCGAAATACTGATTTTAAAACTTAATTTAATTTTATACTTAATTTATATTAATTTACCTTTATTCTTTACATATTGTCCTCATATGTTCCCTTTCATCCTTATTGCAGTCCATGTCTTAGCAGTCAATATCACGTTTTTTAACTTTTATTTCAACTCGGTGGAATTATATTATATTCTTATATATTCTTAGTAACATGTTTATTTTTTCCATTTCGTATTACAATAATTCTTTTTACTGAAATCTATTTATTAACATTTATATTATTTATAAAGTAGGTTAAGTATATATTATATTTATATAAAATATGTATGAGTCGCTTATGCCTATTGTATTAAAATTATATAGCTGTCTTTTGTGTATTTGATAGAGAAATACAAAAAAATATCATTTCTCCCGGGCTCTTGAGAATTTCAAGAAATACTCACTGAGTGTTCTTCTACACTTCCGAAGGAACATTTTTTAGGTTCACCATCTGAAATTTGATATGTAGGTCCAGTAGTTTCAGTTATCGATTACTCAGTTATCTTCTGATTTATGTAATGCTTAATATTATTTAATGTAAACACAGAAACATTAAAAACATAATTATTATAACTTCATTAATTGTTCTTTCTATGTACAGTATAAAATACATGTGTTTGACCGTTTCGTTATCTAAACAAATTCTAAATTTTGTTAGTTTCATGAAAGACTAGTACAAATGACGAGGCTAAAGGTGACATGTGAAAAACGGTGCGGTACAAGCAGAGGTCACCGCGCTTTGTTATACGTCAGTTTAAGCCCCAGTTCTAATGTAAGTCAAATTGTAACGTCATGAGGGTTATGGTGAGGGGTCAGTAGTTTTGTTATAGATGCTTTTTCTCTTAGTAATTTTATTAGTTTAGTATTTTAGACTTTAAAAAGAGCTTTCTCTTGTTGCTTTACTGACAGGATTAAAATGAAGTAGATTAAATATTTAGTTTACAACACATCGTCGTTTTTAACAAGATATTATTTAATCAATAAATTTCTTTAGATAAAAATTTGACAAAACAAGGAAAAAAACACAAAGGTTGCTGAACTGCTTGTTCAACTTTCATCTTTCTTTTTCTATCTTTATATATTTCCAAAACATGGAGATATCCCCTAAAGAATTGTCAAGGGTTTCTATGTTACGTTTATTGCCCAATTAGACATCTCTTTTTGGGTTTTGCAACTTAACATATATATTGGTATTAAAAGCTCTGTAGCTTAATTTTTTTTGTAAAAAATTTTTTAAATCTTTTACTTTAAGTTTCATTAAAGTAAAGTAAAACTTCATTTCCTTCAATTCATTAATGGATCAAGTTATTCATAATATATTTCCATTAACTTATCATCTCGCACAGCCGTGATTAAGGCGAAAAGTCTCATCAAATTATTTTAAGAGGCTTTGCATAGCAACGAAATTTTTACATGACTACATATTAAAATGGTAATTCAATCAGAAATGTCATATACTTCACAATAGAGGTATGTTGGTTAGTATTATTCTAATTTATTATAAATTAAGCCTTTAAAATTCTATTATATTTTTGTTGTATAGGTTTTTTTCTTATTAATTTTGTGAATTTTTAGCCTCAAATTGACTCTACAGAGTATTGTTTACCGAAAATCTATAATAGCAACAGTATTCCATGCCAGTAAGCTATAACCATAACGATGTGGTTATAGCCCGTGAGAAAATACTATATACGTTATTGTTTAACTGATAAAAAGAATGAGACTTTAAGTGGGTGTTTTGCTAACTTCTAAATTTGTTACTTTGAGATATCCATAGTTTACATCAGTGGTAGCTGTTTTAGTTGAAGAATAATCGAGATTCGCCTAATTGTTATTTGAATTCCTGATATGACTGCAAATTATTTAAACTTCCTGTCAAATAGTAAATAGTATTTTTTATATTTCACAAAAAAATAAAAATAATTAAAAATAACAAGAATGTTATAATGTTTAATAAATTGTCAATTTGCAGGGAACTTCCATATTAGAATATATTACCGCTAGCTTCGCGGTATTTCCCGAATTTATCTTCATTGTTTAAGCAGTTTTAGTCTCTCGACGGTTAAATTTGTGAATTATAAAAACGGTACGTCCCTTACTTGAAGGTTTCTGTCTTGTTCGGATGAAGTTTGCTTAATATGAAATTTTAATCCGGCTTTAAATAATGATATAATGAAATTGTGTTCAAAGTTGCATAAGTGTAAAAGTTAAGAGAGTCATATTCTTTGGAAGTTTAAATATAATTTCTATAACTAACTTTTTAATGACAATTACTTAGAAGTAACTATTTATAGTTCTTTTAAGTGATTTTGAAGTTAAAGCAAGGTAAGAAATTGTAAATGTAACTTTTAATTACAGCCCTACTATTTTTTTTACACCCAATATAAAGTGTGATGTTTTATGTCTTGAAATAGAATTCATGTGTATTTTTTTTTAAATTCACCCGTTTATCCCGCATAGCGGGGGTATACATTAATTTCTTTGCGCTTAATCTGAGACATTTTTTATTAAGAGGCGATTAAAAAAATATTCATGAGTTAAATAAGTAATCAATACGTTTTGTATATTTCTATATACAAGAGGACTACTGTTCTATACTTTTATTGTTTACCATAAAATGCTCATTTTGACAAACTTTGGCGAAAAATATATTAAATAAATATAGAAAATTAAATTTATGCTTTTTGGTATTGAGAAGCATGGTTATTATTTGAAAACAAATAGTATATTTACGATTTTGTGAAATTTGATTCATTCCATTAACATCTCGTTTTTTTTAGCTTTTTATTGTAACTTTATACGCGCCATAAATTTTAAAATCAGTATAGTAGGTAAATTTTATTTTAATGTTTTATTATAGTAATCAAATATACAAAAAATATGTAGGGATTATGTAAATTTAACTACACATAGTTTACATAGTAGTTTTATTATTAAAAATATAGGTATATAAAAATATATTAAGAATGAATATTGTATAAAAATGATTATAGCTGAGTTAGGAAAAGAAAAAAAATAGGTTCTCAATTTTTCTCATATATCAGAGTGGTTAGAAAGTCAAGACACTCTGCTCTCCACTTTCCTTGAAATCAATAGCAATGTTTATATTGTTTTTCAGTCTCTTCTCTAGAGTGGAACGGTTTTATACAAATGACTGGTCAGTGATAAACACTTGTCTTCATACCAATAAATGACCTGAACGAAAACAGCTGAGAAATGTATCACCGAATTATTCTTCCACGAATTTTACTCTGTTCTTTTTGTGCGCGTTAGTTCAATTTATAAAGTCATGGGTTCGTAAAAATTATTTAATAACAAACATACGTGTTGTTTTTTATGATTCATTTTATTATTAAGTTATAAAACATAATTATGTTTTTCATTGCTCTAATGTTCTGTTTTTTTTTCTTATATTTATAGTCTTATTATATTTGAGAACCTCATACATTTTTTTAAAGATAAGTAGAAGGAATATTTTTAAATATTTTACCTCAACAGACTGAAATAAAATTCAAAGTAAAATCGTAAGTGAACTGTCAATAACTACTTTCAATTAACTAACATACGCATGTAGTTTAAACAAATACTTAAAAAAATACTAAAAAAAATCGCTTCAAAATTTCATTCATGGCAATAGTTAAAACTTTATGGCGTTGAAATCCGCTTTTTCGCGAATGGAATTTTCCCGTTTTTTACACAAAAACTGAATGTACGTGCATGTGATGCATAGCAAGTTATGTGGCAAGAGAGAAATGGACCGTTTACCGTAATTGTCCATTCGCGAGTACATTAAACGCTGTGTATACACAAAACTATACACTGAAGTGACGAGAGAATTGTGGTTTGTGGGTGTTTTCAGTGTACATTTTAAAATTTTAGTTTTATAATGTTTATTTCAACATACTGCTGCTATGCACTCGTTGGCAAATGATCTTGCATGTAAGATAGAAGCACTCGTCATATGAGTTTTGTTATTTGTATCACATACATAACGTTATAGTGCTTAGGTGTTGAATGTAGACGGGCGTAGCGAAACCGTAGTGCTACGAACTGTGCTACGAGCTTACGTTTCACCTGACTTTTATTTATATAATATGACGTAATGATATGATTTAATTTTAAAATATATTGGTATTGCTTTGAAGACCTATATAATAATATTTAATTCAAATCGACTTTGACTTAGAGAAAATAGGTATACATATATATATATATATATATATATATATATATATATATATATATATATATACATACACACATATATATGTATAGAGTGATTTATTATTTTCAATAACTTATGCATTTTATAATCTCAATTCTTAGAAACAATTTTTAAGAATTGTATTGTCATGTTATACAGATCAAATCCACTCATAAGATTGTAAACTTAACAATATCTTTGAAATTGCATTCGCCATCGCCAACCAGTCATGAAAAAGTATTTATGAAATGAAATTACATATAATTGCATGCACGATATGCATAGCACGTAGCGCAGTATGAGAACGAACGTTTACTATAATTGTCTATAGGTGTGTCGTATATGTAGCGCGGAATGTACACAAAATTATTCACTATAGAGTTACGTTGCGGTTTCAGAGTGGTTTTTCGAACATGCATCCCAAAATTTTATATGAATTTATAATTTAGTAACAGGATTTCTTGTTTACAAGTAAATCCGTTAAGTCACAAAATAAAAAAGCAATCCAGCTGTCGCAATATACATGTGAATAGGATAGTTGTTTGCAAAAATAGTATTATGCAATTGTTAGAGGATGTTTTCTAAAACTTTGTAGGTATTAAAAGTATTCCACTTTATTAAAGTATTTGTTTGTAAGATAAATTTATAATGTATATTTTTGGCTCCAATAATATATGCATACAATAAACCGATAAGATTGTTTATATTTTTATAGAAATATATTAACTGTAAGTTATTAATTATTGGTACAAATTGTCATCATATTAACTTTATTTTTGGATCAAGCACATATAATTTTTTTAGAATATTTTTTGGCCTTTTTCTAGCTCGGTACACTGGAATATAAATTCATGACGATCTTATCATGAAATGTTACATTCTAGTGTACCAGAATGAAATCGAATGAAATCTATACGATTAGATTATCTTAATTTTGATACTTAAACATTTTCTTTAAAACATTTCGTAAAATTGAACACGGACGGATTGCATAAAAATTTAATTTAAACATAAAACACAGTCTAGACTTCATCGTAAAAAGAAATATTTGCATTTACGAGTAATAAAGATTGCATTAAAGTAGTAAAAGGGAAAATTTTAAAATGACCTTTATTACAGATATATTATAAATGTCACAAGCTTTCTTTTTTAACTACTTTCACATGAATATGTGTATTTGGTTTTAAGCTTACTGTTTACATCTTTTACTAATTTTAACCGACTTCAATAAAAGGAGGTTATCAGTTTGATATGTATGTAATATTGTTAGAATTAAATAACATTTGAGTATAATGACCCATTTAGGCGACCAAGTATATTTGTATGTTTGTCCACAAATTTCTCTATAACTTAAAGTCATATCGAGATGATTTTAATTTAAGTTAGGTATACTTCTACTTAGGGAATAGTACAACTTACATTAACATTGGTCTGGCTGTTTCAGAGATATGGGTAAAATACTTGTAAAAAATATGAATGGGCAGGTAGGTATAGTTATTATAACCTCGATTTAATTTTTTATATTATAGCTATATATTAAATATCATACCGCGATGCAATTTTATATTGATTTGTAGTAGGCAAAGATACATTTTAACGAAAATATGTAATCAGTGAGACAACATTGCGCTTTTTTAAGGTTCTAGAAGACAATGCCTTTATTACCTGCGAATATAAACAAATATTCACTACAAACCGTAAAATATCCTGTATCAATTTATTGAAATTATTTACAATAGTAATATTGCTACTATATTTAAGACCCGGCCAGCTTAAGCTTTACTTAATCAGCAAGAATATTACAAACATTAATAAAGAAAAACTGAAAATCTTATAGACAGACTCACAGACTTATTTTTTTTAATTTAACTTTGAAAGTGTAGATTGAGTTCTGAAATATTATGTATGTAAATATGTCTGTATAATATAGTGGGCTGATAGGATGATTCGCTGCTTTTTGTATGTTTCGGGGAATCGATGCAAAACTACTAGTATTCAGCAGCTGGAGTGGAGCGCCGAAAGTTTTGCACCTTTGGAAGGAAAAAGGCAAAAAAACATTTCAATAGTTTGTTCAATACTTTGTCTTGTATACAAACAAGTAGGTTTGATATTTTGGTTTTCTTGTAGTATTTAATTAAATATTTCATGTTTTTTAAATATAAACATATAAGTTTTGTAAGGCGATTCAAATTGTTTATAATGTCACAAAAGTTAAAAGTAAATAATCGTAATATTAAGATATTTTGAAAACTTTGCAGGTCACAGGTAGACTCACGGACTTCTGTAAGGTGTTCGAAACGTCGGGCTTTCAAAAATGTATTTATCAATACTAAAATATACGCTGTTAATTCGTTTAAAGTAGATTCTTTTAAATTATATTATTACGAAATTATTATTTACTACAAATTTATACAATACAAAATACAAATTTATACTTTAAATTTTAAATTAAAAATATGATTTTAAAAATTATAAAATAAAAATTGAAAGAAATCTACATAATAACAGGATCGGTTAAAGTATAGTATAGTAGTACATTCCACTAGCATTCGGACACCGTCCAGTTATACTAATTTAAACTTTTCTTTTACAGTAAAAAGGCTCGACCAAATTGTTTTATTACTAAGTAACTCCTGCAATCATAATGCAACCATTCTTCATTATTTCGCCGTAATTATTTTAGTCGAAAATGCGCTACGGTGGCGAGATAAACTGTTTATTCTGGTATAATACCAACTAATGTACAAATATTTCTCTCTGAATACAGAACAATACTGTATTATGGTAATTTCAATTTACAATTCATAATTCCATAAAATAAGCAGCTTAATTATACACGAGAAATAAATTATGGGAATGGCTCGAGGGGAATGGTAGCTGAAATAGCCTCTTACATATTTTCATGAATTTTTTTGGCAGTGTTAACGAATGTTGGGTAACGTAGCCAAACGATGTGTTACGATAATGCAGTTATGTCGAAAATTTTGCAATTTTGAAAATTTTACATCAACTTTCAAAAAATATATCTATTTATCTGTAATTTCTAGTTAATCTAAGCCAAGTTGATGAAGGTTTTCACACTTCTATATACATATTCGCTGTTAAATTTATCCAACCATTTGAAAGTGATGTGTAAAGTGAAATGAACAAGTGAACGTTGGTATATTTCATATTTTAACATTTTCTCATATAAACTGAAATATTTACAACCTAGTGATATTATGTGACGTATTTAGATAAAACATAGTGATAAAAATAAATTTTTACACATTTTTGAGATGCTTATCGGAACCAAAAAAAGCATAAAAATTAGGATTTTTATATGTTTTCCAAAAATGTTCTTCTTAGACTAATAGTATGATTAAAACGAACATACAAAAACATGATGTATACTAAGAAGGCGTCATGTCAACATACGTATAAAAAGAAAATAAAACAACGTTACTACTGAGTAGTTTTTGCTTTCTTTATACACAGACTTGGTAACGAAGCGAGTGGAAAGTTCGCCTGATGTTGCGCGTATGGCAGTAAGTATACATTAACAAGTTCACAATAAAAACATTTATTTACTCTAATCTTGCTAATATTGTCCCAGGAGTAAATATTTGTTATTGTAGCTTCACGGTCTTATCCCGTATAGCAAGTTAGATAGAAAGTACCCAGTGTCAAGACTCCCCACAGGTCGCTTTCCGCCGAATTCGAGACATTGCGTGTAGAGTGGCAGAACTCAACACCGCGCTTTGTCCTACCAGAGAACAAACCCACAACAGATCGCGTTTACATTTAGACGCTGTCACACTGCGCCTTGACCGGCCTCAAATATTTGTATTTATATTATTAATCCCTGTTATAGAATATTTATACATATATTATAATTATTTTATTTGTCAGTTGGCCATAACAAAGTGTGGCGTTTGGTTACGCTATCGCTACGCTACGCTAGCTTAAGGAAGACAGAGTGTTTTGATACTAGGTTCTATTTTATATTAATTACGTGTCATATAAGGTATGGTTAAAAGTTTCTTCAAATTATTATATTTTGAGATGAATTTTGCAATATGGAGTCACATTGTGACTCTCTTACATATTATTTCGTTTATTTACTGTAATATGTAATTACTTTATTTAAATAGACTGTGTGAATTCAACATGTGATACGTTCGTATATTATGTATGGTACGATCAGCAGAAGGAAAACAAAAATCAATGAATACTCGGTAACGTTGCACCATACTCATATATTTATAAAAAAATATGTCTGTATATTAGCGTACACACGTAAGAAGTGGAACTTATATATGATGTTATTTTTCGAAAAATCATCCACTATTTACAGTGATTAGTTAAATAAAGCTAAATAAGATAAAGTTTAATCAAAATAAATATGGCACGCAACGGAGAAATGTGAGTTAGAAATTAGAAAAATAGAAAGATTTTAAATTTGCTATAAAATATCTCCCATCCGTCGATAAAAAAATTCACTTCAGTAAAGAAATTTTAAATAAAACTATCATTCAAAACGAAATTTAAATATCTTCCTAAATAAAGAAATTATTGAGTTATATATTCCAAATTTTTTAAAATAACATAGGAGTTGACAGTGGTCATTCTGTTTAAAATGTATCACTAGAGACTTTAGGTGCCAAGGCACTTTTAATGGTAAATAGTAGTAATACTACTTTAGTTTTCTTTATGTTCTGTACAAAACTAAACATCAAAAAAATTTTTTTTTTAATTACAAACCTTATGTTATTAAATGAAATGATAGAGTGAGAACATTTCAAATGAATCATGATTTGTAACAAGGACGCGTCCGGCGACTAGTCGACTCAGCTCATTAATTTCTTCTTGAAACGCTAATTAAGCACTCTTTGAAGAATTCACGAAGCGATTTCATCCCGACACCCATCTGCATCTCAATTATGCAATACAATCTCATTGGATCAGACTTGAAAAACCAATTAAAATATCTGAAAGCGTAATGAAAAAAAATCACGCAAACCTTTCTATTATATCAAATTAAACGTCACCACCAGATGTTTGGATTTACATTGAAATTAGTTATATAAAACTATTTTTATATTTGTTTTTTTGTAAACAATTCTTTCACTGCAATTTTCCAGTCTTCAAGATATTCTAATCTCCTTTTTCCGCCCAAAGTTGAGACGGTATCAGTTTAATGGCGGAACTTAACGCCGGGGTTTGTTTTGGGTATCATTTTATCAAATTAATGTGATAATATAATCTTTCCATCGAATGGGAATTTAATGAATTGCGTTTGTAGTGAGACGTTTTCCCACATACCCATCATAGTGTTAAAATATCTTCTAAATGAATATACATACGGACGAGACGAATATATTGGTCTAACAGGACTTTAAATAAATATGTTGAAATAATTGATTTATTGTTATTTGTTGTTTATTTTTACAAATAAATCTCTTTATTAGAGTATTATTTGTTACTTTTTATTTTCACACACCCTAGAGGCTGATCACAGAAAGTGAGATGGATAATAGAGTGATGTACATACACAATGTACACATCACTCTGATCTCCACTTTGCATATTCATTCTCCTAACTTAATATTCAAAAGTAAAATAAATTGTAACATTATAGCCCATACTCACAGCTGCTTGCACAACCCTAGCGCTCACTGTAATTGTCCTGCTATTGAAATCGTTTTCCATCATAGATATTAAGGTTTATTAATTGATCACAAATTTAACTGGTATTAACACATTAATCACGTATGTCAAAAATTAAGAGCGTTTTTGACTATTATTTATATTATAAAAAATAGGTCAACTTATAAAACTAAATTGATGTTTCATAACGCACTAGCAGACTCCATTTTATTCTATGGCCTAAGTAGTTACGGTAGAACTGATAAGACATACTTGCTGTATATATATATAAATTACAAACTGGAATTCTCAGTCAATAGCATTCCTTTAAATATCAAACTAAGACCGGATTTTGATGAAAAGACGCTCTTTGATCATTGTAAAGTTATTTCCTGTTATAATATAAAATTAAATATTTAATTTTAAAAGAAAATTATCCTAAAATACATCTTTACAATAAAATTTCTCATAATATAATGACACGTAATATGATCAAAAATAATTTAGTAACTATAACAGCTAAAAATAAATACGGCGAGCGCACGAGAGATTAGATAATTCCTCACTTAATAAATAGCCTAGACAATAATATATTGTCTAAAATTACTAATAAGAACTATAAACTATTGTTAAAAGAATATTATTTAAGTCCATAATTATTTTTTGTAATGTTTGTGTTATATTTAAAATGATTTGTTAATTTAATTTGATAGTAATAAATAAATAAAAATATTTCTGCTATTTTAAAGTTATTAATGTTTTATTTTAAGGATAAATATATCAACGGAATGGAATCAGTTATTGAACAACATTATATGTAAAAGCAAAGACCTGAGTTAGAACAGTTTCACCATACCTAATAAAGACATTTATTTGGTTAACGGATTTTTCATATGTATGCCGTACGTGATTACAATTCTGGTGTCTGTAAACCGTTCTTACAATCTACAAAGACACGTAGGGGCCTCAGTAGGCCAAGTTTGGTTTAACCTCGCAAGCGAACTTGTGAAAGGAAGATATCCAGTCAAACGTGCTTTGATAAACTGCCTTTTGTGTCCTTTGTGACTCCTCGATAATCCCGGCTCAGAATGGCGCCCAATGTGGGTCTAAAATGCGAATTCTTTTTGTAACCATCGTACTGATTCTCCAAAAGCAATTCTTTTGACATATGTGAAAATAAAATTGAAATTCAAAAAGATAAAGCTTATATAATTATTATTATCAAATGTAAAATAAAATTGGATTATTATTTTATGTTATTTTTATAAGAATATTTATTTTTATTATCTATATATATAAAATAGCTTGGTCTGATTCACTAACTGACTGATTCATTATCGTCGAACGTAAATTATTAAACTTGAAAGTATGATTTTAGAACAGTAGGTTCATTTGAAAGTGTAGAGTAAGCGCTAAGAAGGGATTTTTTAAAATTAAACCTCCAAGTGGAAGAAATAGGGATGGGAAGTTTTTATGAAAGTCTGTCAATTTTTATGTTACAATAACTTGCAATTTGTCAAGCATTAAATTTTATTTTTAGGTTACTAATTACAAATGAATAAGGGAAAAGAAGAAGAATTTTATTTCAATTTTCACAGTGTCACGACATTTTACACTGGTACTTTCTCCAGGTGTAGAAGGAGATCCTATATTTGGAGAAATCTCAAACGTAGAATGGCGTTGAAAGACTGACAAATGCCGTGATGACTCTTATAGGAACAGTGTGATCAGATATTTAATAATAATAATAGTAATTACAAAAAAATATCTTCTACAATTACATTTAATTTACATTTATTCAAAAATATCTGATCTGATCGCTAGTCATATATAAAGTAATTTTATTTATTTTATTTATTTAATACAAGGTTTGCTAGTGGTTATTACATATTGATAAATTTTAAAAGTAACATACAAAAAGTATAGTTATTAATGAACAACCGTTTTAAAGCAAACACGACATGCTTTGTGTCCGGCTTCACAATTTTAACTTCTTAAATTATACTAACAACATAACTAAAGTACAACATAATGATAATTAAGGCAGAAATTAACTTAAAATAATTCCATTACATACAAACAAAAAAAAAACAAAAAACAGCACTGCAAAACAAATACACGGAAAAATCATAAAAACCCATCACTAGAGTATGAGACATTATTTTTGATTGACTACATGACTCAATACTGAACGTCTAAATGTACTGAGTGAATCTATGTTTATATCAACAGAATTATCGATTTCGTTATAAAGCTTACAGAGGCGAAGAATAATCGCATTACCTCCAAAAACTGTCTTTTTTATTGGCGTTACTAAGAGAGAAATATGCTTTCCAAGGCATCGGTATGTTAATCTAAAATAAATTATTAATTAATAATTAAATATTATATTGATTACTTTTATAATATGATCACTGTTACTATTTGGAGGCCGGACATGGCGCAGTGGGACAGCGTCTGACTGTACACGCAATCGGTTGTGGGTTCGATTCAAACTCGAGGGAGTGATTATATTATAAATTATTTTTACTTCCTCGCTCTAGTAAGACAAAGTGTGGCGTTGAATTCCGCCACTCAACATGCAATGCCTCGAATTAGGTGGAAAGCTGAGTACGGAGTGTCTTGACAGTAGGTACTTTCTGTCTACCGTGCTATGCGGGACAAAAGCGTAAAGCTAAAAAACAAATAGTTTATCTAGTTTAATTGATAATAAATATTTAATAATATAAAGAAATATGTATTTATGTAATCTACGATTGCGCTGTGCAGGTAGAGAAAATATAACAACCCCATCCATCATTCTACACTCTTAGCTAAAAAAGATGTTAAAATTAGAAACTTAATTTTAAATCTGCAAAAAATATTTACAACGGGGCTTATTAATGGAAATTTTCTTATAAAGTAAAGCTTCACGATCCTCAAATCTTAAATCCGGGGAGTTAATAGTCGCTATTATTGCTTACCATGAAATTAGACAGTTAAATGGACCCAAATCCGCATCAAATCTTCATTTTATCAGCGTTTTTAAGTATTTAACGCACGAAAACGATTAGTATGAAAACTTTTGGAACAATAAAATACTTAAACACCGTTAAACAGATAGCAAAGGCACTCAAACAGCGACTTACGAAAATTTCTATTTCAAAAAGAAGTCATTAGGGAAGTTTGAGTGAACTTTCTGACCCAGAGGGGAAACAAATATTTCTTGGGCGGCAGAAACAATAACAATCCTTTGTTTAGTTTTTCTAAGCTAATATATTTGTTCTGGTGTTTCCCTGTAAGATTGACTTGGGAAATGTTTTTATAAAACGGCTTACGGCATTGGAATATATACAACATGTACTTTTGTAACAATAAAGTACAAATTTTGTTCAGGCCTTATTAAATTGTTTTTTTCCTTAACATTGATAGGTAATATGGTAAATATACATATGCATAATTTCTCAAAACTTAATAATAGTAACATTTTCTATGCTTTTTTTGTGTTTTGTGAGCAATAAAATTTATTCTGTTATATTCTATGATAGATAGCGTCATCATTTATTTGTTTGATTTTTGTGGTAAAAATAACAAAGATATATAAAAAATTTGTCACTCTCAGCTATGAATTTTACGCATCGTAATTTTACTACAGTGAATGCTAAATAAAAAAGAGTCGTTTCTTGTGGGCCTGTTACATTGAGGAAGGAAGACGTTGGCGTGACGTTAGTTTGATATACGACCGAGGTCTTTTGTGCGTTGGTCGTTAACACAGGAGCACAATGACAGCGGGTCGACAGCATTGAAACTTGAGAGCTCTGAGCGTGACAACGCGTAATCAGCTTGCTGATTTACTAGTCGATTGTTCTTTGACGAATCAATAGTATTTAGATTATTATTGGTTATGCTTAAATTAATGGACGACTCAATTTGTGGTAATTACGGTGCTATACGAGATGGTTACGGTGTTTTTTATGTACATTTAATTCAGGTATTATCGTTATATTGTTCTATGCGATTTTTCATCGGATGTACTTGTAGACATAGTAGACTTATGAAATTGTTATTATTTTGTATACGTGTGTGTATTATTAGCTAAAACCGAAGTCTGGCGTGGCCGGATGAGGCTCGTCGTGGCGCATTGGGACAGCTTTTGACTATAAACGCGATTTTACGAACTTCTTGCCTACCCTGCTATCTGGAATAAAAACGAGAAGCTAAAAAATCCAAAGCTGCTAGTTTTATATTCAATCATACCATATCATCAATATCAAATTACTTAACTTAGAGTAATTTGTTTTTTTATGACAGGATTGGAAAGAGTTTGACTGTAGGTAAGCTGACATTTATAAGTTCGCTTTTTAGTCAAATTGCTGCATTCAAAATATTTTTATGAATTCGGCAGATATGAGTATATTAGCGAGCCCGCTGTATGACGTTCGTATTCATCAATATTTATAACTGTAGAATGTCGCTTTTCCATTTTTCTTAAGAATTTTAACAAATTTTCTCCCTACGTGACTAATTTTGGCAATCGCAATTCCAATACTTTTACTTATGCGTTGTCTATCAGTAACTCTGTGAGTAGCAGAAGAGTTATATTTCTATTGAAATGTTTGTTTAACCGTTCTTGTTAAATTAAATGTTGTAAGAAATAAACCAACCAGCACCTTATTGCAATATATGCCGGTCCTATGGTAGTATAATATATTTGAGGCCGGTAGTAACGCGCTGTGACAGCGTCTGACTGTAAATGCGATCGGTTGTGGGTTCGATCCCCACTTGGGGGAGTGATTATATTTAAATTATTTTAAGACTGGTAGACTCTGGTAAGACTAAGTGCGGCGTTGAGTTTCACCACTCAACACGCAATGTCTCGAATTCCGCGGTAAGCGAAGTACAGTGTCTTGACACTAGGTACTTTCTGTCTACCCTGCTATGCGGGATAAAGCGTGAAGCTATAAAAAAAATTAAACATATTTTTACAAAGCACGTTTCATGTTTTTATCGTAGAGCTTTGCAAATATCACGAACGACTAGATGTTTTATATTCTGCTGAATAACGATAATTTTGATAAGTTGATGGAATCATGACCTACTTCTGTCTGCAATCGCGAAAGATTCGTGAGTTAACCAACGTTGACCTAATTCGTAACTGGACGGAGTGACCGACTTGTGTCAAAACTAACAAGTCCACCCTTAAAAGCTTTAATCTTGCCTATTACGAGTACAGCATATCACTTGTCGGTGACGGGACGTGATCAATGCTTTGTACTGAGCTTTTTTTGCTGGCACAGAAAAGTTTTTTCATTGAGATTGAGATGAATTACTAAGTTGATATTGATAGTAATTTAATAGAAATGTGTCACTCGCTAGAACTTTAAACAAAAAATAAATAACTTTAAAACAAAAGAAATACTTTAAAAAGTAAGCTTTTTAAATGACAGCATTTTAAACTGATTAATCACATATATTTCGTTATATGAAAATAATATTTTGAAACCCTGACGTTTCGAACACTTTACAATAATCTGCGGTCACTGGTAGTCTATCGGTGAAATGCGGTTAATCCGTTTCAAAATCATCTTCATTTAAAATATGTAAAATAAGTAAATCAGCTTTATTTAAAATATGTAAAAATCGCAAAAATCGAAGAGCTTATTAAGTAAATTTTGTACAAAGCGTGCTCCATTTTCTGTCAGATAATGAGAAGAATCACTGTGAAAATCTTACTAGAATATATATTACTTGCACTAAAAATTGCAAGCAAATTTTATAATAAGCGTTTTATTTACTTATTAGAATATGTTTTGAAATATATATGTATATTAAAACTATTAAAGCGAAGTACTCTATTTAACGCAGAGAACCAAAAAAGATAGAAAGAACGATGATAGTTACTTATACATACATTTAATAAAACGCACGTAATTAGCTAATTGTATCAAGATCAACAACTTCAGCGCTATCGGCTAAGCGGATTATTGTTATTAATCACTAAAATATGAATAGCTTGCTGGTAGGAATATTAATTTCCCTAACGTATTGGTATAGCCACGTGGTAAATATTCACGTGGTAAGTATTTATATATTGTACATTCGTACGATGTACTACAGAAATTTGCAAAAAAATATAACGCATTATTTTTTTAGTAAATTAAAAAAAAACATAATAAAGCATAAAACTGAAGACATTTAAATGACACTGTTCAAATTGCAATAGGAAAACAAATATCTGGTTGTAATGGCCTACAGGTACTCTGTATTTAAAATAACATCAATTTAATCCACCATTGAAACAAACTTTCAGCTTCCTTCAAACTGGGTGAGATGCAAGAGATTAAAACAACAAAGTAAAACATTTAAATGTTTGCCAAAATTAACATTATGATAAATCAGGCTGTATAATGCGGCCTTAATTATGAATGTAAATTAAATGTACACTTCCTGTTTACATTCTTACAGGTGTGTTATTGATACAGGTATGAATTTTTAATTAAATACGGCGGGAGTGAGAATGAGCGAGGTGGTGCGACCGAACAAACGCTTAGAAAATAATTGTATGCACATAATTATTTGTGCAACGCGCGCTTTGTGCGGACGGACACCCGGGGACAAAGGGGAGACGATAAAGCTCTTTTGTCGAGAAAAATGTAAAGTACAGCTTCTGTAGGTGATGATTATATTCTGGGACTATTTACATTGTGGTTGTACTGCTTAATTGTAGGTAGTTTAGTCTCGAAGACATATTGAAAAAGATAAATCTTACTTTGACTTGCAAAAACCACTGTCTTCTGTACATTTTCTAAATAAAACAGTAACTCACGCTTCGCGCTTTGCGAATCGCTTTAATTCAGCCAAAACGGAAAAGGGGACTATAACTGTATCCATTTATGCACCGTGAAGACGAAAACCGCAGGTGTTTCATTATACCGTTTTAATGACGTACGAGTTACATTTACGTTCATTGAATAGATTCTTTATCGTCTTGTAATGAAAATATACTTTTAATTAGGATGAAATTTATATTTTGACATTGACATTAATGTATTTATTTTGAAAAATGAACCATTAGTATGTACCTTGAAATGTTTTACAAATGTATATGATTTCATTGTTTTATATATTAGAGGTATGGTAAGTCAGGCGTTGTATGCATGTCACGACCTCAAGCACAGTCTCTAAAAAAGGCAGAAAAGTGAGGTATTTTTTTCAGCCTGCCTGTGGAAATAAACAAATAAAATGGATTTAATAATTTAGACGTCAAATGTGTAGCGCCCTCGTGGTGTAGTTTTGTTTACATTAAACAGTACTAATGATAGGATTTTTTTATAATTTCTATGTATATATACGTGGTTTCTCTTTTTAGTTTAAATTCCTAACACATTTTTAAATTCCTAACATTTTCAAAACACGTTAATACACCTATATATTACAATTTATGCTTTAACCGAAACAAATAAATAAAATTAGTGTGTGTCTATTTCTAATATTAAAATATACGGTTATGTATACACGGTGGATACATTAAAAAATTTTTTTTGAAATTTGTCTGTCAGTCTGTCAATTCTGGTGAAAAAGAAGTAACTTAGGCTACTTTTTTAATTGTTTATTTATTTGGTTCACAATTATTAATTAATTGTTATGTAGTAAAATACAAATAATAAATATACAATATTTTAAGCTTAAAGATATGTGTACAATAATTTTTAAGGTATTTTAGAATTATAAACTAAAGCTTCAAAGGTGAACAATTCAACGTAGACGAAGTCGCACAGCTAGCCTAAACTAAAAATTCTCAATATTATTCTTGAAAATAACTCTCTTTAATAAAATTACGATCTTTTATATCTCTTTAATAAAATACGTTTTTATCAGGATTTCTATGGATCTGGTATTTGAGTAAGCTGCATAGCTTATTGAAAGTAATAGGAAAAAAGAACTTTTAGATGGTGTAGGATGTACCTTGTTATTTTTTTAATGTATTGTTATAGATAAATGCTTAGTATTTTTAAAATTATTAATCGTAGAGATGTTATTGATATACCATTTATTAAACAAGTCAAGTACCGTCGAACAATTTTTAACTTAAAAGCTATTTGAAACTGCAATTAAGGAAATTGTTGAAAATTCTTAAACCATTTTTTTTATTTACGCTCTTAATACGCTCTCAACCTGTAAATATATGTATTTAGCGTACCTGTATCTGAGCAAATAATTAAAACAGAAGTGTGATTTAAATATAAAGAAAAAAATTAAAGGAATTTAGAGGCTGGTCGTGGTGCAGTGTGACGTTTGACTGTAAACGAAATCGGTTGTGGGTTCGATCCCCACTTGGGGGAGTGATTATATTTAAATTATTTTCACTTCCTCGCTCTACTAAAAAACAAAGTGCGGCGTTAAGTTCCACCAATCAACACGCAATGTCTCAGATTTGGTGGAAAGCGGAGTAGCGGCTACATAGTGTTATAATTTTTATATACATTTTAGTATTTAAACATTATAACACTATGTAGCTTTTATATAAATGAATATTATAATAACTTGGAATGGATGAGACGAAAATGTCCACGCTATTTTGGAGAATATTTCCTTAAGATCGGGGGAAGAAAGATGCTCGGCGGTTAATCTGTGTACAAAACCTACTGCGTGACAGTAATGGTACAGAAGGATGCCGCTAGGTGAAAATGGGAGAAAGCAGACGCTATTCACCAGGGACAGTAGTGCGGACTCCTAATTAGTTCTGGTCTCCCAGGCCCACGTGGGGTCTCATACATTTTTGTTTTATGAGTGTGGCTAAAAATATTTTTTGGTATTTGGCTGTGATAGCAATTAAAGGGTAGCAATTGTTACCTGGTGGGTCCAGGTAACAATTGCTACTTGTTCAGAGCTCATAAGCTCTCAATGTCAGTGGTCTGTGCTCTGTATGAGCGGAACACTTGAGGAGGGCAATGGATGCAGTTCGACTGATTTCCCAGGCTTTTTTTATCGAAGATAGCAATTTCAGGAGTTTTAGTGGGTAGTAGAATCCTATATAACCCGGTTTCTAGACTAGGTATCTTTAAACGATTTCCCGTGTGTATTAAGAAATCAATTTTATTTAACTACATTACAATATCGTTTCATAGTATAAAACGAAGTCACCTTCGTTGTCTGTGCGTTTGGTTCTTTCAAACTACATAACGGATTTTTACGCGGTTTTCATTAAAACACAGGGCGGTACATGAAGACAATTATAAATGTAAGGGAGAATGCGTGCGGGCCTAAAAACAAAGTAGATATAGTCATAGAGTTCAAGATGGTGACGCCACGAAGGTATTAGAATGTAATAAAATATAAAGTATTTTCTATGTTAAATTTATTTTTATATACGTATTATCTTTTACTGGAAATTTATTTACTCCATAATCTTCACACTAACTTTGTTATGTTACCGAGCAATAATATTTTCAGTGACAAAGCTAAGCATATTTGTATTTCACACTTTATGTCTCAGATTTTATTTCATATTATTTCATATTGAGATGAGAGCATTGTAGAGGAATAATATATGACTTCAAGTTATAAATGATTTTTTGTTATGAGAAGAATAATATTTATAGTAGAATTTAATGCCAAATACAACATCATTTTGAAATTTGTGACTATATTACATAGTTAATTATATTACACAAGAAAATTAGAAGCCATCGTGGCGCAATGGGACTGTCTGTCTGTAAACGCCATCGGTTGTGGGTTCAATTGCCACTCGCAGGAATGATTGTATTTCAAATTTTTTTTTCCGCTGTGGTAGACATTCCTCTTCGTTGAGTTCATTACTCAGTACGCAATGTCTCTATTTCAGGAGGAATGCAGTCAGCGTCAGTTGACTGTGACACCTAGCCATGAGGGATAAAGCGTGAAGCTAGGAAAAAAAATATTAGCTTTTTGCCTCCGATGCCAATCAAACGTCATATATATGTATACGTATGAAATTATAACTACATATACGAAATTATAAATACATATTTAATACTTATTTTTTTTAAAAAAAGTAATCATTAGACAGTCAGACACTCAAACTCCATCATCGCAACAGAGGTAGAGATGAATATGAAATTGTTTACGTTTTCTGCGTGAACGACCTCGTAACGGGGCGTAAAGTCATGTTCAATTCTATATATTCACCCTTTTACGATTTAGTAATTTCATTTTATTGGCGATGTACGTGCTTTGAGTGCATTCATCGACTAGTAAAACTGAATGGTCTTTATATTGGACTTGTATGTATTTATTAAGCGGTACAATTTGTTATAAGTGAACAGTTAGCTTAAATAGTTTTTAGCTAATTTAATTTTGTAATAATAACTCCCTTGTGGTATAAATGGTTAGAAGGCTAATGTCGCGCAGTGTGACAACCTCTGGCTTTAAGCTCGATGATTGTGGATTCCATCCACTATTCTGGTAGTTATGATATACTTTTTTATTTCCCGTATCTAGACAAATCACACAAGACGCGGTGTCGAGTAAACATGTAACAATAATAAACATTAATTTATTTTGTTCAATCTTTTCATCAGATCATTTCCATCTTCTTGGATATAATTTTCTATGGCATGACGTTAAGCTCGTTCTTAAGCTCTTTGCTCCCGATTCTTGCCAGCTACTATGCGTGTACAATAATTCAATATTATAATAGTCTTTATTAAAGCCATATATATTTGAAAATCAAATAATAAGTTCCCCATTTTAATTATACCTCTTTAACTATTATTAAGCCATTCACAACTGTAATAAATTAAGTTACTTTCGTATTTACTTACAGCGAAAGGACAATTAAAATAAGAAGAAGCAGGGCTGACAGAGAAAAAGTGAAGGGCTATGAAAAAAGTTCCATTAAAGCCCGGTTACAAATGAGAACAGAATGCCGCATTATCCCGGTTATCTCCCTGAGAAGGGCCGCCTGCCAGCGAGCCTAGCGATCCGTACTTCCCGACGTAAAAACTGTTTGATTTCTTATAGCCGGTGAAATAGGATTTAAAATAACGATTAGTATTTCATTACTACTTTACTTTTCATAACAAAATTTTACATATTTATTTTACTCCAAATCCAATTATATTGAAATACCAATAGAAAACGTTATTTCTATTATTAAGTGACGAATATAGAATGATCGTTTTTTATCATTCAATAATGTAATTCATTAATTTTATTTACAAAAATGACGTAATTTAAGGCAGCTGCTGCTCGTTGCGACGCGGAACGAATATTTGATACATTCGGGACGAAACATTAGGTCGAGGCTTACATTTTTAATAGGAGTAAATGATCAACAATTGTGAACAAAATATGGGACGAGAAAACCTTTTTCACGTTTTACACACAAAGTTATTTGTACAAAATAATTTGTTTGAAAAAAAAAATGTTTAAGTTCATTTAAGTGGAATTGGGCATAATAGCAAAATAGAATTACACATTTATCAAAGAAAACATGTGTTTTGTGAATAATGTATAAATTTTATTTTCTTTGGGAGTTGTTCATTATGTAACAAACAAATTATTACACAATGAATTTACACAATAAATAATTATATTATTTATATATATATACATACATATAAGGACAATTTCATTTAAAAAATAACCACAAAATATTTTAAATGAAACTGTTTAAACGGATTAATCGCGTATATTTTGGTATTCGAAAACACATTTTGGACAGGTAGTCTACCCGTGACCTCGGACTACTGTAAAGTGTTCCAAACGTCAGTTTTCCAAACATGTATCTGTTTAAACAGTTTAAAATCGCCGGTAGTCAAATCTTATTGTAACCACAAAATAATTATTTCATTAATCTACCTATATATGCTTACTTCGTTTTGAAAATGAATGTTCCTTTTCTGTTAGTTAACATAAAATAATATTGAACCCCGAGCCTTATTTGTACAGAGTTAAATAAATATTTTTTAAGGGCAGCGTATTTAACCGAGGAAATAATGTGGAACATCAGCGATTATGTTGGAAGATAATACGCGGGCCGTATATTTATGGGGCAGATAGCAACGCGATGATTTAAGGAGGGCTGATAATGTTCGCGATTTACAGTTGTAAATAACTCGTTAACAATTTTCTTATGACAATATATTATTAAAAGCCCATTGAGTACTCTATTGGGTCCGTTTTAAAACAAATATTTTCATATGTTTGATTTCTTAAAAGGTTTTCATATCAGCTGACAACTGTCAAGTGTCACCTATTGATAAAAGGTTGGTCGGCCATGGGAGCTTATTTTTTTTACTAGCGGCTACACCATTTACTTTGATTATTTTTAACAAGGAATAACTTGACCACGTCATTCGATATTAAGGAAGGAATGGATGTAGCCTACGCAAGTAGATTCAAAAGTATAATTTCGTAAAAAAAATCAATTTATATAATAATATTCACAACAATGGATCTACCATTGTTAAGTATAGAGCTTATATTTTTAGTTTTTAATTTAAGATTTGTGTCTAAAGTTGCTCACAAAATTGCTTGAATTTGTAAAGAGTTAAGTTTTAATTGAATTAATTCAAGATAGAAACTCGTAGCGGAGTTTTATTATATGTCAACTTTGATATTACTGTTGTTGACAATTTGTTATGTCAAAAGTTTTTAAAATAATATAAAGAACATGGAATTGTTAATAATTTTTATTGTAGTCCATGAATCGTTATTGATCAATAACTACGTGT
The DNA here is from genome assembly GCA_032432895.1 of Dryadula phaetusa. Classification (NCBI taxonomy): domain Eukaryota; kingdom Metazoa; phylum Arthropoda; class Insecta; order Lepidoptera; family Nymphalidae; genus Dryadula; species Dryadula phaetusa. The sequence continues at coordinate 930,108 of JAOYRS010000059.1, forward strand.
TTTAATATTCATAATTCATAATCTATTTTTAATGTTATTATATAAAAATAAATATAATGAAAGGTTCTTTATTTGTTTTTAGATTTTAGGCCTTTTATCCGTTCTCCGCTTTGATAGTCCAGTCCAGATATTACCTGTTACAGCGGAACTCAACGCCGGTTTTTATCTAATAAAGAGTGGGGGGAGTTGCTTAATATTTTTCCTTAGAGTTGGTACCGAATTTACAATCATCGCATCTACTGTCAGATGTTATCTCACTGTGCCACAGTTTTTCGTATCTGACTAACGTCATCTGTTACTTACTGAAGTTGGTAGTTTCGGTGCCTAATTGATAGAAGAGGCTTGAGTTACTTCGTGTCACAATGCCTTGAGTGCTTCTAATTATATTCTGCATACAACATACAATATATACCTCATTTGAACACAAAAATCCTTGCAAAAAACAGAATTATTATTATTGGATAAGGATATATATATATATATATATATATATATATATATATATATATATATATATATATATATATATACATAGTAAATGCTCATTGTTAGGTCATCTAATGTACCATACGTAAGGCTATTTAATAATATCAAAACCGCCATTAGTTAACAGATACATATCATACGTGGAAATTTTAAACTCAGGAAATACTACCTATTCCGCCAATAAAAGAACCCGGGCGAAGTATTACATACTCGAGCAAATGTGGCCTTTACGTGCAAGGAAGCAGTTATCGCCACACGAACAGACCGAAGGAATTGAGAATACTAAACTTAATTACACGTTAACAGAACAGGGTACGGATAGTGTTATTGAAGTAACGTTGTATAGTATTTATGGATTTAGGCTACTTTCACAAAATTAGCCAATTTAAACTTTGCTACCTGAACTTTTGAGACTTTTTACTTTTGACCTTGAAGCGGTCACGTCGTTCGATCGTACTTACTGCTTTCGCTTCGTTTCGCTTTTAAAATTATCATTAACTACGGTAAGGGTACGGTAACGTTTTATGGGTCAAGAAGTATATCATTGTTTTGGTTCGAACTAAATAATATTCATTTATCAACTAAGCTCAAGATGCAAAATATTAAGAATATGCTATTATGCAAACATACATTTTGTTATACACATAATCTTGTTCTTTAAGTATGTTTTCGAAGCGCACAATATTATGAAGTGAGGCATGAAAATTGGCTTGATAAACGAGCAGCCGCTATCTTTTGTCCAAGTCGTTTAAGAAATGATCCATCGTGAGGTGGCGAAAATACTTCCACGTCATGCAGATACAGGCCCCCACCCACGAATTGCTGTACCTTTTAGGATATTTTGGTGAAGGGGCGTATAGCTAGTACTTAATTTAGATATAATATGAAAAAAATTGCTTAATATGTTAACTACTGTTCCAAAAAAGGAAGTAAAAATATTCATTTTTACTTTTTTCTGGAAAAAGATGGTAAACGAGCTAAAAGGCCACCTGATGATAAGTGGTCACCTTCGCCCATGGACATCTACAACATTAGAGTCGTAGATGCGTTGCCGGCCTTCAAATGTAAATGAAACGAAATGAGGGAAAGGATGGGTGGAATAGGGAAAGTTGTATATACTTAATTTTATTTTCTGATTGAAAAAAAATTGAACTACTTGAACCATTCGTCTCTTTCCCAGTTAATTGCTCTGTAATTTAACTAACTAACTAGATAGAGACTTTATAAATATCTTTTAGATAGAGACTATATAAATATCTTTTATTGCAACAAGCCCAGTAATATAGACTAATAAATAACAACTTTTTCAGTAAGTAATCTAGTAAGAAACAAATAAAAACCTATACATTCTGCCTGTCGTTTCCTATTATGGATATTATTATCAAGGTAGTGAACGTAAACCATATAGCATAAACAGGACAATACAACTTTAATTCTCGTAATATTAAACAATTACAAAGTAATACATACTCACCTGTGCTCTCGTTTCTGTTAATGCTCCTATCAATTATTCAAAGATAAGGTAGTTTAGCTGCGGGACATTTATAGGCTATAACTTTGCTACATTGTTACTGGAAGTCGATCTATCTCCTACACTTCGTACCTTGAAGCTAATCGAAATATAGTGTCGGTATAAATAAGTTAGTTTCCGTTTTTATTGCAATAAGTCTTAATCATTTTTTTTAGGGTAGACAGAAAGTACCTAGTGGCCAAACATTCCGTACCCCGCTTCCCATTGTGTGTTTAGTGGCGGAACTCAACGCCGCGCTTTTTCTTACCAAAGCGAGCGAGTGCGTATCGAACCCACAACCGATCGCGTTTACAGTCAGACGTTGTACAAGTGCCCATCGGCTGGCCTTAGTATTTTTTTCCATATAATTATTTTATTATAAGCTACATCTTTGAAAAAACGTATAAAAATTTGAACGCAGCGGGATTCGAACCCGCGCTTCTTGGATACCGTCCAACTTGGACGGTATCCAAGAGGCGCGGGTTCGAATCCCGCTGCGTTCAAATTTTTATACGTTTTTTCAAAGATGTATTCTAATCCTAAGTGTGGAATAACACTTTAGAAATAGTAAATATTATTATAAGCTATTGATACTAAATACTTTATGATTTATTTTTTGAAACTGGGTCATAATAACAGAAGCATCCTAATACTCGATCTTTCTACGCTATTATATTAGAAATACGAAATAAAAATAACTGTCTATGTTGTCTACCTACCTAGTTAGACATCAATGCTTACGGCTATTTCAGGCACAGTGACTTCAAATTCAGTAACCTGCGAGCAAATTAGAAGTTTCAATTCGCATGAGGAACATTTCAAAATGAGCCTATCTATGAATGTGTAATATATAAGAAGAATGTTTATAACATTCACAACAACACAACAGTCTGATTGAAAACTACTGTACTAGATTTTGCTACAGATGTTATAGTTTTAGCTTACGTCATACCTTTTTTAACCTTTATATGTATACAAATAAATAAAATTCAAGTGTCTGTTTGTAATATTAAAATATGTTGCTTTCAGTAAATTTATTTGTATATGTACCACATATTTTACAAATTTTGTCCGTCTCTTTGTTTGTTCCGGCCAATCTCTAAAAAAGCTGGACTAATTTTGACGGGATTGTCACTGGTGAGTAGCTGGTGTAATAAGGAGTAATTTAGGCTACTTTTATTTTCAATTTATAAAATAAAAATCTAGAGACGTTAAATTCCACGAAGGTGAAGTCGCAGGCACACCTAGTTAGTTGTCTATAAATATATGACAGTATTGTTTATGCAATGAAACTCTTAATATAATACAGAGTTTATATCAAGAAAAACATCAAGAATAATAGCAATGAGGGGTCGTTTGAACAGAGATATCTGATTGTAGTTGTTAAATTAATATCCAAGAAATAAAGACTTTTTTATTATTTTAAAAGTATTATTCCACACTTAGGATTAGAAAATATTTATAGAAAACATAAAAATTTGAACGCAATTTTGGTACCCAAAGATTATTATTTCTTGCCAAATGATTATTTCTTAAAAATATTTGGGTTGCAGAAATTTGTAATATATATAATAATTTGTTAATATCGTAAAATAAGCTGTAAAAAAATGTACAAGAATTTCGAATGGCTTAGCGGTCAGAGCACTTGGATGGTTTCCAAGAGGTGCGGATTCGAATCCTGCTCCGTTCAAATTTTTATAAGGTTTTTAAAAATGTTTTTCAAATATGTTAATTTTGTTAATTATAATTATTACTAAAAACGTCTAAAATTATTACTAAAAAATTATAATTAAAAAAGTCTTAAAACTATGAATACACAATAATAGAAGCTAATAAAATTAACAACAAACGAAGGTAAATTAAAATACAAGTGCATGTAACAACATTATACGAGCAATTCAAGTTTAAGACCACAATCAATTGAAAAAATACTGATCAACAGCTCAACTACTAAAATAAATTTTGCGGAAATATATATATATATATAAACTGGACCCTATTATAAAAAATTCAGTGTCCGACCGTTTGTCTGTCTATCCGTCGGTTACTAAGCTGTATTTCATGAACCGTGACAGTTAGATATTTGAAAATTTACTGATCATGTATTTCTGCTGCCGCTATAATAACAAATAATCAAAAATTGAATTATATTAATCACTGTTTATAAAAGCTTTTATTAGATGCATCAAACAGACATTTAAGCGGTCACTGAACTAAAAGTAAATATGATATGAAATAAAATGTACTAAAATGAAAACACTAAATCATCGGCGGTACTTCTGTCCAGATGCTACAAGCGTCGCGTGTTGAGTATCATAAAGCATTCACTCAGCTGTACTACGACCGAATATTTATTATGGAATAACGTTTATTTTATTTTAACTGCCTTTAAAATATGCCATTTACATTTGTTATTTTGAACTGGAATCTTGATTTCACGCGTTTGTTCTCCCATTCTTACTGTTTTGATTTTATGCAAGGTTTGTTCTTTGAATTTGACATATTGGCAATAAAGAATTTTATATCCCAATCCTTAATAGTATATAACTTACCTAGTATTATATAGTAAATTAATTAAAAGAATATATAATTTACATTTTTAAATGAAATTATTTAAAACGGATTAATCGCGTACATTTTGCATTAAACTCGGGTAGAGTCTACCTGTGATTACGGGATTTTCAAAAATGTATTTGTGAATACCAAATTATACGTAGATAATCCATTTAATATAGTTTCATTTAAAATAAAGAGAATAAGTAATGAATAAGAAGTATAACGCCGTTGTGACGCGTAATACGTGTGCAATATGTATCAGGATACCAAAGCTTTTGTTGACTCAATCTCAATTAGGGCATGTCTCAGTAAACCATACATATATAGTTTTATTGTAAAATAATAAATATTGTGTTATAAATAATTAATAGATAGTCGAAATATTAGTCGAATTCATTCAAATCGAATTCATAACTGTTAGAAAATTACCGAAAAATTGTATTTAAATCAGTTTTCACTACTAAACCAGTTCTATTTAGCTAGTTGATGTCATCTTTAGAACAATATTATAAGAATTTAACAAAATCTAGTTTTTGTCTAGAATATGTGACTCTATTAGCTGTTATGGAGTTGACGTTTGCACGATCGTTATCAACGTGAGTAAATGCTTGTAGTATCTACAATATCTGATACTTTCATTATATTTGTAAAAGTTACATTAGAATTAATTTGTTGAATTAAAAAAAAAAAAAAAATATTTTAAGTCTCAAATAACTCCTAAAACGGATTTTGCGATTAACAAGGAAGTATTCATAAATTTTATTAATGAGTATAAATGAAAAAAATACTTAAAATGAGACTCAGAGGAATACATTTGCAATTGTTTTTTACATTATCTTTATTGTCTTGTGCAAATTTTTAAACTGGAAAAAACATGATTTGACAACGGCCATTTTTAAATGACTGTAAAAGAATTTGCTATTTTGTTTTGAGCTAATAATAGTCATCAAACGACATCAACAGTGAAACGCTATCCTCAATGCGACAATGGGATTGGTTGGGAGTTCGATCCCTAATCTGGAGAATGATTGACATTTATATTGATGACAAAACGCCGCGTTGATTTTCACCACATAATATCTCTAATTTGCCCGGAAAGTGGAATGTCTAGAAACTAGACATTCCTTTGAATAGTCTTTCATGCGGTAGCTTTACGTTTTGGAAGTTGCTTTTCACTATTTTGTTTGCTACTGAATGTCTGCCTTGTTTAACATAATTAATACATTTTTATAAACGTTATGTTATAAAATATTATTACATATTTTTCTACAACTTACTTAAACTAACTACAATTTTTGGTTGTATTAATAAGTTCATACTTTATCCCACTTACCAGAGTAATCAACGACAACTTAGTGTCACTACACTCCATTTACTAAAAAATAAGTGTAGATAACCATTATTAGAAAATAAAGAAGTAAATTATATGAATATGATTATAGTAGAAAGAAAAACCACTGCGGAGTTAACAATAGGAGTACTTTGCGAGATTTTCTCAAATATAGGTGAAACGATAAAATTATACGAGTTAAAATATTGGAGTCGGAAGCCATAAAGAAAATTTTATTTTAATGAAGATAAGATTTTGCAAATTAAAGCGCAATTGTTCAATGCTTTAAAATCGTTTCATGGGATACATTTCATTAATGTTGTACGATAAGCAGATAAATTAAGTTGTTTAAATGAATCAGCTGGGTTATTTCGTTTACGAAATTGAACGTTCCGGATAAATGTCGAAGCTATTTTTGATGTAAACAGATGTCGCTATTACAAATTTCACGTCTTTTTTCGTAAATAATTTACTGGAAATTACTGTGAGTGAACACGATGGTTTAAGTTCAACTAATATTCTGCAGACTTACAATAAGGCCGGTCGTGGCGCAGTATGACAGCCCCTGACTGTAAACGCGACCGGTTGTGACCGACTCGAGGGATTGATTATATTTAAAATATTTTCACTTCCTTGCTCTGATAAAACAAACTGCGGCGTTGAGTTCAACCACTGAAAAAGCAATGTCTTAAATTCGGTGGACACTAGGTACTTTCCTGCTATGTGGGATAAAAGCGTGAATCTAAAATACATTGCTAACCTTGGCTTGACTTACGCTTTCCATTTGTGTCTTCCGTATTTCTATTATAAAACATAAAATCTTGACTTATTATGTCTGTAGAAATTTCAGGAATTCCTTTGTTAATATTCTCTACTAAAAAATATTCAATAGTTTAGTTTATGTATTGTGTGCCATTTATTATTGATCAATTTAATAATACAATATATGTACATTATTGATGTTTATTTATTGATACGATAAAAATGTACAAAATATTTGTACTAAATGTTTGAGAAAACACATTGATATGCTTTCAAAGAAAATTTTATAATAAACAAATGATTAATATCCTGGAAAATAATTGATGGTGTTTTTCTGCAGTGTAATGTAATCTATATCTTAAGGGAATCCCCGTTATCGGTTCATAGGCGATGATTTGCAATAAATAAAAAATAAAGAGTGAAAATAAATACTTCTAACGAGATGTACAACATCAAAGATGTAAAATGAAAAATTAATAGTAAATAAATTTACTTGCTCAAAGTTTCTTCATCTTTTTTTCAGCTGCACAGTCTTACCATAGTGCGGGCATCAGAGATCATTTAGTGTCTAAACACTTCGTTCTCTGCTTTCCGCTAAATATTTATATTTTGTTTTACAGTTAACTGCTACATATTTAGTAATACACAGTAGCATGTAGATAAGACTAATCCATTGATCTGGATATGTATATGTACATGGAAAGATAGCCAACTAGTTCACGACTGTAGAGAATTCATATAGGAGCTACTTGTTCTCAGTAGCAATGACGGCAATCGAACCTCTCGTCTCCCTTTAATAAGGGCGCTGTGCTACTTTAGTCCCTTTAATGACTACATCCTTTCGTTGACAACTACCTTCTAGCATCTTGATATTCATGATGTTAACGGAATTCGCGGTAATATATTTTTTAATTTTTATGCAACTTAATATTGTTGAGTAGGTACAGAATTTTTTTTATATGGGATATATTTGTGATCGATAGATGATTAGATTATACTAATAAAGTATTAAAAGAAATGAAATAAAAATTTGACTTAGATAAAGATAGAAGGTATAATGGTTTTTTATTCAGGCGCGTAAATTTTAAACGCCATAAGCCTAATGTACACCATAACTCATTAAAGGGTAAATTTATAATAAAGATAACTTATCAGCAAAGTATTCGGTTCGGCTCTTGTTTCCTGTTCTTAAAATATCAAGAAAACAAGTAGATAATATTTTGCATTATAATTCTCATTAAATAATATAATATTTTTATTTCGTATCTGCTTTTAGAACGGAATTACAATGTCTCAAAGGATACTACATTTTCCTTCCTTATCATTTGACGTTTATAGTTGATAAAAAGGCTTTTTTATTTGTTTAATTGATAAAATTATACATTTATATTTTGATATGTAAATAATATTAAATTTTTGGTATATTTATTGAGGAGTCAACGGTGTATATATTTTTTAAAAATTTCAAACTTTCATATTTAAAAATATGAGTTTTTTTCAACCGACTTTTGCTAAAATAAATTAGCCTTGGGTTATCATTTTATTTCAGTGAGTAGTTATTTTATTTTCGTATTTTTTAAAATATTTTATTTAGTTTTAAAACCCGCATCTCTTGGTAATGTATAGTTACCAAGAGATGCGGGTTCGAATTCTTTAAGCATTCAGACCGCTAATCTATGCGATCTACCTTGAAATTATTATACGCTTATTATAATTTATTTATGTTGTTATCATCTCTGTACGGCGAGTTTGAGTAAATTCTGGCTACCCAAATTTTATTTATAGGAAATTTTATGGGAAAGGCAAGAGACAATACTATTTATTAGATAGTTTTATTGTTTTTAAAGTGTTATTCCTCTGAGGATTTGAAAACTTTTTTAAAAAACGTATAAATATTTTATCGCAGCTGGATTTGAACCTGCACATTCTTAGAACGCAGTTCAAGTTGTTCATCCCAAGAGTAGAATAACACTACAAAAATAATAAAAAGCCTATTTGCTTGTGCATTGAAATTTTATTTGACAACTCATAAGAAACACATAATAAACAGTTAAATCAATTGGTTTTGCTATTATGTGATTGTTATTTTATTATATTTAAAAAAATAAACATTCTTTTTGTCACTAAAAAAGTTATTCAAAATTAAATTACAAAATTATAATTATGTAGACAAGAAGTACCTAGTATCAAAACACACCGTACTTCGCTTTCTGCCGAAGTCGAGATATCTCGTGTTGAGTGGCGGTGTCGTCTTGCCGTCGCTAGGAAATGAAAATAGTCTAAATATGTCATATATATTTATATATATATTTTTAATTCCAAGTTGAGTAGGGATCAATCCCACAAACGATCGCGTGTATAGTCAGACACTGTCTCTTTGCGTTACGAGCGGTCTCTGCTATATATCATAATATATATAATTAAATGTATTAAAAAATGATCTGGTCATTTTATGTATGAAACTTCATACGTGTTGCTACAATAGAACATTACATACTAAAATAAGGGTGTCTGTGTGTACGTTTTATCACCTAATCTATTTTCCAAAAAAAAATATATTTAGTCCGTGACATTTAAAAAATATACCTGAAATATATAAAATGCTTGTCATGTATGTTATTCATATAATATTTATTATTATTTCCTATATTTTCCTATTCACAACAATAAGCCTTTTCCACATATTCCCAGAAGCAAAACACAATTGTTTGATCTTTGATCAAATAACTTTATAACGTGAAATATATTAAAACATTTTCATATTTTTATAAATTTTTGTATTTTTGTAGAATAAAATAGACTTTGTAATTATTGTTTTCTTATTTATAGTTTGCGTTATAATAAGTAAGGCTTAAAAAAGATACAATTATCAACATCATCTGTCTATTCGCTTGTATATTAAATATTTTAGGTTATCAGTGATATAGTGTAGACTAATATTTTGTCGCTGAGAAATGCGATTTACGCAGACCATCCGTATTCAAGGCAGATAAATCATACACTGGACCTAATTAAAGAACTCGATATTCATCATTTATCAATGATTCTTCCCAGTGAAATACTTCAGAAACCCACTTGAAACACCGATAGATCGCCCGCGCATGCTATCGTGATGATTAATTTACAATTAAGCGAAGGCAGATTTTGTCTTTATTAATTACCTGTTCCTAAAATAGTAAAAGTACCCAATAGATTTAAATGATTCACTAAAGCCTAGACTGTTAATGTGTAGGCGTGAACAACAGCCAGATTCGCCTACGTTTACAAACGCCACTGCAAGTTATTTATACTAGAAACATATTTGTTATTCATTTGATTTATAAAAGAAGTTAGAGAACTTTTGCAGGTATTTTTATATATTCAATTAGTCTTGTACTAATGTTTAGGTGTTTTAATGAAGTCATCGAAATTTACAAATGATATAGGAATTTGTAAAGGCATTTTTGATATTAGTACAGGAGGCTTGATGTATGACTTGAAAATATGTTTAAACTATTTCTTATGTACTTAGCTAGCTTATTTTATTTTTGTTTTCGATTTCTTTATGTATGTTACAACTTGAATTAGATGAGAAATATTAAATAATAGAAATAGAGAATTATACAAGAATATTAAAAGTTTTGACTAGATTATTAAGAATATGGGCTAAAATAACTACGTACCTTACAATTTAATAGTTAGTGCGATAAACTACAATAAAAATTAATCCTGCCAATTAAGATTATAATATAATTGGTTCATAAATTAGGTAAAATGTCCCATTGGGTATAAAAAGGCCGCATAGTAGCCTCGATCACAATAGTGGGGCGTCCACTAATACGTTTTTACAATCGTCCGACGATAATAAAACAAGGATGGGACTCGGATTAAGCTCGTTTATCATTCGTTTTGATAGCCCTTTTTGCTGTAATCATTCATTTTTCTTCCGTCGTTTTCTGCTTTACTTGGTTTTAAGCGATCTTTCGGTATAGCGTGCGGTTTTATTAAATTGACTCGCATAAATAAACCTTTTTATGTAGAGTGGGCAAAGATATTGTTTAAAAAATTCGAAGGCGATCCCGAAGTATTAACTCTGTTATACATTATAACTAATAATATTTATTATATTCATATGAAAAAAACAGATTAAACTAACTATATACTCTTTATAATAAAAGTTACTTAAACCAACAAAAAGCAAAAAAGTTAAAAACATCGTGGCACATTGAGAGAGCGTCTAACTATTTGTGGGCTCGATACTCACACGTGGAAATGATTATATTTAGAATATATGGGCAGTTCTCCACTCTGGTATGAAAAAGCGCAGTGTTGTGTTCGCCACTCAACACGTAATGTCTAAATTTTGAATAGCAAGCAGTTAATTGAATATCTTGACACTAGGTCGGCTCAGAGTACCCTGCCATGCGGGACAATGCATGAAGTTATAAAAAAATAACAAAAAATAAAATAAATTAATGAAAACACCACTGGCTGTGTTTGCGTGTTGGAGGAGTCTTAAATCCTTCATGTCGGGTGTTAAATCAATTAGCGGCTTACCCTTAAGCTTGACATATATTGATGGAATTCAATTAATAATAGGTAAGTGGTTTTTATAAGGCTTTTGTAATAAGTGCCTTTACTGTTGTAATAATAAGTCAAAATGTATTTTGATTTATTTAAAAAAATTGACGCAGTGGAATAGTTGAATGATTATATTTAAAAAAATCCTTTTTTCACTTTAGTAACACCAAAAACAGCTTTGAGTTCGCCATTTAACATGCAATATCTCTATCTTCATTTCGTATAGAAAACAATCAATGGTGTGTCTTGTCACTATGTTGTTTCTGTGAAGCTGTAAAAACAAACACTCTGTTCACATTAAATAACATGACCATAATAAAAATGTATCATGAAATAAGAAAAAGTAAAGAGGCACACTGTCATGGCAGGTCTGTAAATCAATTAGACGGAAGACGGTGCGCCCGTCGGTTTAATAAGAAGTTACGAGGCCACCGTTTCAGCCATAAAACTGACCACCGTCCCCAACAATAGACTTCCTAGATAATGGGGAGTTGTAGAAGATTCTTATTATAACCAAAGTATCCACTTCAGTTAGGATTTATGGTGAGTATCTTTTATTGTTCACAGCCTTTGAATGTGTTTCTGTAATTGAACTAGTTGAAATACTGGAATGGTTAGCGGTAATACATTTTTTTGAGAAACTCTTATCTTACTTTACTTTTAGTTATCAAGTATCTACATATATCTGTTATAATATGATGAAAAGGAATTCTTTCTGCAAATATTATAATAAACAATAAATTAATAAATATCACTCACACAATATATTCATACATACATGCAAACATACATAAATCGCATCAAAATTTATGTAATAAAAAAACACTTGTTATCACCACTCTCGTGGAATATGGCACTTTTTCTCTTTACTACAGGTTGTATTGTAACCTGTCTAAGAGATAGCATTAAATGTTTCTTACTTAGTTAATTGAAATGTTCTACATTCACTACTTAAGAAAATAAATATTTTATAATATCTTATTATTTTATGTAGAACAAAAAATGACATAATAACTGTAAAATATATAACTGTATATGAAAGGAATTTCAATAGAAAGTGAAATAGCTCTTCTTAGGTATTCTGTTTATCCGTCTGTATGTTTGATAAAAGAAGGGAAACATAAAATAAAACATACAAAAATTAGATGTAGCTCGCGGCTGTTCCCATAGATATCGTTTGTTTACACCACATGTTTCGTCTTGATATGACATCTATATATCGAGTTATAAAGTTTGATCATGTATAAACTAGGTCAAAGTTTACCTTAATCGAATATGAGCATTTTAATAACATTAAATTCCTCTACTCTACACACAATACTTCAGTTTGGGAAAGTAGAGAAGGAAGTGACACAAGAATCTCTTATAATAACAAGCTATACGGAAATTAAAAATAAAACCTGATCTTAACATGTCATCAATGAACAATATAATTGTACAGTTCAATTCTTTACATGCCAGTAGAGCATAAATCACTTATATAAATGCTTATATCAGTTTGTATTTAGCTTTTTGGCACCACCCAACGAGCTGCTAAAGTCTAATAGAAATTCTTTAAAGCCGGCGTGCCGAAGACACGAACTCAAAAAATAGATTTTTCGTAATAAAGTGTCGTTTTGTCGTAGTTTATGATGAAGCAGTGTAAAACGTGGCTTCATTAAGGCTTCATATTTCCTATTGTACCTTGAAACGGCGTACGTCACACGATATTACTAACGGAAGATTGGACGCAGTGATGAGCCTTTATTACTTTTGAGCCAATGAAAGGTTTTTCGCTTCTGTCTTTTCTCATTTAGCTGTAATTAGTACTTCAGTGTTATATTACACGAACTTTTTAGTTTTTCCTCTAAAAAATTTGCTAGTTTCTGTACAAGTATGATTTCGCTGTAAACCGTTTATCCAACAATTATGCATAGTTAATTTAATTAAGAAAAAGGAAAAATTAATAATTTAGTAAATTCTTTATAAATTTTTATTTAATATTTTTTTTGTATTTAAACAATTTTTCTTGTTTTAAAACAAACTCACTAAATGAATTATTGGAATGTATGAAAAAATAGCCATTTTGTAATTATGTCATAAAAGATTTACGACCCATCATCATTTCAAAAATTTATAAAGTAGAATATGGTATTAACAATGCTTATTAAAGTGAAAAACTGTGCATGCGATGCATTCTATGAATAGTTTTCTTTTCATTTTTTTCATAGTTTTGCATTCAAGAATACGTTCCATAATTTATCATTTGAATCACTCGTAAAATATTTATAAAACAACTCTTTTTCAAAATAACCTTTTTTCATAATGTATTGTATTCTGCAAATCAAACCCTTTCTTTTATTACCCATATTAGGTGGGTTATGTAAAAATTATAATCAACCACGTGGTAGCGGCCATTTTACATTGACAGCAATATTGGTTGAGGTCAGAAATAAGAAAGTTGATTGATTAAGAAGACGTAATCCAAATTCCAGCTCAATCAGATACAGGGAAGTGAGTCTAATTGTGCTTGCAAGATTTCACATACACTTAGCTAAACAAGCTTTTTAACTAAACACATCACTTTAAATAAATCACATTAAAGATGCTAGGAAACTAATTTTAACAATTTTATATCTCGAACTAATAACCTTGATTAATTAATTAAGTCGGTTAAAAGGGAGAGATTTTTTCTGAGTGAGGTGTTTTATAAATATCTCCCGTGTACTGTGAAAACTTGTTAAATATACTGAGAATTGCAAATTAAATAACGGACGAAAATTACAATAACAGTTTTATAGATTTTAAAAATGGTTTTTGTCATAAATAATTTATTCTGTTTGCACTCTATGTTGACAGCGCGGTTAGACGCGAACGTAAGTTTTGTGTGACTTACTTAGAAATGTTTGTGAACAAACTTCTATAGTAATGAAAAGTAAATTTTCTCACAGCGTTTGAAGACATCAGTAAAAAAATCTATTTTCCCAAGCCCTTGGAGGCTTCGCTGAAAAATATTTATTTTGCGGAGTCTGATCGAATCTTTTGTAGATGTGGCTGATCTTGTACTCGTATTGTTGATAATAAATATTAAATAAATATAAGGTTGACATCTGTTTAAGTGCGAATTGGACTCCTATTCGGATTGTATGGTAGCAATTGAAAAAATAACTTCATAGAACGAGTAAATACACAAGTAATTCATTCAAGTATTAGATATTGTATTAAAAGATAACATTGAGTAACATAGGAACTTATTTTTAAAAGTTTTATTTTCAATTAGCTATCTATGAGATTTGAAATAATTGAGAATCAGAGTAAACTATCATCAATCTTCTTTCATATATAAAACTTTTCCGTTATGTATTTGACAATTGACAGACACCACACAACTGAAACTTCTGGGAAGAGAACGCTGAAATTTCTAAAACTCCTTGGAAACCTTAGAAAAAACCTTAAACCGATAATTTCACGAGAGCGAGAAGAAATGGGAATTTATGTTTCACAGTTGTAAATATTTTAAATATTTTAAAATTTAACTATTTTTTTAAACAGATTAATACCGTATATTTTTGTATTTAAAATCAAGTCATTATAACCTTTATAGTAGTCCATGCTAAGCTAGATGCTAGACTGAGGTGACATTCGTACCGTCTTTTGATGTAAAAAATAATTAAATCAATCCACCGCCATCTGTTTCTTAAATGCCTCGCTTACTGTGTATTGTGTCTCTGGTGAGGTGGATTTCAGATTTGAAATTTTTTAGAAGTAGATTTCAGGTTATACAGTGTAATAAATCTTTTAAATAGTTTGGCTATCAATGTTTTCTGACTTATATAATATATAGAAAAGAAAGAAAATCTTACTAGATTTTTCATTTATTTTACAGTTACATATTTCGTGTGTAGATAGCTTTAATGAGCAACCATTGCTCTGGTACATACTTCGTGTTCGAATACATTACATATTCAAGCATGTGTTTTTTTTGTTCTTTGTTAAATTTATATACTTCTGAAAATCTATTAGGCGTCTTGAAGTTCTCGGAAGTGTATCAACTTCTCATATATGAGAGAGTTGATCTTGAATATTTTATGGCCTCATAACTTCGACCTGGCTGTTTTAGGTTTACAGTGTCGACGCTTTTTGTTGTGTTGGTTTTGTAATTATTATATCTTAATTAGATTACTTAATCCATATAAAATAATTTATTACTTTTGATAAGGAAAACTTTAATTACTAAAATTTATACGCAAATAGTTCAACGCTTTATCTCTCATAGCAGGGTTGTCGGTTGACTGCTTACCACTCAACGTCGCGCTTTATTACCAGAGTAGATAATTGAAAATATATTTTTAAGTAGAAACCGAAATGAAAAACAATCACGTTCGCAGTAAGTATAGTTAATAAAAATATTCTCAAAGAATATTTTATTTCATTTTTAAGGATGTTCGCAATTTTTAAAACAATTACTTCCAAGTTTCTTGTTTTTTGTACTTATACTGAGAAACTAATGGTATTTTACTCCATTCTCCGACTTATATTCATTTAAAAGAGAGAGTTGTCTTTTATATGAACACTTTTATAAATGTGATTTGTACATACTCCGTCATTGCATCATGACCGGCGTTGTAATTTTTATATTTTACTTATATTTAATGAACATTTTACGTCATTATAAAAAACACGTAAAAAATTAACAACATGATACTGTGATAATCACACGGTCCAGATATTTTTGTAAAAGTATACGTAGCTATGCAAACTTAATTATACTCAACGTATTACATCTCGACGTCAATTAAGATGAAAGGCTTTCAGTATTTGATGCACGAGTGGCGGACTCATAGCAGGTATGCAATTAAGGGTTTCAAATATCTCGAGTCCTTGCTATCGCCAACTGTGCTTGGGGTCGCGAGGACTCCTTCATATAAGTTTATTATGTATGGGTTTATAGTTCTCTATTGTCTGTCACTTAGGAATTCTTGGTGAAGTTCATATCTCATAAGTACTCGTTGACAATTTTTATTGTTTTGTGTTTATTTTTTTTCTATGATTTAGATGGTGCCAAAAGAGACGATATTTATCTGTAAACGTGATTAGTGTTGGTTTTGGCTCGCACTCATGTTTGATTATATATAAATAATTTTAATTTCAGCGTTAGTGCTAGCTAGCCGTTTCAGGCGGAAAGTTGAAAGAGGGTGTGTTAACATTAGATTCTTTCAGATTAATGTGCTAAGTGAAAAGCGTGGTCTGTAGTGAAATTGAAAAAAACATGAAGAATAGATAAATGAGCAAAGGTTTTAAGATCTTTGATTTTCGCGATTTTTACACATTTTAAATGAAACTATTTTATACGGATTAATCGCGTTTATTTTAGTATTTGAAAATACATTTCTAGAAATCTGAAGTTTCGAACATTTTACAGTAGTCCGTGGTTACAGGTAGTCTACTTGTAAACGTAAATATACGTGATTAATCCGTTTGATATAGTTTCATTTAACAGTAAAAGTATTTTACTAATATCAGTGAAATAAAAATATATGTCATCTTAAATATCTAAGTAAGTAAGTATTTTATTAAATTGATGAAATTACATCGGTGTTCAAGTTTATTTTATTAAGACTGCCTTGTTTATGTTAATACAAGCAACGTTCAAACGCTCTACGTTGACAGCTTTATAATGTTTAAAATGTTACCATATCCCCGACTTCGTAGATAAGCCACGTGGGTAATAGAATGACATTTCATTCAAGAATTCATTCAGCTGCTGGTGAGTGAAGATGATAAAAAATATTTTTTGACGTAAAATATGCAGTAACTTCGGCCATTTATTTTATAAATACATACTTATATTATAGTTAATGTTATAAAATTTTTAAGTCCTGAGAGAGGTGTTCGTTCAAAACACGTGATGTTAGAGTTGCCGTAAATTTTGTTATGAGGCCAAATGGGCTTACACTTTTATGCCTCTTACTACATTACCAAGGGTTGTCAAGAGTTATCAAGGTATTATGATCTCGGGTGCGTGCAAAGCGTTTCAACTTTCCTCGAGAATGTTTGTTTTTTTTTCGTTAAAAATATTATCTTACCCCAAGGAGAGTTTAAGGAAGTTTTATTAACGACACTTCGCTGTAGATTAGGTTTTAGAGCATTTGTTGCTTGCTTGTGTATAGCTACAGATTTACATTGGCCCAAATTAAGCTGGAATTAGGTTTGTTGTTCTTTTTTGAATAACGAAAAACATTTTTGTTAAGCAAATAATAAAATTTTCTCTCACAACAGAGATAGTGGTCAAGATATATGGTTTCGCCAGTAAGTTATATATTTATGGTACAAAATTGCTACAAATTTTATGAGACTTATGTTAAATTTAAATTTCTAAATATTGGATTTATGTATTTTCTCTGTTTTCCAGTTTAACAACGTCCTACTATTACGTGATACTGTTCTAATAATTATATAAATTATTAGAATAGTATCGCTTAAAATATACAGAAGTCGCGAAGGTCAGACATAATGTCTTATCTTATTTGGTTCTCTCTGCTTGTAACCAAAATGTTATAAATGAAAATAACACTTTTTACAGCTCAGAAATCTTTAGTTTTTCTCTGCTATTTTTTACCCAATGATGTATATATTTTTGTCTTAATAATCTATTTAGAGATTGCTTGTCACATATAATCAGTCAATTTAATTAAATAAGATCTAGTTTTATCAATATTAAATCGTTGAAAATTTCTTACCTTTTTACAATAAATTTGCAAGCAAGAAGGGGTAAAGGAGAAAGTCAATATTGATATTGTTTATTATTATGCAAAACGTCCACATTTGTATTAAGTAACATACATGTTATAATAGCAAAGGGATTATTATGAAACTTGTACTAGTAGACATATGTTAACTGTATTAGCAATGCTGTTCGTACTAGTCGTAGCGCAGTGTGACAGCGTCTGACTGTAGATGCTATCGGTAGTGCATTCGATTCTCACTTGGGGAAATGATTATATCTAAATTATTTTCATTTCCTAGCTCTGGTAAGACAAACCGCTGCGCTTAGTTCCATCATTCAGCATGTAATGTCTCGAATTCGGCAGACAGCTTAGTATCTTAACACTAGGTACTTCCTGTCTAGGGTAGACAGGAAGTACCTAGTGTTAAGATACTATGGGAGATAAAAGCTAAACAAACTTCACCTTATGAAACAAAGAACAGCCAGAAAATAACCTAATAGTAAAATTTTTACCTAGATTATTAAAAAATTAACTATAATAGCAATATTCTATATACATATTATATATATGTGTGTCACATTTTATATGAAATACAACTCACTAGTGAAAAATATAAGAAAAACATCAAATTGAAAATATAATTTCTCAATGTTTTTAAACACTTACTTTGACTTGGTGACATTTAAAATTACTAGATCCATTAAGCGCATCTACGAATTTGCCCGAAACCCGTAAAATTTTACAGGTACATTATTTATGTTCTACATTATTTAAGTCTTAATGGTCACTTTAGGGCTTGTGTTTGATGGAGTGGTTGAAACATTTTATTTTTAGGTGAAGCTATAATTCATCTATGTATGCTAAAAAGAAAGAACTTATGAAAATGATTACACATTGCCATTTTTAATTTGTGTACAATTATATTATTTTTTGTTAAATTATTTTGCACAATAATTAGTTTTTGCCATTTATATGAATAAATTAAAAAAAAACAGCTTCTATACTAATGAAAAATTGGATTATCTGTTTAAAATTGGATTGTTTGTAATAATAATATAACGATACAGACGGTGCATATACTATAATAACATTTTTTTAAATTTTGGCTGTCTGTATGTTTGTTCGAGCTAATCTCTGGAATGGCTAAGCCTATTTTGACGGGACATTTACTGACAGATATTACAATACGGATAGATGGAAAAAGAAATATTTTATTGTATTTTATACGTATATGTATAAAATAAGATTGTAATCTCTCAATACTTAAAATGTATAAAGTTAAATAACAAAAAAATTTTAGTGACTTTCTATAATACCTATTTGAAATTTAACATTTCATGCAGATAAAAAACAAAATTCTAATCACCAATCTTCATATTGTCACAATGTCAATAATCTCTTGAAGGTACCTTCAAGAGATTATTGACATTGTGAAATTTTAAATTCAAATAAATTTAAAATCGACACGTGGTGTTGTAGTTTCATTTGAATCGCGTGAAAGTTTATTATGAAAATATCTTTACAAATTGATGTGATTAAGCAGTGTTTTGAGTCTAACACTTCCACCGCGCAATATCTCTAAATGTATACTATAATAAGGATATAGTGGAAGCATGAAAATAATATATTAACTAAATAAACTAACATATACTTCATTGTTATCATAAAATAATGTTGTTATAACAATGATCTAAATCAGCCGGATTACTCATAATTAAATGAATGTGATTAACAGATATGTTAATGATATTATTTAGTATATTATGAAGTATATATATATACATATATATACACGTGTGTATCCACATCAGCTTAATTATAATCTGTGTACAACGTTTTTCAAAAATAATGTGCGAAGCGAGAGAGAGAGAAAGAGAAAGATATAAAAATTGGAGTAATCAAAATTTAAATTAAACATAAAGAAATTCATTAAATATAGATTAAAAATATTGAACACACGCACACACTCACACGCGCACACTTGAGCGCGCGTACACACTATTTATTAGTTGTAATTGTCTTATTCTCAATTTTGATTGATAAAAAAAAAATCTTTTCAACGTAAAAATAAATGTAAACAGAATTTTAAATAATATTACAAACTGAACTTTCATTCTAAAACAGGCCAAGGTTTCGACTAAAATATGTATTCACTATACAAAAATAATACACGAGCATTTGTATGTAATTTACCTACGGAGGCATACCTCCAGAGCACTTGAAGACTTTTCAGTAGAGATATTTAATTAACGTAGGTTTTTAATTGTCTTTTTAATGATTGAACAATGTCAATGATTAATTAACCTATTTGGTTCGATATAATATTGTAAATATATTATACAATATCAAGCAGGTATATTTCTTAATTATACTTCAGCCAGGAAAAGTATAAAATATATTGACTTACTTAATTTTGAAATGCAAAATATTAAGTAATAACAATAATTGTATTAATTTTCTTGTTTATAATTTTGTATAGCAAGGCGATATAGCGATGTGAAAATTTAACAGAAATTATGTTAAAAGCTCTATGTGACAGTTATATAGTTTATTAGAAAAAGGTTTTTGTATCATGTTACGTTATACTCAAAGCGTTGTTTGTTCAAAGCTTAGGTAACGAATTTTTATATCACCTCCACATTAAACACCAATAATATACCAGTTTAAATTTTATATTTAAAAAAATAAAGCAAAATAATTATATTAAAATATAATTTTAATAATAAATTCAATAAAGAAATCACATTCAGTCAAAGGATAACCTTACCCAATCAATCATTTTTAGTTATTTATTAATTAAAAATGTTTTAAATTAAAATTAGGTGTGTAGGTCATATTTCAATTCAATGTGTAGGTCATATTTTTAATGTTTTAGATATATTGTAGATCAAAACCGTCGAACAAAAATATACGATTCGGAATTGAAAAATCCATTAGGCTCTCATGTAAATGTAGTGAAGAAAAAATCTCATAGGGCCGTGACAAACGACCGCCCTGCTGCTGTTTCATGGTGATTAGGAACTTAGGTATCCCCGCAGGGAAGGATATTAAAGTCAGATGACCCTTGGAGGCTTATAAATTGTAAGAGGATTTCGCTTCGTATGAACTTTGTTAATATTATCTAATTAATAGTTATTCTATAGTGCCTGGAGAATAAAATTATTAGGGTCTGAATTTAATAAGTTGAAAAAAATTCTCTGTACCAGACATATTGTTTGCTAATTAGCGGAAAAAAACTCCGTCCACTATCAAAATTGATAAATTAAATATAATCATTGCGTCGAGTGGGATTTAACATCAAAATCATCGTTTTTTGCAGATAGACGCCATCCCATTCCGCATGATTCTAATATAAATCAAACAAGCTTTAAAATTGTTGAATTAAAAATACCTGTATATAAGAAAAAAGTGATTTATTTTGTTGAAAATTATTTAATTATATTTTTTTATTTAGCTTTATAATATATAGCCTTATTACCAACATTATTATCTTCAGCCGGAAGATGTCTTTTGCTGGAAATATGTCTCCTCATAGCGCGCTAGTCGGAACTGTTGCATGTATGCATAATATAAGTATAAAAAATTGTATTGTTTTTTTTTGTATAAATAAACATGATATAAACTTTTTAAAATTAATTTAAACGAAAACAAATTTAATTGGAAACCCTTTTGATTAAAGTTCTTTTAAATATCCCTTAGGATTTGACCTAACTACATTGACTTTAGAGCTTTTAGTTTAACTAAACTTTTTAAATAAGATTATAGTAAAGTCTAAATTGAATTTATTTTATTAATTTTCTTCAACTCGAGCCAATGTTCACACAATTATTTTTAGACAAAACACATTTTATATATATATATATATATATATATATATATAGAAAAAAAACCTTTTCTGTTTTTATCATTATTTGTTATAGGAATGACTGTAAATAATTTCACTGTAGTAATCTACATGGTGTGGAAAATAAACACATTTTTTTTACACATAATCTCAAATATTTAGCGTAGCCATAAAACATTATAAACAAAGAAAACTTCAATGATTTATGTCGTCCTTAGTCCGAGTTGCGAAATTACGAAGTTTCGCGAGAAAATTTCTAAAATTCTAAAGTGTCGCTTTCCTTCTGTTTTCTACTGTATCTAAAACTGCGGAGTTTGTAAGCGAGTGTAACTTTGTACGCCCTTAAATATAAATTGCACAACTTTGCGTCTCTTCACAAATGAAGTTATATCGTCTTTCAACCAGTTAACGTGAGACAAGTTGAACTTTGGTATTCATAAAAAATACCATGGATAGTTTTAATATGACAACAACTTGTTACTGAAAGCTTTTAAGAACTACTTGAAATTTATTCGCAACAGAAAATGTTAATTTTCAATAAACGTATGGCATACTTGGTCAGAGCGCTTGTTGAAAAGGCTTGTTGTTGTTGAAAAGACTAAAGTTAAAGTTATGTTATTTTTTTATCCATTTTTTTTAACTTTATGTATGTGCATTTTAAATTGAAGCTTTTAATTTTGCTTTTATATATATATTTAATTAAATCATTGATCATTAGTAAATTGTAACATATTATAACTTTATTTATTATATTCATACTATAGCTATCAACGGAGTGTCTTGAAATTTGCTTGCTTCTGAATATCCTGCTAAGCAGGATAAGGTGTGAAGCTGTTATTTTTTTATTTATGTTATGTTGAAAGTGTTGAAGAGATAAAATGTGACAGGTCACTCCATTTGTGTTATTTGAACTCATTTCAGAGATATTGGTTGATGTGGAATGAAATATTTTGTGTAACCTAAAAATCTAACTATAGTTTCAAATATATTTATATAAGTTTTATAAAATTTAAATTGTGTAAGATAACATGCGTAATTTAAGTACTTTTGGTAGAAGAGTAGAAGAAACGACAATAATATGACAAGCGCCACAAAGTATTTTCACAAATGACGACAACTTTATTTTATTTCTTTCAACTTTTTAAATAACCAAGTTAAACTACAAACGCTTTTAATATATACCCTTTGTGCATCTAAAGAAAACTTTCTCAGACCTTTTGGTCCATTCGGTACTAATTGGTTAATTAAACCATACCGCAGGATCCTAAGCCACTTTGATATTCATGTGCTGAAAATGCAAATTAGTGTTGTCTTTATAAACGAGTGAAAAGTTTATTTACATTATTTTAATTAAGTTTTATTTTTATTTATAATATAACATTTATTGCACTGCAGACTGGGTTTGTGTCTTTTTTTCCATATTATTTATCTCTCATTTGCATATAATTATAGTTGGCTACTTAGAACCAAGATCTATATTTATAATTACGGGAGCTTTTGAAAAAAAAATATCCATTTGATTAAATATTATACCACAAGGTATATTTTCCGTTAATTATTACTAATATTAAACATATAAAACTAAACATATTTTACTATATATATAATATTATGTTAAAATGCACACACTATATATAGTGTATATACAGTGTGTGCATTTTATAGTAACGATGCACACGACGATTTTCACTTCACGAATTAGACTTTATATGCCATTGTGATGCAGTGGAATAGTGTTTGTCTGTAAACATGATCGGTCGTGATTTTGTTTCTCAATAGGAAAAAATCTAAAAAATCCATTCTAATAAGACGAAGTACGACGTTTACATCCGCCACTCACAGCAATGTCTCGATATCTCGATGTCGATGTCGATTTTGCGTGTTTAGAAAAATTACAGAAGGTGGTTAACAGTGACTAGTCATTTCCTATGTCAGTATATACAGGAGATGAATGATTGATAGTATTTATAATATTCGATATACGGGTTTTCTGAAGTTCTCAACTAACAACTAATTTCTGAGGTCACTATGGTTTAACAATTGCACTGTGTTGGCGTAAACCGATATTGAACTTTGTTTGGAATTAAACCATATGAGGTCGATTCAAGTTTCCTTTATGCAGCGAATATAGCGTGCTTGGAGCAAATTGCTATAGATCACTGATGTGTTCAATGTATTGCAATTTGGAGGTAGAGAATCCAAACGTCATTTGTCACATATAAGACTTACTATATAGCAGAGTGAAAAACGCATTTTTTTTGTAATACTAGTAAATGTTCGCAGTTATGTCTGTCTCTTGCTATGATTTTGTCGAAAAAAAATACTTTAAATTAATATGAATTTCTCATTTATGTATCGATTGAAATAATAAATAAAATAAATGGGAATATTGCTAAATTACAATAGTAAAACTACATTTAGAGGTAAAGTTTTTTTCGAGATTAGCATGTACAAACGCACAGACAAACAGACATATAGACAAAAAAATAAAGAGTATCAATATTTAATAATATGTGCAATATTTTATTGTTTTTATTATAGTGAATAACAATATTATATGTAATTCGTGAAGACGTGAAGAATGTATAGGCCAAAGCTTTTGATGTTCAAGAGCAGTCTGGATTCATAGTAATCGGTTTCCATTAAAGTTTTCGTTTTGTTGTCACCATAGTTCTGCTCGGGAATGTAACATTGTTTCGTTATCTGCATTGTTTAACCTCATCTCAAGTTTTAACAGATTGTGTATTATCAATTAGAACCATTCTGTATAAGTATTTCTGTAGTTGCTATTCCACTAGCATGAAAGTTATTACTTTGAAGGGATTAGGTTTCACTATCTAGCTTTAGAAGTACTTCGAAGTTTATGAATTTCTATGTTTAGAATATGACAATACTATTGTATTGGCATATGTTCGCTTATAGGTTGTTTATTGTGCTGATATTTACTTGCATATAGTAACGGGTTCGAATAAAATTAAAGGATTATTATAAAAAGAAATATTAGCGTTTTCTTTGTTTTAAACATAAATAGATTATTTTGACACTAAGTTGATACTGTTTGTCCTGCTATGCGGGATATGGATACTATGTGAAATGGATGAAATACAAAAAAACAAAGGCAATGTGTGTTACCAGTAAAAAAAATGTCACATTCACTTATAACAAACGCAGTATCAAAATACTAAAATATTCTCTGAAGTGAACTTTTAACCAAACTTTTGTATAAAAAATTGTGTCTGTATTCTGCTAACATTTTTTTAACGTAAGTTTTAAAAATGTTTGAAGCTTAACGAAACTCCACTCCATAGGGCCGGAGTTACGCACACAGGCTAGACAAATATTTGGCTTGTTTGACATGTTGCTACTTTACTGTACACCGAACGACGCTCATCAATACAGTGTACAAAACTGATGAACAAAAACAATCCATTCATTGTACTGACCCGAAAGGTGACTTTTAGCAGACTATTTGAAATAACAAAGTTTATTTATTATCGAAGTACGAGTATAGAACAATAATACGCATATTTATTATGGATATTTTGTCATAGCCAGTTTTGACTTAAGTAAACGCTGTTCAGTTACACGTTCAATAAAAGTAAGTAGTATGTTTAAACAATACATATATGTTTTTTTATATATTAAATATATACATATATGATTTTGTGTATAAAAGTAACTTTTGAATTATTGAAAAGTAACAAAACATTAAAACGGCTTTAAGGGCTTAAGTTTAATATTTAGTTACGCTAGCTTCATGCTTTTGCTTGCATTGCAAGGTAATAAGTGAGAACGTAATGTCAAAATGCTTGTTTTTCCATTTTTGGTGGAATCAAACGTACAACCAATCCTATTTACAGTCAAACGAAGCTGCAATAGCTTCGTTTATAAAACCTATTTCATCAATATTTTAAAAAAAATACGAGTTGCAGATCTATTTTATTTTATCAATAATCTAAATAATCAAAATTTATTTTAAATATAAATCTACTTTAATAATTAAAAAAAGTACTTAGTAAGGAATTTCAGCATCAAAACTTACGTGAGTAACTTAGCAATTTATACCGAATGTAAACTCGTATCACCGGAACTTGCAGCCTTACTAAAAGCTATCTGCATTTGAACCAGCAACATCCATTAACACGTGCGTGGTGTACCGCATTTCTCAGTCCAGTCTAACACTTAATGGGACTGAATCGACCTCACGCATTGATGCAATTCCCTTACAGTGACCTGATTGTCTCAATTATCCTTTGTGCGATGAATCGGCTGAAGTAATTAAAGTGGAACGTCATGTACACGCGCGTTGGTTGCCAGTTTCATAGTCCATGTTTGGATATGACTCACAAATGGCAGAACGCTATACTGCAATTGTAAGCTATTTTGAGGCTTTTGCTGATAGTGTTTTTGTGGAATGTTTTTTTTTATTATTCTTACTGATAAGGTTACCGTTTTGACAGTTGTCACAAGGTTTTTAAATTTTAACATGTAACCAAGATCGGAGAATGCGTTATTTTAAAAATGTGAAATTCAGTAATATACGCAATGGGTAATTGCATTAAAAGCCTATAGCAATGGGTTCAAATCTTATTCGTGGCAGTGTTCAAACTTAGTATACATAATTATAAATAATGACCTTTCATTGAATAATGCTTTAATATGATTTCTCTTTCTTCTATTTTGTTTTTTTGAAATATATGTAAATTCTATGTAGTTAATAGTTATGTAATATGTATGTATTCATTTAAAATTAATTTATCAAGTAGAAGTGCATTATTAAATATAAAATAAAAAGAAAAATCATAATAAAAAGATAGTTTTAAAATATAAATAATAAAAGAGAATCTAATTAAAACACATGTTTAACATTCAAACAAACAAAGCCACAGATACTGCAAGTTGTGTTATACAATAGAAATACAAGAATATTATTGGATTAATAAGCTATCATAGATAACATATAAGGTGCATAACTCGTGGCTCAGGTGCCGGCGTCTAAGTATGACGTCCGGGGCGAAATGCTCTCGTAAACAACACTGTTTAAAGCCGAGTTTCAACAAACTTCGTGTTAGCGACATAAAAACAAATTGATATTTATTACTAAGTAACTCACGTGCTTGAACGCTTTAGTAAATGGGTGAAACTGAAAATCTACTTTTATTATAGCTTTTGTTATGATATAGGAAACATAAGTACGTGTATTTGTAAAAAGGTTCAAGCCATTAGAAAATTGCACCAAACGTATTTTTTTGTAAATAAAAAGATGCCTTACAAAATCTTTGATTTTAGCGATTAATCTTTGATTTTACACACTTTATTGAAGCTGTTTTAAATGGATTAGTGACATATATTTTGGTGTTCTAAAATATATTTTTGAAAACTCGATATTTCTTCATGAAAAAAACATAATTTCTTAAGGTATTTTTTTTGCCAGGCAGGCAGTTACCTATAAATAAAAGATATTTAACTTCTAGCATATAGGTTAATAAATAATTAATTACTTTTCTGTGTCCCCTAAAGCATATTATGCATTACTTAATACCAATTAAGGTCTTAATACTAATCCTTTAATACGCTAATAGCACATTCAAGATGACCGTTGCTTATAGTTCGCATCAATTATTGGAGCTAACAGCTTTGACAAGTATCGGGTATTAAATATTTTACCGTAGATACCTTTATGATATATAAACAATAGCAGCCAGTTGTATGATTTCTTCAGGTGAAATATGTAGAAATTGTTTTGATCGACACTTTCATAAGACAAAGCATGTTTATATGTTATTTTATATATATATATATATATATATATATATATATATATATATATATATATATATATATATATATATATATATATATATATGTAACATTGTTCCATTGTTAATTATTAAAACGTCTATTTTATGTGATTACGTCTACGTGTTTTATTATTAATATAAAATTTAAAGCACTGAGATTGGGTCAGTACTTTTTTTCTTATTATTATTTGTTTTTTATTACTTATTACTTAGAACAAAAAAATTATATTTATATTTATTATTAAACATATAAAGCTTTATTTATTTAGCATATTTTAAAATAATAAAGATTTAATCCGGCTTAATGTGTGAGGGATTTGGGAGAAGAGCATGACCATGGTGGAGGACCTGACAGCCTGGTGCCTATTTTTATGGTCATCTTTAAATTCTATGCCACTATATCTTTTGTCTTCATTGCATTCCGGATTACTTACCTTCTGACCGCATCAGCCTCGCCATCATTGTAGTAGGTATAGCTGTTCGTGTGACGTGAAATTGCAACTAAAGCATGGGAAACGCTATCGTGCAGCTGCAAATTTACTGATTTACAGTTTACTACGTCTATTTGCTATAAATATTTTTAATAAACGATGAAAATTCATACTATAAATTTTTAATTGGTAATTTTATATGATTTTTTTTAAATGTATTTTTATAACAGCTTATTCGTTTATTGTTAATATTTTTTGTATATTTAGAATTATTGTAATTATGTTCTTGAGGAGGGCGATAGCTCAGTTAAAAACTATAATAGTCGTCATTGTACCGTATGATTTTTGTATCATTATGATTAGTTCCAATAAGGATTTTTATTATTTTTTTATTATATTATAAATGTTTCTGTTACTCAATATCTTAGTTTTAGAAAAAACTGCAGACCGAAGTACGCGTATCTTCCTACTATGTTCTCTTTATTTAACTTGCTATGTGTATGTCCCGAATGTAAGTTTAAAAAAACAAATTAAATGAAATAAGAATATCTTAATTTATAGTGAGGCCGGTCGTTGCGCAGTGGGGCAGCGTCTGACTGTAAACGCGATCGGTTGTGGGTACGATCCCCACTCGGTAGATTTAAATTTAAATTATCTTCACTTTCTCTTTCTGGTAAGACAAAGTGCGGCGTTGAGTTCCACCACTCTACACGCAATTCTCGACTTCGGTGGAAAGGGAAGTACGGAGTGTCTTGACAGTAGGTACTTTCTGTCTTCTCTGCTATGCGGGATTAAAAAAAAAAGCGTGAAGCTAAACAGAAAAAAAATCTGTACACCTGCACATATGAATGTGGAAAAGTATCGTTTAAATATTGTAATATATTAATACTCTCGTTTCACTCATCATTAAGTGGGAAAAGGACACGTGTATACATTTGTCCCTCTCGTTAGTTCATCAATCTACGTCGTATGCAATATGAAAAGAATTATTTTTGTTCAACTTTTTATACTGTCACATTGTTTTTATGTCCTTCGGGGAAAATCCACATCCCGCGCCCAACCGATATAATGATTATTCGCAACATTTTTTATTGCCTTAATCATGTGTACGTACGTAGTCGTACATGACGGCTTATTTTTGACTTCCTTTTTGTGAATTATTCCATTGTAAATGTTATTGAACATTTTTTGTATGTATTGGATTTTCAATCATTTTAGTTCACATATATTTATTACTCAGTTTACTCTGCGTTAATTCTATGAAACTGGATATAGACTCTAAAATAAATGCTTTAAAAGCCAATAATATTTAATTATAGTCTTCTTTATGTATGTTTAAACTCATTAAACATACCGAAATTATGATTTTTGAAACTTCAACGGGCACTAAGCGATCACGATAGTGTTATTCTTATAGAATAAGAGCCTCCTAAAGCTACGCTTATCAATGGTATCTGAGTTAGTCAGGACTTGTTTCAATAAACGTAAGTTTACAATGATTGAATGTAAGATTTTTTGATTTGGTCAATATATTTTTTACGAATAAACAAACTTTACCGTAATGTTCACTAATGTTCATCGTGGCGCAGTGGGACAGCCCCTTATTGTAAACGCAATTAGTTGTTGGTTCGATTTGCACTCGGGAGATAATTATATTTAAATTATTTTTAAATCCTCGCTCAGGTAAACGAAGCACGAAGTCTCAATATCGGCGGAAAACAGAGTACGAAGTGTCTTGACACTAGGTACTCAATGTCTACCCGAATATGCAGGATGAAAGAGTGAAGGTAAAAAAAATAAGCTTCGCATAAAAGTTAGGATACAAAATGGTACAGCCTCTTCAATTGAAGGCTTAGCCAAACTCTATTATAAATTCTAGATTCTACTGGATCTCCCGGTCAAGTAGGTCGTACCGTAACACCAAATTACATAGTAAAATTAAATCGATATGAGCATTAGGCAACGTGCATGTAATGCTTCTGGAAGTATACTGCAGAAATATACTATTGAGGATTTTACATGGTTGCAGTGTTGGCATTGATATCATGTATTTGAATTACGAAACAGGATCTGATTGTAAAAGTGATTGGTTGTGGGTTTGATTTTCATTCGGGAAAATTATTGTATTTTAAATATATTTTCCTTTTTCCACTCTATTAAACTAAACACGAGCGTGATTCTTCGTCAATTCAAGTCTCAATTTCAAATGGAAAACAGTCAACAGAGTGTCTTGACACTTGGTCGTCTCTTCTTACTCTGCTGCGTGGGATGATGCGTGAGGTTGCGACATAAAAGTGTTTTTGTTATTTTGAGAAGGCAAGGTTTTTATGTAAAATGTTGTTTTTCAAGTTCGAACTTGTTGAAAACAGAAAATAAAGTTGATATGTATTTATTCTCGTTTATATCATTATAGGATGTACTAAGGCGGTATGATTGTCTTAAATTACAATGCTCTTTCATTACATACACATGTTTTTAATTTTTATCTGTAATAAAAAGTTATAATTCCTTTACACTTGCTGGTTATAAAAGCTTCATAACTTATATTTTCATATACTATTTCTTAATTTTGACAAGATTATTATTATAGAGTAACTGAGTAAAAGTTCAAGATTTTTACATAAGTATTTGATGTTTATATCAAATACTTATGTAAAAATCTTGAAGTTGAAATTCAATTAAATATAAATATAATTACAGTTACTTTATCTACGTACGTACCAGTCAGATGACTTAAGATCACTTTAAGCTATGTCTTGTAATATCAGCCGTACTAAGTAGCGTACAGTTAAATTTATTTCCACCGGCGAAGGTAAAATTAGTTAAAACTCAATCTCATAGAATGCCGCCTGAATCGCTTCTCAAGGGTTAATTAGGACAGGAGCTTGACAAGCCATATGTGGTTTTCTGGATTTCCTTGTGCAAAATATAAAGATTTAAGTCACGATTTACATAACATTAGGAAAACTTTTAAAGCACTTTATTTCATAATTGGTTTCCACATTAATCTTGCCCAGAGATTGCGTTTATATTAATTTTCGTTCGCTGCAATTTATTTGCCAAGCCATAGAACTTCTAAATTAATTACTGCAAACATAGTTCGGATAGGGACCGAAACTAATTCCATGTTTTGATTATAATTAAAATGAACGTCGTATTCAAATTGTAAATTAAACACATTACATGCCTTTCACATTTTACAGAAGTTTATATATATATATATATATATATATATATATATATATATATATATATATATATATATATATATATATATATATATATATATATATATATATCCGTGTGTCTGTCTCTCATTTTAGAAAAAAAACTTAAAAATATTTGTTTCTATGAATCGAAGGTGTGTCTATTTCAAATCAAACGAATAGATTGATTGTTTTTTTTTTATATGGGTCTGACCGACTGACTAAGCTTGTGGATTTGATTCCCACTCGGAGGATTGACTCTCAACTGTAAAGTTGCCTGTTATCTCATATTTTAAAATACATTGTTATCAAATTTGGAATGTAAGCTGGTCACTCCCGACAAATATACCTACTGACTATATAATCTCTAAACTAATCTTCAACACCCAAAGTCTATAAAAACATAATTTAGTACATTATAAAAGTGTAGAATATTTTGTATTGCAATTTCATTGACGTGGATACATATTTAATTTTGATACAAATTCCATCAAAAAGATTAAGCAACTTCAAGACTTCTCCCTTATATAGTCTATTATGTGTAGTAAGTTTGTATTGTAGAAAAATTTAATTGTCCATTTATCACCTACATCCAAGAAACTACATATTGAGTCGCAGAACTCAATATCGTTCTTATTAATTTTAAAATAAAAGTTTTTTTTGCTCTACTCAAGTAAAATGCTGTATGGGATTCTTTTACCTGGCTGGCAAAGTATTTAGGATATGTACGGCATCGGAATGATGTATCTCTAGATTTTTTCAAACTATATATAATATAACAAAATTTTAGTAAAGCGTTGACAAGCGAGTTTCAGTGCTAATAATTTTATCAATTTTGCAATATTCTTGTATACATGCATTTGTGTTGTTCAATTTTAACTACTATAGTATGTTCTATGAATGGTAAAATTAAATGAACAGATTTGAATAGTTCCAGAACAATACAATATCGAAATATTACGTGTTGATAAATCTATGATATTCATGTTTAAATCAAAAAAGAAATAAAGGTATTGAGTAAGAAAAAATGTTTTAAATTATTATATTATTTTGAGCCACCTAACACAAATTTATTTATAGCAGCACTTTTAAATATTCAAATGCTTGTATCCTACTAGGCTGGTCGCAGAATATGAATTTGAAATAAATATATTTATTTTGTTATTTTTTTTAAATATTATCTATATTATATTATAAATTTGTTAATTTATACATTTTATATAGACTTTCCATTTCTCGAGTTCCGTCTCTTTGCTAAGTAATCATGAATTGAC
The DNA here is from genome assembly GCA_032432895.1 of Dryadula phaetusa. Taxonomy (NCBI): domain Eukaryota; kingdom Metazoa; phylum Arthropoda; class Insecta; order Lepidoptera; family Nymphalidae; genus Dryadula; species Dryadula phaetusa. The sequence goes on from JAOYRS010000059.1 coordinate 962,575, forward strand.
CGCTGAAACTGTTGTAACCACAGACGTACTTGTACTAGCATGTGCGGTTTACGTTGAGAAGATGCAAATAAGCCACTTTGGATGCTAACACACGACGAATATTTAGAATTTTACGGAAAAATCCAATATTTATAATTATTATATTATTTTATATTTTAAAATTAATGAATAGAATAGATATAAAATATTGTACAAGTTATGTGTTTTATTTTGTGTGTTGTGTGTATATATACGTAAGGTAGTTCATATACAAAAATACTGACAATTTAAACAAATAATAAGTAAAAATCCTTCTTTATTATGATTTGTATTTAATATAAATATATTAATCAATTAAAATACAAGATAGATCAGTAAATACAGAACTATATAGTACAGTTCGATAGATAATGATTTTTTTTTAATTCATAATTTAATAGTTACTTACACTATTTCTTATATTTGGTCTACGTGCAAACTTTAAGCTTTTAAAGAGAATTTTTTTTTAATTCGTCTGGCAATGGACAAGGCAATATCCAGGAAGTTAGCGGCCAACCTTAAAGATCAAAAAGGCATTCAAAGAAGAAACGTTATGTAACTACAACTTTACAAATAACACATAAAGCTCGTTTACAATAGAATCTTTCAACAGACGTCTGAAAATGTTCATATTTGTGTTTCTTGGTAACCTGAATACAGCTTTATGAGGACACGTCTGCATTAATTTGAATGTATTAAGATCGGAAATTGTAGTTTGCAACGTAAATCATAATTTCAAATTTAGTCTTTGTATGCGAAGAAACGGGGTGTGTACAGGGTATATTTTGCTGTTGATGTAAAATAAACGGATTTGCAATTACTGGTTATTTATGTAATTATATAGATTTTTGAGTAAGAAGTAACTATATTTATAATGAAATTATAATTTGATAACTATAATGTGAAAGCCGTTGCAACGACATTTCTTTCTGTACTAGGCTTTTTTTTCTCTTTGTGAGGAAACTCCTTTACAAGTAACCGCCCGCAACGGGACTCGAGCGAGTTATATGGGACTCCCAAGCCGGAAGATGGATGCTGGCCGACACTCACTAAAGCCTCACGGGATCACTTTCTCAATCACCACTAACTGAGGCCACAGGCACTATCCCAATCTTCCGTGGACCGCGGCGACGGGAGCCTGCAAGGCACGTCGCAGAGTCAAGGGTGACGCAGTAGTTACAGGTTGTTATCGTATTAATACTTTTTTAGCTTCTCGTTTTTATCCCGCAGCAGGACAAATAGAAAGAACGTAGTGTACAGTTCACCCACTCCTCCGTACTTTGCTTTGCATCAAATTCGAAATATTGCGTGTTGAGTGGCAGAACTCTACGCCACGGTTTATTTTATCAGAGCGAAGCAGTAAAGGAATCACTCCCCCGAGTGGGAATCGCACTCATAACCGATCGCGATCACGATTTACAGTCAGACGCTGCCCCACTGTACCACGACCGGCCTCAAATATTTACAAGTGTTTATATGAAAAATCTTATAAGACGCTATACTACCGTTGTGTCACCAAAAATGCATTGATTTCAAAATACAAATAAAATGGATAATATAATCACATATTACAAAATTTTATGCAACTAACGTTTGAAAGTAAAACTTGTAAAAATTATACAAAAGTAAACCCAGTTTTATACAATGAATTTTCACAATAATCTGAATATTTATTACTGTGTGTCTGTGAATATGTTTGCTAATCGTGTTAAACAATTATGATGCAAGCCCTCATCAAATTATAAGCCTAAAATGACAAAGCAGAGTAAATTAATTAATTTATAAAGCGTGACCGGAGCCGCGTCCGTCACTTGGGGACACTCCTTATTTAAAGAAATTAAGACCTAATCTCTTCAAATTTTTACACATATTATTTAATTACTAACAACGTCATTAAAAGTTTTAATTGTTTCAATTGTTTGTTGAACGGAATGAGAAAGTTATAAAGTATGCAAGCAAATAATTGCGGGCTCTCTGTTGGAAATATATTTTTTCTTAAAGTTAAAATAAAGTTTGCTCACCTATGCTTAGTTTTTTCTATGACACTTTTTTTAACTAACTTGTTATGTTAATCTAAAAACAATAGATAGCTAGATGAAAGTCAAATTCAAAATCGAAACAAAAATCGAAAGAATTGATATTAAAAAGTATTGTAACAATTAAAAAATATTTTTCTGTGTTTTCTTCTATCAGTTGGTTATTTCTAAAGTATACATTTATTTATTCGAAGTATATAAGGGAAGTACTATTTTATAATGTCAGTTTGAATTTTACTTTTTTAAAAATTAAGCTGCTGCATAATTAGTTTCTTTGCTTAAACTTGGCTTGACATGTTGTCGAGTATCAATGTGCAATAAATTGACTTCAAAAGTAGTTACAATGATAGTTAATACAATTCTTCTGCACCCCTGATGAATAAAACTAACGAATAAAATAATATTAATAAATAATTATTCATATTATTTATCAAAATATAGCCGGTCATAACGCAATGAGTTAGCGTCTTAATGAAAACTAGGCCGGGTTCAATTCTCATTCGAGGGAATGATTATATTCTTTTCATTTCCTCACTGTAGTAAGACAACGTGCAGCGTTGAGTTCCGCCCCTCAATACGTCAGCTCTACGGCATTTCAGTAGTATGCGGAGTAAAGAGTGTCTAGACACTAGGAACTTGTTATTGCTATCTGTTCTGCTATGCGGAATGAAAGCGGGAAGCTAAAAAATATAATACAAAATGAATCAAAATGTACAAACTTTATATTACTAATTAAATGCCAAAATATTTCACCTGCAAATTAATCAAAAGTAATCAGATAATTAATTATTACATTTGCAACACGCACGGTGGGATTCAGTTCTAATTTGTTAGACTAGGACGAGGTGTGTCCTAGCGTCAGATCGAGGATAAGTAATGTTCTGGTCACGAATTTGTTGCGTTAATAAATTATTACTCAAGCTGTAGCATATATTCAGGATGACCGCTTGGTGCTTTTACTCTTATTCTGCAAGAACCACGTAATTTAAACATTAGTAGCCAAATACTACGGCATGCGGTCTCTGATGAAATCCGAGATAATCTCTGTTAAGGTCTCTTATACCTAATTTAATTAATTATTTTTTTAGCTTCACTTTTATCTTACATTGCCGGATTGACATGAAGTAGGACTATTGTGAGGACACCGTATTCGAGAGATAACATATTGAGTGGTGGAACTCAACGCTGAGCTATTATTAAAAGTATATTTATTCAAAAATAAAATGATCTCACTCCCACCCTAATTTACTTTACACTAAGGCTGGCATTACGCAAAGATCGATATATCAGCGACGATTGGAATCTCATCCCTAACGAACCGTATCTTACCTGAGTCGGCATTTATCGAGCGTTGGAACTACATATAAGTTTCCTTGATACTTAATGAAGTATGGAGGAAGCGGGTCGCTTGTCACTCTACAGTCTACACTTTAAGTTCGTAATTAACACTTACATTTGTTTACGTCATTTATATTATAATTAGTGTTTATCATAACATATCTATGGAAAATATTTCGATTTACATTATGTAGCTTTTAAACTATTTAACACTTTTTAACATATTTTGTAAAAAAATGTATAATTTCTAACTTTTATAATTGTTATAATAGTATGAAAAAGTTTAAATATTTTTATTTACAGCACTGGCTGATAAACTGAGCTGATAAAAGAGAATTTGATAGCTTTATTTATATCCATTATTAAACATAGAATATTGTTTGTCTTTTTAATGTCTTGTCTGATTATATTAAGACTTTAAGCTACAGATGATGTTTTTATTCCTAGTGCCAAGACACTCCACATAAGAAATAAAGATGTTGCGTGTTGGGTATCGAACTCTACGCACGCTACGTTTTGTTTTATTAGAGCGGTGAAATGAGAATAATTTTTGAATATTCATCTGTGCCGGAATCAAACGCACAACTAATCACGTTTACAGTCAGATGCTGTTCCACTGCGCATCACTGGAATTATAATAATAACGGTACTTGTAAGTTTACACAATGAAAGCAAATTATTGTAACCGGTATAATCGCATATAAATTAGTATTAAAAAAAAATAGAAAAAAACCCAGCATTTTAAATTCTTTACAGTAGTTCGTGGTCACTGTGACCACGAACGTAGTTCGACTAGTGAAATAAAAAAAATTGAATGAATTGAATTTATAATTAGCTGTAAAACAGTTATTTCAAATTAAATAAAAAATGAACTTGTAACCACTGAGAAAGAGTAAGTAGGTAACGTACTTTTCAACTAACTACCTTAACTGTATAAATGTAATTATGTAACAAAGAATAGAAAAAAAGACTTTTCATTTTAATTGTATTATTATGTTTAATACTAAGCACGTTACTACAATTAGTTCATAGCTGGCCATAAAACTTTTTAAATTTATTGCAGTTCTGGGAATTGAATTTAATTAAAATCATGCAAATGTCTACCTTTCGAGAGGCCAAACAACCATTAGGGAGTGCCATTTCAAAGAGATTTTTCATTAAAGGCAAAAACTTACAGCAAACGAATTTTTATTTATTTAAACGTAAGAGATGTTAAGTGTTTTATACTAGCAAACCACCGATGTTTCGTATACGAATATAGTGTTCTAGCTGTTGGTAAATGATAAACATATGGTATGATGAGACTATATCTAACTCTTTTCTATCATTATAACTACTAAATCCATTTAGGGGACTAATATTTTTTTAAGCTTCACGTTTTTATTCCACCTAGCTGAGTAGGCAAGAAGCTCCACTTTCTGCCTAATTTAAATTGAGACATTGTGTGTTGAGTGACGGAACACCGCGCTTTGTCTTATCAGAGCATAGAAATGAAAATAAATTAAATTTATTTTTTCCCCCAAGTGGAAATGGAACCCACAATCCAAAGCGTTTACAGTTAGACGCTAACCCACTACGCGACGACCGGCCAAAAAATTGACAATAAATATAATTCCTTGTTCTGATAAGCCATCAAGACCAAAAAGAAACTTTTAAAAGAATTACAATTAAATACTATCTATGTATTATAAAATTGGTAAATATCGATCAAAAAAGCAAAAATTTAAATCAACGTCAAAGTCAAATAATTTTATTTAAAATAAGAAGTCACATGGTTCATTTTTTTGAATGTCAAATAATTTACCATCAAACTCATTACCGGCATCGTATACTGAATCATTAACCACCGCCCTTATAACTATTATAACATTAGTCTCAATCTTACCTTATACTCTAATAAATTTTTATATTTTGTCATTAATTGCCCGATGCGTATCAAATATCAATAAAAGATCATCATAAATCGTAAAACGTATTGCCAAGTAGGGTCCGTCCCCTCTGCCACTATTCTTTCTACAACATTATTTTGTCAGGTCTATTGTATAGTAATTTCCTTAGTCCGTATTTTTATTTTATTTTGAAATAACATGATTTTGTTTCTTTATTTTACTTTAAGTATTTTAATAAGTTAGTTACGTGCTTATCTAAAAAATATTTGAAATATTCTTCCAAGTGAATAGTGAAATTAGCGTTGAGTTTTTTAATTTTTTTAGCTTAGACAGGTAGACAGAAAGTACCTAGTGTCAAGACACTCCGTACTCCGTTGAATTCGAGTCATTGCATGTTGAGTGGCGGAACTCAACGCCGCACTTTGATTCACCGAAGTGAGGAAATGAAAATAATTAAATTATCTCTCTTTTTTAATTTTATTCTCTCTCTTAGTTTAATAATTAATAAGTAGTAGTTATCTTAATTTAGTCTTTGTCTTTATAGGCTTTAGTTCACATGTGATCTTTTTGCCTTTAAACATAGATTCTCAGAAAAAACTCCTTTAAACCCATTCATACTAAAATTTATTAGAGTATAAGAGGGCAAACATTAAAATCTAATCTAAGTAATTATTTAAAAAAATATATATATTATATTTATACGTCATAAATAATGATTATGTATGTTCCTTATATGGTAACAAAATAAAAACTAACAGACAGACTAAAAATTTTGCTACATTAGTGTAGCTTTTTGTATGATTTCGTTTTTATTTCGCAAAAAATAATACTCAACTTAAAATGCCTTATACCCAAAGTAAAATGAAATTAGCCAAGAATATTACCAGTTTCATCTTAAAACTCAGGTATTTCAATACCTTCAAGCTTCATCTGCAATATTGGCTTACACGATAATGCTGTTCAAACAGCAATCACTCTCTGTAACTAGTGCCTTTTAGGTCAATTTAATTAACAAACTACGCCGAGGAAACGTAAGAGAAAACAGCGCATTCGTAATTTATTTAAGCTTGTAAGATTCTGCGGTGATAAGAGGGTTTTCCAAGTTATTTTATGTTCCTACTACGCCACTCGGAACGTCTAAACAAGCTATAATGTACAAAAGCATGGCGTGACGAGGGTTTATTCATAAAAAATAGACCGTTACCTTCACAGTGAATATACTATTGAGTTATGACTTACGAATTCTTTGGTGGCACCACTTTTTGTTTTCGTTTCGCTTATTTACACAAACATTCCACTGTGTACCGGTTTTGTTCGTTTTGACTCTTTAAGTAAAGCTAGATATTTCCAAGGAAAATTTTACTAAACTGCGTATAGATTATAATGTAAATTATATTTTGAATGAGGGATTCAAATTCGCGCCTTCTGAAAATCTTTCTAGTACTCTCACTGCTAAGCCATGAGGTCATGACAGATGGTAGTGATTAATAGTCATTCATGGAATTTAGAGTGACGACAATATTGTAGATCTTAAATCAATTCAAGTAGTTTATGTTGAACATATTTCAACGCTTTAGAAAAAGTTTAATTTTTTATTTCTAATAGCCTTAACGATTGTGCAATATTGAATTACCCGGAGAAGCTGTATAGATGACAAACATACAGATTGGATGTTGTTTATTTTATTCTATCAACTAATTTGATCTCGTTATTGCTAAATAAAATAATAAAAATAATCGTTTTGAAGTAATATAATCGGGAATGTCAATAAATTTTGTTTTTTTGCGAAAAACTACTGAAATAATAATGAATGAAAAACTACTGAAATAATAGTTAATTGTATATTTAAAAAACATACCTATCAACATTTTTCGATTTTAGTTATATCTATTCTCATTGTATTCAACCTTGGCATATTATTAATATAGAATTTCACCCTTTAATTGAGCTTTACTAATTGCTTGGATAATTACGTGTTACTAAAGGCGAAGTATAATATTGTTTTAATATCGTCAGCGGAATGCCAGTCACGTGTTGCCGCAGGGTGGTCCCCGAGGACTGACCGGTTCCTATCCGTGAGATGGATTCGAATATCGTAATTGATTTTGGATGTCACTACAATACGGTTATCATCGTTCAATTTCTATTGATAACAACAGTTTGTATAAATGAAATGCACAGACCCTCAGCATTACATATTTTATTTAATATATAAGCAGTTTAATATTATTAGTTATTTCATACTTAGGATTAAAAAATATTTTAAAAAAATGTATATAAATTAAGATTGTTTTAGAAACGTATGGCTTTGCGATCAGAGCGTTTGGAAACAAGTGAAGATGCGCGAGGTTCAAATCCCGCTGCCGTCAAACAATTATACGTTCTTTTTTTTAAAAATGTATACTTTTAAGTTCACATTCTATTTTCTGTATTTTAATAAGAAAGGATGTTGTATTTTATAAAATTAAATAAATATTATTTCTAACTTAATGACAACAATTTGGGTTTTGTCGTTCAGGGATTCGCTTATCAAAATAAAAGGCAAATAATGTTGAGTTATTTAAAAAAAAAAACAATCAATCATAAACGAACGTATTGTACAGTATAATAAACGTTCATCTAAATAGTAGGTTCTAATTCGTTTAAATAAAACGAAACAAATTATATGAATCACTATTGATGTTTCTAGTCTGTTGATTACATTTTAAACGGTCACAAATGTTTTCATTTTGTATATTACGAATACGTTTGGGAGCCACATCACAGAGTGAGACATGCTTTGCGGTTTTTCGGAGCGTTGGATCGAATAAATTGCTGCTATTTTATATTATTTACTGAACATTTTTATTATATAACATGTATGTTAACTTTTTTTGAGCACAATTATTATGTTTTGTTATTATATGTATTATAGTACTTTTAAAATTCAATTAGTGTTAGATTAAATTGTTTTTCTTTTTAAGCAAAAGGGATATAGAGACTGGACCTACGTGCTGACTGTCTTGTCTTACAGATACAGGAACTATATCTAATATAAAAATATTTCCCAAGTCATGCTTGAGCTTTTAGCCATTCAGTCATAACTTTTCATATATATCTATCTAATCCTTAATTATATTGAAATAAAATGATCATTTATGTATATACAAAGTAAGTTGTCAATATTAATTTAAGTTTAAGTTCTACTTGATTTTTATTTGCATTAAGTATATTTACTGTATTTAAATATCATCTGATAAATAAAACGCATACATTTAAAAATAGCCTTAGTGTGAAAAAGATCGCGTGCTAAAGTCCGTTTTTAGGCCAATTTGACGCGGCACTTCAGTAGCTTGTAATAATACATCTATGAAATATACATCCCTGAAGGTTATTTACGCTGAAGCGGAAAATTATACAGTTCATTTTTAAATTAATATTTTAATAATCTATTTTACAGTCCGAAACCTAGTGACACTCCACTGTTCATTTCATCTGAATTGTAGATATTGCGTGTTGAATGGCGTAACACAACGCCGTGCTTTGTACTAATAAAACGAAGAAATAAAATTAATGTAATAAAGATCATTATCAAGGCCAAGTTTAAGCTAACAGAACTGGGGAGCCGCACCATTATAATAATTTAAAATATTTTGTAATCATTATAAATTCTTCTTATTACTTACGATAATATTGAAGCCTAAGGTCTGATAGTAAATGAAGGTGAAGGTATTATGAAAAAATTTAGTGTTGACCATTTAACTTGGCATTCATTTAGAATTCATTTCTTAGTGGTTGGAGCCAGCAACCGTTGTGTATGAGTATGTCGTAATATTGAACTTGCCTCTTAGTTCACATTTATATTTCTGATGGCAGTTAATTGCGTCACGATATTGAAAATTTAAACATTTCACGTTTATGTATCGAGTAGGATAAAAAAAATATTTGGGAAAGATATTCAAAATATTTTTTAAAAAAGTATCATTCAAATTATTGAAAATACTCTTATAGCAGCTTCACCCTTTTCCCAGGGTAGTCAGAGACAATCCAGTGTATTGTAGATATTACGTGTTAAATGAACTTTACGGAACTTAACGCCTTATAGATAGATTCTGAATCTGCAAAATTCACGTTGAGACCAACTTTGCTGACTGCGCAGCGACGTCATTTTAATTAACATAGTATAAAATTACTTATTTACATGAATCTAATTAGACGAGGACTTAACTTCTTATACAAGGGAAGCCTGTTTCAGCTTCCTTGAAGCCTTTCAAGTAAATATACAACTTGTAGAAGTTTTCCTCTAGTTTTTGTGTTCATGTGCGGATTTTGTTTGCTGTAACAATCATTACTGTATATGCTTCGTCTAACGATTGTATTTTATATATATATATATATATATATATATATATATATATATATATATATGTATGTATAATTTTAAATATAAGCGTTTATTTTATAAATAGTTTTTTTAAACATTAATTTATTAATTTCACAGTTTTTGTCGCGTGGCTGCCAAGATACTTATTCTTCGCTTTATACTTGAATTCGTGATATTGCGTGTCAAGTGACGTAATTTAACGCCACACCAAATTACTAAGTATTACATAGTATGTTTTGACAGAACATCTCAATTGAGATTAATCTAATTTATATGGATTTTATGCACGATGTAAAAAAAATGAGTAAAGAAAATAAATTTTATTAGCTAAATAAAAATTTCAAAAATAAAAAAATAGCACCAGCGTCGAAAATCCGATATTTATGGAAGTTTGGTAAAATAAAATCATTGAGTCGTTTCACTTTCGACTTCGCTCGTATTTAAAGGTAAACTGTACTTCGGTACGTTATTAGGGTCACCAATTTTATGGTTTACATAAATATGGTATAGTGATACGTTTACATATAATCTTTTGTAATGCACGTATATCACTAAGCTTCCTGTATTGATTACGATACAAAAATATAACTCAAAATATATATACTTTAAGCTACTTTGAACAAAAAAAATTAAGAGCGTAACCCAACAGTAGTATTTTCCGGGTTTCTTAGTGTGCCTTTTAAAAAAGTTAAATTCCCAAATATCTACAAATTCACTGATAATTGCTGTACGTACACTCATCGTAGTTAGATGGACAGGTATTATTGGGCGCAAAAACCTGGAAATTTATTGTTTACATTTTTAAAAAATTGAGTAGATTAAGCAAATCTAGTTGTAGATCAGAACTTGCATGTGTCATAAGAATAACATATCTTGATAAAAAAATATTTTTCAAATAAGTAAAACGAATGAAATAATATAAATGAATACATAATGAATCCTGTCCATCGAATTATAGCGGGACCGTCTGACTGTAAATGCGATTTGCTGTGGGTTTGATTCTCACTCAGGGGAATTATTATAAACATAATGTATTTTCATTTTTCCGGTAAGACAAAGTGCAGTATTTAAGTCACCAGTCAACGCGTAACGTCTTGATTTAAAGCAGAAAGCAGTTAACGCATTGTCTTTGACTACTCCTGCTTTACGAGGTAAAGGGTGAAGCTACCTTCCCGTTTTATAGAAACCTCAATATCTATTGTTTGCTTACTTTTCTGAGAAAACAAACTAAAACCATATTTAGTTTATCTATTTCAGCAGTAAGGTCTAAAATGCTTATGTCCAACTCTTACATAAATAGGTTATTGACATTCGTAATGCTCGCTGAAATTGTAGCATGTAAATATATATTAAAATTGTAAATGCAAACCTCAGCAGCAGACAATCAGCAAATATTTGTTTAAAAGCGACTTTCATTTAACATTATATGACATTTTTGTTTCAAGTCGTACAAAAATGTTCAATAATACAAAATATATAATTGAAGTAGAATGTGATAAGAATGGCAACATTATTTAATATATCTGGCATTTCCGTTTACACCTATTCTCATGGATTCGATTGCAAATACGATGCTGTAGATACTTTGTATCCATACGAGATCATAATAAAATCTTTGACTTTTGCGATTTGTACACATTTTAAATGTTATTATTAAACTATTAAATGGATTAATCACGTTATAGTATTTTGGTATTCGAAAATATCTCTACTTGTTGACCAGGGATTACTGTAAAGTGTTCTAAACGTCAGGTTTCCAAAAATGTATTTTCGAATATCAAAATATTTGCAATTAATCCGTTTAAAATAGTTTTATTTAAAATATATACGAAATCGTATATATAAGCCAAAGAAATATACGAGTAAAACTTCAGAATTTTTTTGTAGATTTTCATTTATGTTTAAAAAATGCCAGAAAAATGTTTGTTGCAAGATTTTAATAAATTATGTATGGGGACCAAGCAGAAAAGTCCAATTAACTAAGCCGAGATAAATGTTGATAATAAAGCGGAGCTATTAAGAAGCTTTATTTGTCCATTTTTTATGCATTAAAGTGTGTGAAAAATCTTTGCACAAGATTAGTGCTTTAATAGAAATTAAAAAATTGCACTAGAAAACGACTTTGTAGTACGTTATAAAGTGTCAAATATTTTCTTTCAATGGTTCCAAAATCAACTTTTATGTAGTGAAATGAATTATATATTTATTGAGAAACTAGTTCGGAAATGAAATGTCGGAAATTCAGTTTGCTTTGACTTCAGGATAGATAGGCAAAATAGTCTAGATGCTCTTTTGTGGTGGCCATCTGAATTTAGTTTTGGGTAACAGAAAAAAATACCAATTTATTAAAATTCGTTTAATAGTTTCAGAGATTAGCCTGTACATATAAACAGACAGATAAAAATTCATCTCCCTATTACTTTTTCCTAAATATCTTTATTGTATACACTTTTTGAAAATTTGATTAATATGTATTAGTTTAGTCAATTAGAATATTGTGTCCTAATTTTGTTTTTCTTAACTTTATGGGATTTGATTTAAAGTATAGACTAACAATTTATAGGCTTTTACTACTTTAATTTTCCTTTATTCGTAATATATTAAAAGAAACAGTTAACTTTGTACATGAATATCTTAGGATCTACAAGCAATAAACAAAATGGCAAATGTTTGAAAATACTTTTATATAATTTTTCGTAAAATTGTGGAACCCCAGTTAAGCATGGACTCTAACAATCCACCGTTTTTATTAAATTATTTGTGTAATGAATAAATGTATTACACGGGGGATTTCCTTCTGTATATTTTTTTATTCTATTATAAGCTGAAGTAAAGTATTCTTATACTTTATTTTTTATCTTGAGAATAATAGATTTTATTCCGGTATCTTCTTAGATTTATTTTGAATGTAAATGACTTGACCTGGTGACAGCGACACTCAGAACGTCTTCAAGTAGATTGATATGATAATGATATCTACGCAAGTATTTTTAAGTATTAGTAACAAATTATTCAAGTCTTTTCAAAGCACCATTGTACTTCTTATTTAAAATTATGAAATGATTTAGTTGACATGTTCTCATTAATAATTACCGTACACAGGTCATCTGACGTGGACTTTTACCTGCCATGTTATTGTTATTTCTATCTTCCGTAATTTTAATTGTAAAACTTAAAATGTTGATTTCTATGGTGGAATAATAACAAAATCCTCTCTTAAAACTTTTTCCATTCGCTTAGGGATCTTTATGCGTATGTGTCAGTTACTGAGTGAATAACAGAAGAATTACATAGAAGATGTTATTGATATAATATGTCAACTGAACTCTAGAGGAAAATGGAAAGCATAGATATATTTGTGAGATTAAGCCATTTTTATACGTTATTATTGGAAATATATTTTTCACTTATGCTTATATTTAATAGTTTCATATATTTAAAAAAAATATTTAAAAATAGCTGCGTCGAAATCTTATACATTTTGTTACAACTTATTTACGTTGTTAGCGTCTGTGGGGAGACATTTGTACAAATTTCTGCTACCCAAAGATTATAATCGTTTGGCAAGAGAGAAAACTATTTATTTTAATATTGTACTATTTTTAAAGTATTATTCGACACTTAGGATTAGAAAACATTTTATTAAAAAACGTATAAAACTTTCAACGTCGCGGTATTTTAACAACATAAATAAGTTGTCGGTTGACCTTCGAAACACACAGTATCGAAGATACTGGAGGAAGGTCACGTAAAAAGTATGAAGACCTCCCGAAGGGCAAGCATGAAGAGGATAATGACTGTGGACGAGGCGAAAGAGGTATGCAGGGACCGTAGCGTTTGGCGCTCCGTACTCTCTGACTACCCCGCCAGGGATGAAGCGTGAAGCTAAAAAAAAAAGTTATAACAAAGCGTATAAGAATTTCGACCCAGCTGGTAGTAGAAAGCATAGCTTAGTCAGACCGCTTGGACAGTTTCCAAGAGCCGCGGGTTCCAATCCCGCTGTTAAACGCTGAATTTTGATACGTTTTTAAAAATGTTTTATAAAAAATATTTTCTAATCCTAAGTGTGGAATAATACTTAAAAAATAGTAAAATACAAGCTTAAAAATTTATTTGAAGGTCATTTTTGGTACTAATATAACTAAAGGAGGAGTATCGCAACTGCGCGTGCTACAAATTGAGCTATGGTGGTCGGAACGCAAATACTAATATTACCCATATAAAAAGGCGGGTTTGTGGACTGACTCTTGGCGTTTAAAGTGCAAACAAGGTCAAAGATCCGTTTTTTTGTCCAAACATTTTACTCTAGTATAGTAATATATTTCGTATATATTAATACGAAATATATTATTAAACACACATATTCTTATGATAATTTTTTTATATAATATAATATATAAAATATATAAATAGATGTTCCATAAAAAAGCCAATAAATATTTTCGTTAAGGTTTGTTTACGTTAGGTTAGTAGTTGGGATTCACCTATCTAGTAATATGTCTAAAAATGGTAGGAATGGGCGGCGTAATCTAACGCTGCATTTTGATAAATTTGACCGAAAATTTAAATATTTTTAATTGAATCTCGATGGCGTCTTACAGAAAATATATTTATTATACATGGCTGAATGGTTTTCAATTGATTCATTTTTAAAGTCACTGACATGACACTTGATATATAATAAATGATTTTTCAGGCTATTACATAAGTAAGTAAGTTTATTTTATTGATTTTTAAATAATATATATGTTTTTTAGACATTATTAAATATCTGTTTATTAAATATTTTTTTGTTTTAATGTCATTTGTTGATTGCTCATTTATATTTATAATTTATATTTACAATACGCTAAATATTTATAAAAATAAATAATTACTACATATTTTTAAGTATATTAGAAAAAATATGTAGAGGGAATTGAAAGAGTATATTTTCATTCATCATTTCGTTATTTATTTTTTACTGCCCAGATAAATATATACCTAAAACATAATAAAAAGTTTATAACAGAAGAAAAAAAAAACATAATAACACCTAAATTTTCTTTACAGTGTCTACGGTCGACGTGGATGCGGTGCTGGGACGAACTGCGTCATTACCTTGCGACGTCACCCCAGACACAAATGAAGATCGAGTGTACATGGTACTTTGGTTTAGAAAGAGCGGTGGCAAGCCCATATTCAGGTATTTTTTAACAGTATTAATTATGTAATATTTTTTTAGTTATATAAAATAATCATTCCCTCAGTAGGAATCGAACCCATAACCGATCGCTATATAATGGCACCACAATCAGCATCTTATTATTAATTCACGATTGTAGATCTCCTGTGAAAATGTATGTATGTATGTATGTATGTATGTATGTATGTATGTATGTATGTATGTATGTATGTATGTATGTATGTATGTTTGATTTTTTTAAATAAAAAACTGCTAAGCGAATCTAGATTAAATTTACAGTCATATATCGTAAGTTTACAGTAATAAATCTGAAAAACACATAGGCTATTATATAACGATTTATTCTGTGTTCTTTTTTAAAAATATATTCACAAAGAAACGCTATTATAGTTTTGTGCCCATTAATGGAAAATAAATTGGCCCATAATATTATGGGTCAACCGTGAGTGGTGTAACTTAACGTTATATATAAGCTCAAATTTAGAAATTTAGCTGTATAAATAATTTAATGTCTGAGAAATAAGTTTAAATTAGCTTATAAGGTCCCAAGTCCAAACACCTTCCAGAGCGACTCAATTTGTTTACACAATAAAATTTTCACGGTGTATAAGTAAATAATTAAGCTTGTTAAAGGCGGCGCTAATCAACCGTTGGCGTCACCTTAAACGGATAAACGGAA
Organism: Dryadula phaetusa; assembly: GCA_032432895.1. NCBI lineage: Eukaryota > Metazoa > Arthropoda > Insecta > Lepidoptera > Nymphalidae > Dryadula > Dryadula phaetusa. Next base: position 978,083 of record JAOYRS010000059.1, read on the forward strand.
GCCGAGTACAGTCTATCCAATTAGCGTTCAGAAAATACACTTACAACGAAACGCACTTAAGACGTTTCACGCGAGCTCGTTAACGATCACACTTGATTTGCGGGGTTCACAACCTTTTATTGTCCTCAAGTTCCGAGGGGGCAGCGCCATTCAATCGTAAACATCAAATTAGCCCTCGAAAGCACTTACGACTTCCATTAGCCTCTGCTGAAAAAAAATCTTTATCTTTTGTCAGAGACTGAAAATGTTTACGATCCAGGAAAGACCTTTTTGAATTCTATTGAAACAAGCTAATAATTTCCGATGTGATTTTAAGTGAAGCCTCCTTTGATTGTGTTTAATTGGTGATCGATAATGTTATTTATAAACAGGATGTTTGAGAATAATTATAAAGAAGCGGATTCAAATGCTTAAAAATAAACACGCTATAACCTTTTACCATTTCCACATCTTATATGTAGTCAAATTAGTATTGAGTGAATATTCACTAAATATGCACATATACATTTAATATAGAATTACTTAATTGATTAGTAATAACATATGTGTACAGTATATAGACTATACCTTTTATCTCAAGTATAATTTTATTTCGTACATTTCTTTTATTTTGGTAAAACTCTGAAATAAAGCAGATCCTAATCTGATTTTACTAAAAGACGTGTAGATGTAACTTAATACAAATACGTTTATAACTTTTGGAAAATATTGAAATTTCATTTTCAAAGACATTTTTTATTTCAATAAAAAGTATGCTTCTGAAAGTATAAGTCTGATAAAGGCTATGTTAATGCTTTTCTTAACTTTTATACGTACGCTTATTAAATATATAATTTAAAAAGTGGTAAGAAAATATAGTAGTAATTATAAGCGTCTTGCTTACTTACCACTAAATTAGAAAAAATCTTTTACAAATAATATAATAATACATATGTTAACATATTATATGTGTATAATACATAAGCATATGTACGTATATACACATTCAAATATAAATACAAATACATTAAGATTCTTATTCTTAAACCTTTATACATTTTGTTCTTTATTTTACACCACTGAGGAAATAATATGAACATTTCCCTCAGCCGCTTAAATATACTCGTAATCTAGCACTTATTTATTCGGCAAACGAAATTGAAAATACCATTTTGCTCGCTCTTGGCAACGATTACGCAGATTCGCAATTATAAGTATCTACGCGACAATAACCGACAACGGAATGAGCGTTTTGCGGGGATAATGCTATCATAAAAAGCCTACTTAAATTGTTAAATTTACCTGCGAACAGCAGGGTACAATCAAATCATCTTTCAAAGCTTCTTGCTGTATTAGGATGAAAGTCACAAAATTGAGAAACGTAGCCTGTCCGGAAATTGAAAAAGTTCAGCGTTGCCTCCTTATTTTATTCTAGAATTTGACAGAATTTTTGCTGGGAAATAAATTTAGGAGCGGACCATGTGGCAATTTACCCACCTTTATTAAACTGGAATGGCCATCGTGATTGTTTTGTCCGTAATCTTTTTATGGAGATTTTCGCCATAACTTTGTTGCCTTTTTCAGGGCTATTAATATTTTCAAAGCACAAAAGACTTATTTTGAATGTTATCAGAAACACAATACAATTTTTAACGCTATTTCAACTCGGATGAACAATATTGATACACTAGCGTCGAGTACCATGTTGCGTGCTATTATTATTTCTTTCATAAAATGTGAGAATTTTATACGTCCCTCTAGAATAATATATTTCTACTATCACTTTACTATAGACATTAATAAATTGCTTTCGTGGAATATTGAAAAGTAATTTGTAGCAGTGCTATCAGAAAACGATGTGAATTATTTCTTTATATATGTTAAGCTACCCAAGTAGTAAATACGCAATTCTAGAATGTGCTTGACTAGAGAACATATGAGGGTTATTTCATAAAATATATTTTGTACAGAATATTTTTAACATTATACTTTGCTTACAGTTTCGATGTCCGTGGGAGGTCATTCGACAAAGCTTTACAGTGGTCTGAGCCGGGTGCTTTCGGACCAAGAGCGCACTTTGCTACAATTGCCCGACCGGCATCTCTCACATTAAGTTCAGTACAACTGGACGATGAAGGGATTTATAGATGTCGTGTTGATTTTAAAAATTCGCCAACAAGAAATTTTCAAATACGACTCGTAGTGATTGGTAAGTAATGTTTAACTTTTAAATTAATTTCTAACTAAATGTCTATACAAATCAGTGCCTCAAGCACTGAATAATTTTTAAGTATTTAAGATATTTTATCAGTTGTGGGTTCGATTTCCAATCGAGGGAATGGTAGTATTTTAACCATTTATATTCTCGTTATGGTAAGACAAGGCGCGGTGTAGACTTCCACCACTCAACATGCACGTCGTTTGAAACTAGTTTCTTTCTGTTTACCCTGTTATGCGGGATAAAAAAAGGCACGAAGCTAAAAAACATAGTTTTATTATGAACTTTATAAATATCCTCGTTTATACTAATAACGTTCCTAATAAAAATATATAATATTTATGAAAATATGACTGAGTATTATAAAATTGATAAAAATAAAATGAAATTAGCATTAAAGTATCCCAAATGGCAGTTCCACAAGACGGCGACAGGGAATCAATTTAGTCATTATGAACGAATCGCGAGAGCATCGCGGGCGGGTAATGACGTCCCGCGGACATTTTAATTATGAACTGTCGACGTTTAAACCACGTTAATAAAAACGGCAGCGATGACGTAGATAAAATCTGTCGGGGACAGGTTGGATTTAAGAGGAAATTAGATTTGAATTGATAAAAAATAACTTTTATACTGTCTGAAAAATTTTTTTAGAGAAAAACTGAATGAGGCCGCTACATTTGACAAATCCTTAGCTTTTATTACTTATAATTAATTATTAAGATCTGTATATGATTCTTTTGTTACATATATTAAAACCTTGAGACAGATTCTAATATATTTTGTCTTGAATAAATATTGATTCTGAAATATTGAATGAATATTTCCGGTATAATTCGTTCCTTTAGATTATTTGCGTTGAAAACATATAAATTTGATTCCCAATTATATTTGCTATTGAAGAAAAAACATATGGAACTTCGTTCCTGTTGGGGATCCTCCGACCGGCCAATCTTTTTTATATGTTATATCAAAGTTCAAAATAAAAAAATACCTAATTATGCAGACAGCCCAACAGTGTACGTTTCGTAGCTAAAATTGTACGTAAACACTTGATTACGTTAGAAAATTTGATATTAATATGCACTTTATTTCATAAAATTGTAAAGAACTGTTGCAATGTCAATACACATTCCTTCGGGCGTGCATCAAAGACGATAATCACGTACAAGCTCTAAATGCAGAGCAAACTACGGTGGGCTTTTCAAACAAATTACCCTATTGAAAGCGACGACAGACGCGCAAAGGAGACGAGGGAAGTGAATTTCTTTTCAGAACAAAGCATTTAAAGTAAGCCTACATACCATATGTGCTCATTCAAATCCATTAGACAACTCGTGCCAAGAGGCAATTTACTTTGAATCTTTTGTTATCAAAGGGACCGTCCGCAAAGGAGTTATCAGGTGTGCCAACACCATTGTGAATCAAATTACAATTTATAACGTACCGAACACATTAGTAATGAAAATATGAGTACGTCTGAATAAAAGTGGGCTATGTATATAAAGTTTTTATTGGTAAAAAACTTAAAATGCTAAATTCGATATTACTTAATGAATACTTCTTAATAAACAATTTCAAAATAAAGAAATTAATAAACATTAAAAAATTATTTATCACAAAATAATTTTTTTACGATTTTGTCTGTCCGTCTATTTGTATTTTGCACTAATTCAGAACGATTGGATCGATCGATTTTGATGGAATTTCAACGGCAAATAGATAAAGCAAAAACTAGTAACTTATAACTTACTTATTACATATTTGATATATGATATTACATATTTGATATTGATATATTAAATAATTAAATACGTTAATTTGGTGAGGACACTTTTGCACCGGCTGTCTCATATAATAGAGTATTATACGATTGTTCGATGAGTCTAACAAATTCCAGATCGTGAGCTTCTCAACTTCTTTTATGCTTTTTCGTATTTGATTAAATGTGTTATCTTTGTTAATTGAATTAACAGTATAATTTTAAAATAACATACGTGAAATAATATGGCTGGCGTAATTTATTTAATTAATTGACTGTGTGGTAGAAACAATAAATATAAGATATATGATTGTTATTTCTATTAGAAATGGCGTCAATATCATTCCAATGTAATGTATTAAAGTAAATTGTAACTATTGTATTCTTCAAACTTCAACCAAAAAAAAGTAAAAATAAAATATAAAAATTACAAAACACCCTCAGTAATAGATATAATGACAATATGATGCGTAAAATGATAATTTGAAATAATAATGTAGAAGACAATGTAATATCTTATAATCCTGTAAGCCGATCAACGGTATTAAGTACGCGGTAAAATAATAAGAAAATTCTTTATCTCCCTCGGCAACATTTCCCTGTGTTTTCCTTAGGTTAAGTCTGTTTATATTGAAAGTAACAGAACAAAATATAAACAACCGTGATAAATACCAAATATAATAAGCTAAATTCCTATGTTTTCTAGAATATTCATAGTATATATTTTTACTATTGTCTTTTTGTATAATTATTTGATATACTATAGCATATACATTTTAAATGAAAGTATTTTAAATAGATTAATCGCGTATATTTTGGTATTCGAAAATACATTTATGGAAATTTGATGTTTCGAACACTTTACAGTAGTCACAGGTAGCTTCATTTAAAATGTGTAAAAATAGTGAAAATCAAAAATTTTATAATGGCATATAATTATTATATTATTACAAAAACCTTGAGTTATTTTTCACAAAGATGTTTTTAAACCATTTCTTAATATAGTGTTTACACTTTACAAATATAAAGATCCCTTCTAGTTGGGTACAATTGAATCAATGTCTTGATACAGGCAGTATGAAACAGTGTTATATATACATAAATAAGCCAAATCTATTTCTATCTAGGACATTTTATTTCAAAGCCATATAAAGCTAACTGGGCGAGATTTTATATCTAATTCATGAGAAAGCATACTGAGTTCCTGTATAGAAAATAGAAATTCGAAAAAAGAATAAAAAAAAACAATATTTTAAATAAAACTATTTTATATGGATAATTAAAATATAAACAGTTTATATATTAGTATTCCTAAGTATATTTTTAAAAATATACAATTATAAAAAAGCAACTTCACGCTTTATTCGGCAAACTACAGTAGTCAGAGAGAATCTAGTATGAATACATTCCGTTCGCTGATTTGCGCCTGAATTCGACAAATTAATATATTATAACGTAAATCAAGAATTAGTATGAGGAAATATAACTTGTTTGCTACTGGCTACTTCATTGAGTTCAGTTTCGCTTACCTAGGTCAAGTATAGAAGGGTTAAGCAGAGGGCATCTTAAGCAGTCAGACTAATTCGTAATACTGATGATTTTATAGGCCGACCACAAGGTTGGTCAGTAAATCTAGAGATAGGTGGGTAAATATTTGAAATTAGCCAACTCAGATTGAAAGCGGCAGTCAACTTGTATAAAACTTAACAATGTCAATAGTACTCAACAATGACAAACTATTTAATATAGTTTTCCTACGTACTTGGACCCGCTCCACTTATTTTGTACTTATTCAGTTCTTATTTGAAGCTTCACGCTTTTATCCCGCATAGCAGGGTAGACAGAAGTACCTAGTGTCAAGAAATTCTGTATTTCACTTTCGGTACATCGGAACTCAACACCGCACTTTGTCTTAACAGAGCGCAAAAATAAAAATAATTTAAATATATAAATCAATCTTCCGACTAGGAATCAAAATCATAACCAGTGGAATTTACAATCACGTACGACCGGTTTCACTACGTCATGACCGGCCTCTTGTTATAAAGCTTTCAAATGTTATATATTACATGAACTACAACGTATTGCTTATTTTATTCGAACTATAATATATTTATAAGTCTTTTTTTATTTTAGTACCACCTCACCAAATGCTGTTGTACGACAAATCGGGAGCCGACGTGTCTGGCATTGTCGGTCCTTTGGAGGAGGGCTCAGCGCTCGTACTTGTCTGTGAAGTGCGCGGTGGTAAGCTTAATATACAATTTTCCAATTACTAAGATCTTTAAGAAGATATAAGAACAATGTCAGTGGAACTCGACAGCGCTCTTAGATATAAAAACCTATTCATAACACATTATTATTATTTAATACAAGATCATTAGAAAAAATCTCAAATTGATAAAACGGCACGTTCTCCAGAATATATCGGACACGACCACAGCTGCAAACGTAAATTCATTTATCATTGTATGTACAGCTATTGTACAAAGTACTCGATCTCATTGCACGTGTTGGTTTTCCACCTTCGAGCATTTCCTCTACGTATTGTAGTCGGAATATACAGGGTTATTTGTCAAGTTTTCGTCACTTTGACGTTTCAAGAACAATACTCATCACATCCATCATAGCGTGGAACATGTTGCACATTGTATGATAAAGCCTTATTAACATTCTAGAATTATTACAAAATATAGAATGTCAATGTGTTCACAAGTTGTCAATTTAATTCTTATGAAATTAAATGCATAGGTATATGTATATTTACTAAAATATATCATATATTAATTTTAACAACATTACTATACTTCCAAGGAGTATACATTCCAATTTATAAGAATATTTTCATTTAAAACGTATAATTTAATTTCAAGAAATAGTGATGGTAAATGGAACGTAATATTATCAAACTGAATTTATATTTCACAACAAAAAATAATTTACGCTACGATAATGCATTTGGCACGTCCCCGCTGCTAACTGAAATTACCACTCTTCGATTTTTCTATTGCTTGACTCTTTTATGGAAACATTCGGAGAGATATTCCATTCCAATGAGTTCATTGAAAAATCCGCAGTATGTACGGCTGGCGTTGCGCCAGTACAGTAGACCGCGTACAAAGGAATATAATTGCATCGAATTTTGGGCCTTATAAACAAAGAAACAAGAGTTACTGGCGTACCTGTATTTAAGGCTCGCTATACCTGTACAGATTATCCCTGCCTGTGTGCAGATGCAGCGAGGCAGACCAGGTCAATATTATAACTATTGGAAGCATTTATATATGGATTATTTGGTATACACCAATTAGTGATGTTCGTTTTGCTATTTGTATATATTCTTGATAATAAATAATTTAAAATTGTAATTAATATTTCTTGATATCGAATACTTAATACGTATATAGTGTGTTTTTACACAAAAATAATATAATAAAATTGAATTGAAAATTATTAAACTGTCAGACTATAGAAACTTTGGTTCGGTTTCAGCATATTGTTCAAATAGTACTTTAAAACTACCAAGAGAATTTGCATATAACCTTAATTTTTTTCTTAAAAATCACTTTCTTGACCTACACTAGTATACAAATAAATTAACACTTAAAATACATTGTAATGTGTAACTTACTTTGAAATAACGTTCAACATGGTATTATAATAATAGTTTAACGCGAACATTCTAGTGAAAACTTTTCAGACATTTTCATTAAATAGCGCGTCTTATGACTAAAGTCTTTGCCTACCTGGACCTCTGCCAGACTTTAATGCTGACTTCCTCATAATAAGTACTTTAACTGCAAAAGTTATCGCGATGTGTGGAAAAAAAACTCTTATCACATTTTGCGTTTTAGCAGAAAGAAAAAATATCTTGAAAGGAATATATGTCTTTGTAGAGTTATTTTAGTAATTACTTATATTTTAAATATTACAATAAATGCTCATATTTTATAAAATAGAAAATGATTTAATAGGATTTACAGCGTAGAAGTCTACAATTTAAATTTACTTATAAGAATTGTTTTAAAGTTCAAACTTTCACCATATTCTTTGTACATAGTTGCTTCTTTGAAATTATTATAGTTTTCTTCATTCAATGTTATTACAACAAAAGGAAATAAGGATATTTTTATATATTATAAAAAAAAATTAACGATAAGATATTTAACGATAAGATTTTAAGTTTAATATTTATCCTAAAAGTACAACTTTTCATTCTGAAACGCTTTCAACTAAGGAGTAATACAATAAAATATTATTCTGTTTGCTTAATTTCATACTAGTTTCACCTCACTATAACTAATAATAAAGGTTTGAAACCTTTGTCAATTTTCCAACAAAAATAAAATAACCAATAGCTTTTGTCAGCACTTTGGCGCTTATTGTTTCTGTTTTCCAGATAGCAAAGTTTGCCATTGTTATGTCTAAAGGCTATTGTTTCTCACGAATTTAAGCTTTACAAAAGAGTATATTAGAATAAATTTTTGCAATGTTATAAACAATCTCATAATGTTATTTATTTTTTGATTTATAATTGTCTGATTACGTAAACTTTGGCAAAGTATTTTTGTTGGTTCTGCTGTATGGTGTTGCGTCTTATTTTGCATATTAAACAAAGTTGCTAATATTATTTATTTAAATTTTTACGTTTTCTATCACGTTGGGTTTCGTGGGAATAAAAAAATAATGAATAATATGTCTTATCTGTTACATATAAGCAACAAATAACTATAATAGGCAACACAAACCTTTATTTTCACAATTTTTACTCATTTTAAATGAAATTATTTTATACAACAAATCGCGAAATTCCCACATTTCAAACACTTTCTAGTAGTCCGCGGTCACAGGTAGACTGAGGTGATATTCGTCTGTCTGGTGATACAAAAATTTATTATATCAATCTGTTTCTTAATTGCCTCGCGTACTGTCTTGAATTCTTGCAGAATGATTGTGTCTTTCCCTCTGGTGTGGTGGATTTAAGATTTTAGATTATAGAAGTGGATCTCAGGTAATAAAAAAATTCCAACCGTCATTTTATCGAAATAAGAATATATTTGTTTCTACACTACACGTTACCACGGACTATGATAAAGTGTTGGAAATGGCGGATTTTTAAATAAATATTTTCAAATACCGAAATATACGTGACTGATTCGTTTAAAATAGTTTCATTTTATATAATGGAGAATGTTTAAAAATATAATTACTATAAATATTTATGTGGGTATAACAATTTCATACAATATGACGAGAAACGATGTTTTTTACGATACAAATTGAAAGTGAAAAAATACCTGAGTTAAATATATTTATCCATTTTTATTTAAATAGTAGCATATTATAATATATTTGTTCATAAATATTATATTATTATTATTTTTAGGGCGTCCAGTACCCGTAGTATCGTGGCTAATAGATGGTATTCCTGCACCTCAGTACATAGGAGAGAAGACTGACACTCATGTGGTTGTGAATCGATTAGAGCTTCAACATGTAAAACGAGAGGACCTGAACAAAACGTTTAAGTGCCGAGCTGCCAATACACATCTAGTTGCGCCACAAGAGAAGGCCGTCAGACTGGAAATGAATTGTAAATTTTATTATTAGTGCATTTGTTAGTTAGTTGTGGGTTTCAATATGAGTTTTTTTTAATAGGGTAGTTCAAAATTAAAGAGAGTGGAGAGTCAAGTAACATAAATGTGCCATTTTTGCTTTTCTTCTATCTACTTGATTTTAAAATATAAGGTAACCCTTCAAAGAGAATTCTAATATGTTTCATACATTTAAAAAAAATTGCATACATTTTATTAAATAACCGATGTGTAAAATAGTTTTGTCTAAAATTTAACACATACTTTACTAAACTATTAAAAAATCATTACTTCAATATTAGATGGTGAAACGATACTTAAAATTAATTCCATGATAACTTTTAAATTTAAAATCTTCTTTTGTTATGCTTCTGTTTAAAAATAGATGCCTGTGACTAGTTGATATAAGAAAATAGACGACTTAATACGGAAACAGGGTTGAAAACTTTCCGGTACACAAAAATGTGAAAAATTTCTAGCTTTTATATGGGAGTTTCAGGATAGGAGTTCACTAAGCTAAGCGGATTGTTCATTGTGTGAGAGGTGGCATTGACAAGAACAATTAAAAATCAAATAAAACGCGCATAACAATAGCGTTTTGTTCAATGAGGCTTGCCATAAAAATAGCTTGGCATATTGTTTTTATTTTAGTAGTACATCGTTTAGAATTATTGAATTTTATTTGACATTGGTAGATAGTACTTTAGTTAATTGAAGGTTTATTATGATTGTTTTCGGATAGAAAGTATTAATTTTTACCTGAAAATATTATTTTTCTTTATAATTTTAAACATATCACTAAAAGAAATATATATATATATATATATATATATATATATATATATATATATATATACATATAAAAAAGAGGAATACATTTATATGCATTTCAAACATTTACTCAGTGGCTCCCTTCTCGGTGTCATTACTGAGTCGTCCACAACAATTGCTTGCGCGGTCTGCGGCAACGTTGCGTTGTGTGGCGGAAGGGAGCAGACCGCCCGCACAAATCACTTGGTACAAAGACAATCGGAGCTTTGAAAAGGATAAAGTGAGTATTAATAATATTTATAGCATATATGTTTAATTATAGTAATTATTAAAAAAATCTAAGAAAAAATAAGTCTTGAACTTGGAGCGCTGCCCCTAAAACACAATTAGCAGACCTGGTATAAAACACATTACTAAAAATCATTTTTAACTACTCATTCTTAGCACCAACAAATAAAGTATACGAACAAATAAAACCCAATGAACTGAGGCCGGTCGTGGCGCACTGGGACAGCGTCTGACTGTAAAGCAATCTCCATTAGAAGCTTGAAGCTAAAAAAGAAAAAATAACCAATGAATATCAATCAATATATTTACAACACATGTTTCTTTATTTATAAAGTTCTCTATAAAATATTCAAAGTAACATCATATTAGTAAAACTTAAACAATTTTTAAATCTCCGTCGTAGATCAGCTTTCCTAGTACTACCAAAAACTCCAAACTCAATATGGCATTAACACGATTATTTACAAAGCCAAAATTTTATAACAACACGCCAACGTATATTAAAAATGCTTTTAATAATGCATTAAGCAAATATTTGTTGTATAAATTATAATAGCATTAGGCGAGTATAGATGACGACCTCGTTCAATACTCACCTAAGTCTTATTATTTTCTAGTAAAGGCATGGGAATTTTTATGGAGAAATTTCTTGAAACCTGAATGTATAACAACTTGGAGAGGACCTTGAGAGTAGACAGAAAGCACCTAGTGTAAAAACACCCTGTACTTCGCTTTCCACCGAATACGAGTTGAGTTAAGTGGTGGAACTCAACGCCGTACTATGTCTTAGCAGAGCGAGAAAGTGAAAATAATATAAATATATTCCCTCGAACCCACAACCGTTCGCGTTTGCAGTCAGACAGATCGCGTTTACAGTGAGCGGGACAGCCACTATGCTGCGACTGGCTTGTTCTGTGTTTGAAAATCAATTTATAATATTTATACATTGTTTATTTAGGTGAGCGAACATCAAAATGAGACGTGGACAGTTAGTACACTGATCTTCACACCAGCGCCGGATGACCATGGCGTGACGATAAAGTGTGTTGCCGCGAACACTGCTTTACCCAGCAGGTCTATTGATGACCAACTGAAACTTAACGTAGTATGTAAGTATTATTTTGATATTTTCACATGATATATTTTTATTTTATTTTATTTGGGAACAAATAATATATAATACACGTACAATTGAAACAATAAATAAGAAATCAACCAATGACATTTCCGTCAATGAATAAACATAAATGCAGCAGGACAAATAAAAAAAATAATAATATAATAATTTATAGAAAAATATTAATAATTTAAGGTTGAAGATAAAATAATAATAAAAGTAAAAAAATATATAATTTAATATTAATTGATTAAAATATAAATTACAATATTAATTTGAAACTCAAATCTTCAATTAACTATCCACTAGATAATAGATCGCATACAAAATCGCCTTAAGAAAGTGCACCAGCCTTTAATAGTAAAATATAAACAGGAATACAAACTATTATTACACATTTATGACAAAATAATTTTGATAAAATTCAACCTTATTCCAGTTTATTAAGGTTTACTTTTGACAAGCAAATATAAAATATAGTAGTAATACTGTATCCAGTGGACACGAAAAATTCGACCGTCTGTCAATAATAATAAGGCTTAAAATTGTATTAATCCAGACAAACCAACATTTGATGATTTGTTGGTACTATTTTGGCAAATATTGGCCAAGCGATGAAATCTTTGTATTTAAAAATTTGAATTAAAATCATTTGATTTAAAATTACTATTAAACTGAATCTGAGGTGTACTGACCTAAAGTTTTACAGATCCATTAGCTACTTACGCAGTTTTTAAAGCACTCTGAGACGTTTTAACACGTTCGATAGTTGTCTATGTTTTGACTGTAGAAAAATGAATTAAGAACACAAAACTTTAATCTAGTAGGTAGTTGATCGAAGGCTTTAATAATACATTTAAACAAAAAATAATACATTTAAAAATTATCAGTTAGACATTTTGTCAGCATTTCTTTTAATCATTAATACACTAAAAAGATATTTTTAAGATTGATAAATCTTTATAATATTTGGTATAAGCACGGCTAATTAAAACATTAAAATGTAATACATTAAAATGTAATACATTATATTTATAATATTATCTGTACAAACTTCGTTTAAATGTTTTATAGGTTAAATTAACTTACATTACTTAATATAAGTTGTATTTTGTTAATCTATTTTTTTGCAAACAGTTTCATATGTTTTGTAGAGCCTTAGCCTAATTGAGTTCTTTTACAACTATCATATTTGAATAACTTATAAAGTTAAGTAATTTAAAATTACTTTAATTTTGCTTAGCATTCCTTTACCTTGTTTTTTTAAATAACATGATTCTTGCGTTCATTATATCTAACATTTGCTCTAAGTTCGTTGTTTCTTGAGAAATCTTGTTTTATTATTACAAAAGCAAAAAAGGGCAAAACTAAAAATAGCATTCCTAAAATGTTTTCTTTTCCTAAACAAAGTAAATTTTCTAGAAATTGAATTCGTATTTTATCCAGACATTGTAAACTTCTTTTGTTATGAAGAGTCCAAAGTTATTTTTATCTAACAACTGAAGGTCTGAAGAGCCTTAATAAATATAAAGTTTTGAAAATTTAGGGTTAATGTACTTGTTCTTGTACAATATACTGTATTTAGTGAATACTTGTTGGATCTCAACGTTTTTCATTCCACTTCTACCTGAATTATATTTAGTGCTCGTTACAAATATATTACTTTATTATTTTACGACTCTTAAAGTGTTATTTAACACTTAAGATTAGAAAATATTTTTGAAAAAACGTATAAAAATTTAAATGCAGCGGGATTCGGACCGGCGCCTCTTTTAAACCGTTCAACCGCTCTGCCCCTTCGATCGAATATCTTCTGCGTTTGTTTCAACTTATTTGTGTTGTTAGCATATCTGTAGAAAGATTTTCACAAATTTCTGCTACGCAAAGCTTATTTCTAATATTTTACGTTTTTTAAAATATTATTCCATTTTTAGCATAAGAATGTTTTTTTTTCAAAAATATTGCTTGAGACCTATATTTTACGTTTCAATTTCATGAATTTAACAACACAATAATTACGTAGCATCGATTGTAAATTAGTAAACAGCTTATATGCACGACTTGTAACAGACTCGCAGACAGCAGGCAGAATCCCCCCGCCGGGACACCCATTTAGCCAGTTCTAAATATTGTATGTGGTATATGTATTTTGTACAATGTAAAAACAATAAATTATATTTACAAACGCTATTTTTCGTAACTATTGAGATTAACTGTTCTTAATAGTTTACAGGACCATTATTACTTATAGAATAGTAAAGGTGACATCGTTCAATTCAAAAAATAAAGTGTAACATTGTGTAATGAAATACTTCAGATTTTACTCTAAAGAAAAATCAGCTCTACGCTTTATTCTGTATAGGGAAATTATTTTAAATAGAATTAAATAAGCAAAAATATTGAATTTGAACACTGATAGGATATATTAGGAGGATAGATTAAAAATATCAGATAATTATATATAAGTCTTTGTACGACCCTATACATTAGCAATTTATTTGAATATTGCCTATTATATATTTCTTACTAGTAGCGCAAATAAATAGTGTGTCATATACATGGAGGATAAAGGATTTTTTTACGTCAAAAAACAATAGAGTCTTGTCCAGTTCAATGTGAATATCCTAGTATGTAATAATATGGAAAAGTTAATTTATTCGGGCCGCGAGCCTCCGTCTGATCACAGTGTCAAACGTGTTTGTGTAGCGCCTGCTATTTTCATAAGCAAATTATTGCCTTTTACATGCCGTTGTATGATGCAAATAACTTTCATGATTACTAAATATTATGCAAATATAATTATTTTTATACCGTTTTTTCTAGTAATTATCATATATTACTGAACGTCAAATAGCGAGTGATTTTTGTTTCATTCAAAAGTGTTAGTCACTACGTGTATCGAAAGACATTTAAATAAAAGAATTCAGACCTACGCCATTTGGAAGCCGCCGAATTTATATGTTTTTTTTAAATACCATTCTCTTTTACCTAACGATTATTTGTTTGTAATAGTCTTTAGGAAATTTGTAATAATTTGTAAAGATACTAACAACACAAATAAGTTGTAGCAACCGTATAAGAGTTTCGACACAGCCGGATGTAGAACGCATGGCTTACGGTCAGAGCATTTGAACGGTTCCCAAGGGGTGCAAGTTTGAATCCCGCTGCATTCAAATTTTTAATGGTTTTTTAAAAACTGTTTTCTTATACTTAGTCTGTAATAATATAATAAAAATAATTAAATAAATTGTCAGCTGTATTACAAAGCTTCCAGAGTATTTATTCTCAAGTTGTAGCATAAAATAAAACACTCTTAAAAAGATTTTCTTGTCGTTATAAAGAACGATACAAAAACCATAAAAAGTGAAAGAAAGATTTGATGGATATTGCTACTTATTTAGATACTCAATATTATCAGGTGGAAAATTGCAGTATGCGATGTTAGATTCAATTTATACGGATGATGAGCAATCGACTTTATCAAAGAGGAGGACGTCAAACGTAGTGGCCGGGCTGTAATTGTCATACTGCGAGTGGGATCGTCGCCACCACCTACACATACAAATTACAAACAGTCTATAGAAATTCGATTTCGATCCTTTAAAATGTGAACGACTTTTCACTATTTCTTTTAAAACTTTAATTTAAAATGTTAACGGAGTAAATAAACAATTATTTTAACGTATACGTTAATTGGCTAGAGCGCCCGGACGAAGAAGTGCGGGTTTGAATTTTGCCACGTTTAAATATTAACACATTTTAAAAAAAATCTGTTTGTGAGTATTGTTTATTGTTCTTTTTAAGTCAGCTATTTCACGTTATTTGGTCACAATTGTCATTTCGCGATATTATACTTATATTATTATTATTATTATTATTACTATATGTGCTTTTTTCTCACTCCTAAACTGGGTTCAATTATATCTACGGGTTAGTAACCAAGTAGATATAATATAATGTTTGTATTTTTTACGCGTTTCGGTCTTCGTCTATTTGTAAAAATTTCCTTACTAATCGACATGTGTTTAGAATTGCTGCTCGTTGTAATGTAATGTAAGTTGTATTTTTTAAATTTAAAATATGTAGGCTGTGGTGAAGATGTTTTGGTATAACGCCAGTAGTAGAGAGAACTATAGGTACCAAATATACTATTTTCTGTTTCCAAATTCTTGTTATTTCTTCTTTTAGCTCTTCATATTTATTTATCTTTTCGGTTATTGTTTTTTGGTTATAAATATAATGTGAATCGGCCTTAATGAACTCAAGATGGCGTTCGGTGTCAGTGACGTTTTGCTAAAGGCAAACTGGGGACAGCGATTTGTCTTTCAACAATATTAGAATTAACAAAATCGTCTACAGTACCACTTAACGATATTAATAACTAAGAAATATAGATATGCTCAGTTTACTTTTAGCTAAATTAATTTAATCCTACATGATTGTATTAATAATATTAAATACACTAACTATCATAGTTTAATATAATGTTTATTATGTTATAATTTAATTGTTTATTAACATATATATATACCTAATATATATACCTAAGGTGTGCTGTGTGTGTGTGTGTGTGCTTTAATAATCATATTTATTATTATTATTAAAAAATATTTAACCGGTCTAAGATATCTCTGACAAATGTATCTCAAATATTTTCAACATAATCATTTGTAGTGAACTATATAGTATTAATAATCTATACATTTTTGTATTTGTATAAATCTCTATAAAAATGCTAAAAATATCTATACATTTTAAAAATATTAAAATAGTTTTCTGAGTATTAAAATAATATATACAATTTATATACTATAAAGAAATTATTAAACATAAATTCCAGCTTACAAAAAATATAATTAAATTACAAACGAGGTTAGTTTAAAATAAAACTGTAATTAATTGAACTTGTTGTCCTCCAGACAGTCCGTTAGTGACTTTGAGTCTCGGTAGCACTCTCAACCCTCACGACATAAAGGAAGGGGATGATGTCTACTTCGAGTGTAACGTGCGCGCCAACCCCCGCGAGCACCGAATATCGTGGTACCATAATGTGAGTATGTAGATATTAGTATTCATTTTTTGGAGATATTAAACTTTAAAATACATATAGAATTGTACTTTTTAAAAATCTCTGTAAATTCATGGCTTTGATCTTTTTAACGATAACAAAGAATAAATTTAAATTTGGTGTGTTTAAATATCTTTATATGAACCGTTTATTTGGAAAGTGGTATAAGTCCATTTTCTCTTGTATCGAGAAAATTAAAGTTTTAAATGTCAGTTATTTGAAAAATATATGCAAATTATATGAAATTGGGTAATGTTTTTATTTCCTTATAAGTAAATAAAATATCGTTTAAAATATGGTTTATATTTTTTTTGCGTAAATATAATAAGACAACATAAAATAAAAATATATTTATTCACCTCAGTAGCACTTGCGCCGGACATTATTTCGATAATTTACTTAATAATAATATTAGTATTTAATAAAAATATTTCAGAACAAATATTTTTTATTGTAAAAAAAAATATTTTATAAATAATTATTTTCTTTATACACGTATCGTCTTCTGGACATTTATTCCAGCCCTAGGGTCTGCCTTCCGACTTAACCTACTCCACTTTGCACGGTCCTCAACAACTTGGGTGGTAAGTCCGTTGGCTCTTATATCCTGTTTCACAACATCTAGCCATCACTCTCTTGGGCATCCGGGTGGACTATCTGGAAAAACAAATATATTAAGGTTTTCCGACATAGTTATGAGGCCGTCGTGCAATCATATTATCAGGCGACGCTTGGGGAACTTACCCGTTTCGTCTTGAACCCTAAAACTACATTAAATACTGCTATACTACACATCCATCTTAGCATCTTCATTTCCGTGACTTGAAATCCCTTATTGTACTAAGAAAGTGCTGGCCAACATTCTCTGCCACATACAAGATTATGCTCTTGTATATCAGCCTCTTGAATTTGGGGGGCATTCGGCAGTCGGTGACCATGGCCAAAACGGCTGGTTCAGGACCTATATGGATGGTGCTAAAGTTCGAGATCTCGCAAGCCATGTCCTCATTTATTGCCACATTTAGAATAAGACTCTCGTTCTCCAACGCACCCTTCCAAAGGTTTATTCTCTGGTCCAGGTGCAACTGGTTCTCGTCAATGAGCGCTATACTATTGACATACATCATCAGCCACGGAGGCTGGTCTTGGATATAGGCCAAGATAGTATCTAGCACTACGCTGACCAAGTTCGGGCTGAGAGCCAAGTCTACGTAAACCCCTGCCCCTAACCACTGAAGCGGAATCGCAGTATATATGTCTTTGATAATGTCAGTATTGACCTCAGAAATGCCTTTGGATCGCAACATCTACCAGATGCATTGACGAGACACACAGTCAAAGGACTTCTGCAGGTCCAAAAATTTCAAATACATTACTCTACGTTTTTCCACATATGCCTCCACCAAAATTTGATGCCTAAAATCAATCATACGCTCAAAGGGATTTCATAACTACCACAATCTTGAACACTGCCCCTGTCTTTATAAATAGAGATGATAAAGACGTACCGTTACTGACGTGGTATCGTTCTGGTGTTCAAGATGCAGCTAAGAGATCAGTAAGCGTGAGCACACCGAGAGAGCCTGATAATTTCCAGGCTTCGATTGTAACATCGTCAGATCTTACTTTCCAATTATTCATGGGATGAGGAAAAATCCGAGTTTCGTCATGTGTTATTGGGGCAATAAATCCAGGATTAAGAGCTGGTTCTATTGGACGACAGCATGGGTGCTGATTGTTTAACAACTTTTTAAAGTAGCATCTCCTTCACTGAGACATAATTATAAAGCGGCCTGTCCTGGGAATTTTTGATGTAAAGACACTATGCGATGTCTTTTGTCGCTTTATCGCGAGCACGTGCCATTTTGCAAATAAGCTTTTGCTACTCCACAGTTTCAAGTCTTTGTTACAGAGCTACAGTTCTTATACTAGCACGTATGGCTGCTACATAATCTACCTTGTCTTCAAAAGTGATAGTGGTCTGACACTCTTTAAATCTAGCCTTAACTAAAGAAGCTTCTTTTCATGAACCACCTCCTGAACTCAAAATCAATTTAATAGATTTTACCTTGTGTTTTTTAATAATCTAGAGTTATATATAATAGCCTAGAGTTTTCTCAATAAGATAAGTTTTATAGTAAATTACAATATACATTGCAATTTGTTAACGTTTTCCATTAAAAAATACCCTAAATTTTATTACAGTATTGTTTTTTTTGAGGGATTAATTTAGTAAGGGATTAGTTTTTACCTATGTCATTATGTGATGTTCATATGAAATTATCCTCTTTAGGAAACCATACCATAATAAGTAATCAAAATTGAAAGTTTCAACACATATAAAAAAATGTTAAATAAATAACAGTCTACAATAGCAACCGAACCGCCAAAAACCTCTGTCAACCAAAATTATTTCATATACTTTTATTAATTCAACTTCATTTCTTTATTTAAATAGATTATATAATAAAATTGTATTCTTTTTTAATTTGATATTCATTACTCAACTACTTTATTACAACTACTTTATTCTTAATTGCATCTTAATTTTCGATATTCAAATTGGCACTTAGACTTACACATTTTAACTGATTCAAAATATAGGATTTTTCCAAAGAAATTTAACATGAACTAGTTTTTTTTAGCTTCTCTCTTGTATCCTGCATAGCAGGGTAGACAGAAAGTACCTAGTGTCAAGACACTCTATACTTCACTTTCCACAGAATTCGAGATATTGCGTGTTGAGTGGTAGAGCTCAATGCCGCACTTTGTCTTTACCAAAGCGAGGAAGTAGAAATAATTTAAATATAAATACTTCCCCGAGTAGGGATCGAACCCACAACCGATCGCGTTTACAGCCAAATGCTGTCCCACTGCGCCTCGACCGGCCGACTAGTTTGTTATAGATAAAAAATACATGCAATTAAGCATGAATTACCTAATATCTCATTTTTATTCAAAAATGGACTTAAACCATTTTCAAAATAAACGGTCCATATGTTTGAAATATGACACTGTTTCTTAACAGAAACGTCGACATTTTATTACTGAAAGTAAAAACCACATAGAAATTTCATCAGATATGAACGACCAAATAACCTTATTATTTGGTTTAAACGCTTGTAGTTTTAAACTAAGTGTGATTTATTAAAAATATTCGAAATTTGCATATAATTTTTAAAATTATAGAGAATATTTTTTTTCTTTCTTTTATATATAATAAGAAAATCTTTGACAATATTTTTAATATATTTATAATATTTTAATATTATTGATATTAAACATTAATCATATAAGTTTTAACAATTTATTCAATTACTTGATTTTAATATAAAATGTAAAAATATCTTAAAATTTATATGTTATATAAAATAATAATTTCTTTAGTAAATTTTGAACACTGTAATATTAATTTTATCCGTATTGTAGTAAAGCGCTTCAGGTCCCTGGAGCGGTTTTGTACGTAGCTAATTAGCATAGAAAACTATTTCGTTAATAGTCCCATTTGAATAGATATCGATCTACTTGATTTATACCTCAAATATCCTAAATAGCTATTAAGTTGCTTACATTAAATAAATTATGTAATATATGTATATTATAATACTAGATTTGCAAGTGGTTATACATCAAATAAACTATTCTAATTTTTTGCTTCATCTTAATAAATTTTATAAATGTTTGTATTTTTTAGTATTTTAAGTAAGTATATTTTAAATGTTTCATAAATAGTACAACAGTTTTGCTGTATTCTGATTATAATTTTTGTTAGCTTCACCCTTTTATCCCGCATAACAGGGTAGTTACAAAGTACCTAGTGTCAAGACGCACCGTACTCTGCTTTCGTGTTGAGTAGCACACCTCAACGCCACGCTTTGCCTTACCAGAGCGAGGAAATAGAGATGATTTAAATATAATCATTCTCCCAATCGATCAAGGGAATCGAACCCACTATAGATTGCTTTTACAGTCAGACGCTGTTCCATTGCACCACGACCGGCCTGAATCGAACTTTAATTTTTATTTTTTAAAATTATTACTTTGGAATTAAAATAAAATATTATATATAATATTAATTAAATTACATATTTTTATTTCCTTCGTAGGACAGACAAGTAACACAAAACATGACATCAGGTATAATATTAAGTACAAGATCACTAGTTCTACAAAAGGTGACGCACCAAGAAGCGGGCCACTATTCCTGTAGAGCCGCCAATGCTAGAGGAGAGACTTCAAGTGAAAGCGTACGTCTGAGAGTTCAATGTGAGTTTTGAATTATCTTCTTTGTAATAATCGATTTTTTCTGTTTGTTTTTACTGCTCGATTAGAGCTGTTGGTTCTTTCAAAGAGACACAATTCTTGCCTGATGATGCATATATATATATATATATATATATATATATATATATATATATATATATATATATATATATATATATATATATATATATATATATATATATATATATATATATATATATATTATACTGTATTTATACCAGGTTTAAAGAACAAAGTCGTTTTGTTTTCTCTTTTAGACGAATATTTCAATGGTATTATAGTAATTATATTATTGATTTGAATTGTCGGTAGTTGATTCTAGCCAATATTGTTAGAATACCTTACAATCATGGGCTATGTTTGAAGCAAATAATGCCATATGTTTTGTGCTTATTGCTTACTTTTCTTAAAACACATGTATAGTTCTTTTAGTAGCGTGTAACATTTTGAACATAGTAAGATTCAAACCCGCACCTCTTTAAAACCGTCCAACTCGATATTTTGTTCCGCACATCGTTTCTAGTTTATAAACATACTTTTAAGATTTCTAATCTTACATTAAGGTGAAAAAATACTCAAGTATATTTTTAAGACACAATAAAAATAATAGAGTCGAATAAGATATTGGACAATGACACTAGAATTGTCTATGTTATAGACACTAGAATTGTCTTTAACACCTTCTTATTTATTTCTTGAAAGTGCTGAGAAGAAGCTTTGCTTAAAATGTCTAAAGCTATCCTATTTATTGTGGAAATAGTACTAAGATGCTTAAAATACATTAAATCAAAAATCTATTATTTTTTACATAAAATTAGGTTTCGGTTGATTTTTGCAACTTCACGGGTTAGCCAGAGCACATGGTCTCAGAACCCTTCACCTACTGATTTTTTACTCAGTGTCAAGACACTTCGTACCTCGCTTTCCACTAAATCCGAGACATTGCTTGTTGAGTGGTTGAACTCGACCTTACACTTTGCCTTAACAGAGCGAGGTAGTGAAAATAATTTAAGCATAATCACTCCTTCGAGTGAGAATCGAACCCACAACCGATCCTGTTTATAGTCAGACTGATAGCTGTCCCACTGCGCCACGAACGTCCTCTTTTATACACACTGTTTTATAAATTAAATATTCCTTAAATAAGTATGTTTTAAAACTTGTCTGTGACATTTTATGCTAAATATGCATATATATTGTTATTAATCTATGTATATATAAATAAATAAAATAGGACTGTCTATTTGTAATAAGAAAAAAATGCTTTTTGATAAATGCATATTTATGAAAATACAGTAGATATAAACAGCAAAATAACATTCTACTCTGTTTACTTGTTACGGCTATCAACCTCTAGAAATAAAATCGCATCAAAATCGCTCTAGCTGTTTCAGTTCTAAAGCCAGTGGGCTACACATAGATAGCTGATGTAACAAGGAGTAACTTAGACTACTTTTATTTAAAAATCCTAAAAAATCTAGAGATGTTAAATTCCACGCGGTTAAAGACACACATTATTAATATAATTGTATAGAAAAGAATAAAACAATAAAGTAATACCATTATAATGAATTTACTGTATATATATAGATATATAATCAACAACACGTTCGTTCAAATATAAACACAAAAAATTCCGATGAGGCTGAGCTTAGTGGCAACACCATTATCATATAAATTGGTTAGGTTAAGCAACGCTTTGTCCAGTCAGAAGTGATGATGGGTGTATAGGTGACCTCGTTTAGGCGTAGGAGGATCTTATACTAATGACAGTAATTATGGGTCGGAAACGAGATTTGTACATCTACGAGAATTATTTAGGTTTTTAGTTGTTTGGGTAGTTACATTATATTTGGACTTAAAGTCAATCTTTTGATTAAAAAAAAGAAAATTTAAATGTATTTTTCAAGTATATAATTTTATAGCTTCATGTTTTTAGTCCACATAACCTGGTAGTGGGGGAGTACCTGGTGTCAAGACACTCGGTACTCAACTTTCTGCCCAATTCGAGACATTGCGTGTTGATTGGCAGAGCTCAAGGTCGAGCTTTGTATTACCAGAGCGAGGAAATGAAAATAATTTTAAATATGATCATTCCTCCGGGTAGGCATTGAACCCACGATCGATCACGTTTACAGTCAGACTTCCTATTGCACCACGACCATCTTTTCATTTTTTTTGATATATATAAGCTGACAAATTTAAAAATCATTATTTTACGTATCATACATTGAAATCCCTATTGAACTACCAAGTGTAAGTTATGTAAATATAAAATTATTAGTTTATAATCCTAGTAACTATCATATATATAATATAATCCTTGTTTGTATCCACATAAACAACATACCGCGGTTTAGATAAATCTCAAACAGCAATGTTAATGATATACTAGTTTCATTGAATTCTATCAATTTGTAAACCTTTATTCCAATACCAGTAACCCTTTGGCTAACTATTTTAATCAAGCTACGAAGGTATTACTAAATAATATATAGAATACAAATATTTTGAATAACAATTCAGTTGAAATATTTTCGATAATTAATGGATTGTTTATATATTTTTTTATATTTTTATAATATATTTTAATGTTTATTATATTTGTTTATCGCTTTTGTTACATGATTGTGATTGTATTTTTGTACCAAGTCAGTTACATATGAACTAATTAAGTAGAAATATATATAGTAACATTTTTAGAAAATGTATAAAAATTTGATCGTAGCGGGATTCTATGACAGTTTGAAACAAGCCAGCGGTCAGCCGCTTTAACAGCTTACGAAAAAATATTTGACCTATCCTAAGTTCATACAATTACTGGTTTCCTTCTGCATAGCAAAGTAGTCAGAGACAATATAGTGTCAAGACACCACGTTGAGACTGCCATCCGCCTGAATACGAGGTGGACTCGATTTGTATTAGCAGAGCGGAATTATGACAGTAAATATCATAAGCTTAAATTTATAAAAATACTGATTATAATGTTTTAAGATAACTATAAAGTAATTATTCATGCTATAAAGCAAATCATCTGCTGTAAATGCAACTAAGTTGCGTGACTAATACAATCTAAGTATCGCGGAAATAATTTAATTTGCTTTGATATTCAAAGAAACTACAAACTAGCACAACAATAATAAAGTTCTTACATATATTTCAATCTACGTAATCAGGCTAACGCTGATATTGTACAAACGCGTGCGTATTCGTATTTATGGGTTTAATATCAACCTACAACGGTTTACGCCTATTCGATCTAATATAAATTTATTTTTTCATAGCTTATTCTATATGTTAATAACGGGTTTGGCACGTTTCGCTCGATTTACATTTCCCTCTAATCGTTATCTCGTAAAACATATCCTGTATAATCACCACGTCTAATTTGCATTTCCCAACAAATGTCGGATACGAGATGTAACAATAAAATGTCACGCCACTGTATGAATTACAACGCTATAAATACTGATGTGTCTGCGAGTAGGTATTCAAATGATTGCGGTCGGGATCGACGTAGCCGTTTCCGTTGCGGACCGGCCGCATAGTAATTGCCTCTGAGGAAGGCGGTGCCAGTAGTAAATCATCGAAATTATTGCCTAATATTACTACAATTCAGTGGGAGACTTTGCAATCTGTTGTTTTGTGGTTCCACTTTCATTCATAGCTTTGTTCGAGCTCCTCGACCCGGAATAATTTTGTTTCGAAATACCGATGTATCGTATCGTGCCTTGAGTGCATGTTATTTGTGAGTAATTGTAAGTTTCCGTATTAGAATTGCTACAGGTTTTGCTAGAAGTTGTTTTATACAGACTGAAATATATAAGGTGAAGTTGTAATTATGCGGCGCTTGATTAATATGTTCGTATGAATGAATGGCTTCCGTAAACAATCATGTACGGTTGTGGGGCGCGATGGATTGGCGGAAAACATTGTATCGCTTGCCTTTATCTTTTTTTAAATAACGAGTATTAAAAATATTCACCTCAAATGTTTGTGTATGCGTGGACTTTTAACACCTAAAGCTAAATTATAATAAATAATTTTAAGCAATTTCTCAATATATTTAACAAAATATTACAAGTTACAAGTACCTACATAAAATTGCAAAATTTCTTTATTCGATTTATCTTATTTTTTTTCATAGTCATTATAAAATGAAGTGGGAATAAGGAAATCTCTATATAAAGTTACACGTGTAACACCCGTACTTATCTTAATATCATTATGTATTCACATAATTCTGACCTAAAATAACATATCTGGTTTATTAAATTTAACCTGTACGCTGTAACATATGATGATAGGAGAAATAACATTAATTCAGTATATAACATTTTTTATGGAACTATTTTGAGCGGAAAAATGAACATGAAAAAAATGTATTCGAAAACAAATGTATTTTTACGTTAATGGTTAATCAGTTTACAAATGCACGAAAAACGTGAAAATCATAGATCTTATTACATTTTATCTTATTATTACTAAAATTGAGCCAAACCTCCTCGTCCCGTTATTTTAGTCTTTATAAAGAGATAAGAAAAATATGCGGGTACTAAACTAGGAATATAAAATGCAGGGAAATTAGCTCAAAGCAATATATAAGTTGGGCTTACGACTAGAAAGGAGGCTTAAAGGACCCCTTTAAAAATTCTGACTGACAGTCGCCTCCACTGACCCTCCTCTGTTTAATTTTTTAATTTAAATATAAAAAAAATCTACTAGTGCTGCCTTAGAAAAATATATGTTAGAAACCAACTGATTATAGTTCCATACAGGTCAAGATCTTATTATATATTTATATATATGTGCTTATAATTAGTTAATATAAATAATGATATGTGATAATATAGCTTCACGCTTTTATCCCGCATAGCAGAGCAGGGTATGCAGAAAGTATCTAGTGTCAAGACACTTCGCTTTCCGCCGAATTTGAGAGGCGGATTGAGTGGCGGAACAAAACGCCGCTTTGTCTTACTAAAGCAAAAAATGAAATTTTGTTTGAAATTTTATAATTCTTCCCTCGAGTAGAACTGTAGAAATTGGTCGTAGGTTCCTACGACCAATATTTTTTTGAGACAGACGCTGTCCAACTACGTCATGATGGCTTCTATTTAAATAGCATATAATATAAGGTACAATATAAGTATTAATCCAGGTACTGTTACATGAAATACTTAAAAAACATAATACACGTATATGGTAAAGGAGTCTCGTTATACATACCTTTGAGATTAGAGTTGTCGAACCCAAACTGGATTCAAATTTTGAGTCACAGTCAAATATTATATACCAGCTGCCATACCATTTCATTTTCTTTTAGTTATTAAAAATCCACATCTAAAGTGTTTCCAGATCATAATCTCACAATATTATTTTCTATTTTTACCTGACGTAGTAACAAAAATCTGTATTCGGCTAGAGATAGCATATTCAATTAAAATCTGAGTTCGGTACTTCTACGAAACGAAGGGAAGTCATCATCTTGTATCTTCAACATAAAATTATTAGCAAAGTATAGTATCATAAAATCTTTTTTTTAATAATATCAATAATTGTAATAAAGGGTATTTGCTATGCAGCATAAAGTACAATATAAACTTAAATACTGATATAGTCATCAATTTAACTCCAATATCTAGATGCACCAGTTTGCGGCATGACGTCACCGCAGGTGGTGGGCGCGGCGTTGCACGAGTCGCTGCACGTCCGGTGCTCGGTACACGCGGACCCCGCCGAGGTCACGTTTCTATGGCAATTCAATAACAGCGGTGAAAGTTTTAATGTCTCTCCAGCTAGATTTGGTAAGATATACTTTTAACCGATTTTTATTATTTAATTTATATTTGCTATTTTTATAGTGTTATTCTACACTTAGGATTAGAAAACATCTTTGAAAAAAAAACGCATAAAAGTTTGAACGTAGCGGGATTTGAACCTGTACCACTTGGAAAACGTCCAAGCGTTCTGACGCTTGTTACAATTTATTCATGATGTTAGCATCTCTGATGAGAGATTTTTACAAGCCATCGAAGCTAAAAAATACAGAAATGTAGCTTATTATTTTTATGAACCAGGCACATTAAATGGTAGCACAAGCGAGCTTCGCTACACTCCCGCTACGGAGCGCGACTACGGCGCGCTGACGTGTCGCGGCACTAACGGTGTTGGACAACAAGCACGGCCTTGCATATTTCAGATTGTGCCTGCAGGTAATATAAAATGTTATACAATATATATATATATATATATATATATATATATATATATATATATATATATATATATATATATATATAATTTGTTATTTAAACCAACTTCATAATAACTATAGAATTTCCTATCTATATTTTCTTACGAGTAACTCACGTATATCTCTGAAACTATTAGACTAATTTTTATGAAACTTGTACTGTTCCAAATTTGAAGTATATCTAACTTAAAATAAAAAGAATCATCTTTATATCTTTAAAGAAGATTTAGCTATATTCATATATTATTCAGTTCCAACAATATTACATTTATTCGTAAATATTTAATTTACAACCTCCTTTTTTCATTCTTTTTCAGTTTTAAATTAGTTAGTGGTTAAATTTATTTTAAAACAAATTTATTTTAATTTATTTTTAAATAATAACTATTTTACTCTAGTATAGACGCATAAAGATAAATTCCAATTATATGTGTAAAATTATAACTCAAATGATTTCTAAAATATATATGTTACAATAAATCGAGTAAAATAGTTATTATTTAATTTGTATATTAATGAAACATAAAATTATATTCAATTAAGTGTATAAAACTTAAAACGTCTTATGTTTTATATAGCACGCCCATCACCACCGAGAAACTGTACAGTGTCGACAGGGAACGATTCTAATTGGATCGAAGATTCCATCAAAGAAGACATAACGAACTTCCTTGTAGTGAAATGTGTAGCGGGCTATGACGGCGGACTGCCACAGCTCGTTATTTTGGAGGCTTTGGATTCTCTTACAGGAGCTGTTAGGTTCAATGTAACTGCTAACGAAACAAGTAAGTTTTAACATGTAAAGGATTATTTAAAAAAATAAGAAAAAATGTACGAATGAATTATTTTGTTTTCATCATATTCATGGTAACAATTTATTTACATAAAATATATTACGTGTTCTTTAATTGATTTTACCATTAAAAATATCATATTAATTAAAACACGAGAGAAAATCTTTGTAAAATTTGACACATTTTAAAATTACGAAGAGAAGAAATGCAGATATTGTTTTAAAATAGTGCTTTCAAAATTAAATTATTTAAGTAAAACTTATAGTACAATAGTGTTTATCTTACACATGTTTATAATAAGCGACATACTTAACGAATCTACTTTAATATTAAGAATTTACATACTACGACCGATAACATTTCTTTTGCACGAAGCGACAAAGCGTAGGGATGACAAAATATATCAAACAAAATACACTTACATATATATCAAGTGCTCTCTTCCGTACCCCAAGCTAACATGTTAAAGGCATAACAATTTTCAGTCTAAGTACAAAGACGCCAAAAGGAAGTCTAATTCATGTTTGTGGGAATGGAATAAGCTCGAATTTCCATCCAAACCTCTCAACAGCCCGTATTCTATGTCAACAACAACACAAAAGTCTCGCACCATGACAAACACTTACTTATGGAATCAAATATTTGCTATACACCGAAATTGAATCCCCTCCACAGAAGTGTAAACTATGCGTTAGTAAAAAGTTGATATTATGTTACACTCTTTAAATGAAACAATTTTACCGTATTAATCTCATATATTTTGCTATTCAAAAAATATTATTGGAAACCTGACGTTTCGATCACTTTACACTAGTCCGTGGTCACAGGTAGACTCTACCTCCAAATACCAAAATATACACAGTTAATCCGATTAAAATAGTTTAATTTAAAATGTGTCAAATCAAAGATCTTGTTGTATGTTACACTCATGTAGTTTAAATAAAAAAAGCAATTGTGTGATGCCATCGACAGTTCTGGTAGAAAGCGTTCGTATTTAGGGGGATGTAGTGCCTTTAGTATTCCTTCGTCTGCATAGATTTTCTTAATAAAGTATTTACGTAAGTACCTTTACGTAATATCATATACGTAGTAATAGTTACGCTATAAATCATATATTTTAATTTAGATAACAAAAAAATACAAAAATATCTTTAATTAATCATTAAATGAATTGAATTCTATAATTAGAGATGTTTTATTAATTTAGTTATATAAACAGGCAATAGTGACGCGATATCATGCGTGCAATGCTTATATGAGCAAACACTGAGTACCGAGTTATTTATTGCTATCAAAAAAGTTGGCACTGATCGTTAATGTTAAACTGTCTGCGTATTTTGGTTACTTCTGTAGTCTTTCTGTAGTTAAAATCGTTAATATTTAATTATATTTATTTTAAATAAATGTATACTTAATTAAAACTACGTCGTTTGTGTAATGCTAATATCATATAAGAAAATGTGACCTGATATTGGCGGTATATAGTAATATACGAATGTTTGTATGAAAACCTAAGAAGTCTTGGAAGACATTCAACATTTATATCTCACTTTTATTAAGCAGAACGTCCCTTTTCAATTAGATTGAAAAGTTTACCTATTCCTCTCGGTAATTAGAAACGTTGCTAGCCTTGTGTTTGGTTGTATAATTACAGTAATTAATTTAATTAAACTGACCCATTCGAGATAGGGCAATCGTAGCTTATAATATTATGTGTTTTTGTATGTATGTATAATTCACACGTACATCATACATACGTATGTCATATAAATGAATTTAAAATACAAACGTCACTTCTCATGTAATTGATCGATATAGAATAAAAGTTTTAAAAAATAATAAATTTTACCTATTGCGATAAGTTCTATTTAAGCGTCATGATTTGAAATTATTCAACTAACATAAAATTATAACAAAAAATTATAAACGTAATTTAAGTTATTAAATATTCAATGATAACATTTAAGATATATCTTATTTTTTTTTACTATTACATATAATAATGTTTATTTTTTTTATACAAAAAAAATGTCTCAAGGTATAAAACATTCAAACAATACAAACATATTCAGTACAAATTGCAATAGCTTAATGAAACAAGAAACCAATAGTGAATTATCCGACATGTTATGTTTAAAATGGAAAATTGAAATAATTGGCACTTATTTTCTTCTTAATTTCCGCAAAATATATAAACTTTTTTTTAGCTTCACGCTTTTTATCCCGCATAGCAGGGTAGACAAAAAGTACCTAGGGTTAAGACATTTGTTGCATGAAAATAATTTAAATATAATCACTCCCCCGAGTGGGGATCGAACCCACCACCGATCGCGTTTACAGTCAGACGCTAATACACTGCGGTACGACTGGCCTCAATATTATTTAAACGTACAACAATAATTACATAAACAAATAACATATTAAAAGTATTATTTGAGGCCGATCAGAGCGCATTGGGACAGCACCTGATTGTAAATGTCATCGGTTATGGGTTGAATTCCTACTCGGAGGATTGTATTTAAATTATTTTCAGTTCCCCGCCGTGATAAGACAAAAAAAAAGATATAGCACATAAACTGATATAAAGGCGGTAAACGGAGTGTATTAACAATATACTTAGTTTAGCCCATAATGCAGGAAAAAGCATGAATTGGCCAAAAAATAGCAAAATTAGTTTTGAAAGCAAACCTATTATAAACATTATTTCTATTTAATTACACGGTCTACAATATTTTTTCAACCACAAATAATTGAACAAAACACACATCTCTCTATAATTAATCATTAAGTTAATTAAATTCTAAAACAGCCTAACATCCTGTTTCTTAGAGAACATTAATTATACTGTTACTAGTAATTACCTCAATAAGTAATTGGAACTGGACTGTTGTTTCGTGACCTTTATATATAAACATATATAATTGTACGTCGTGTGGTCACTTGAGACTTTTGTTTGATCCATTTTATTTTTATTCACTGTTGAACGACAACAACTCAATATCGCCTTTTATCTCACCACAACGGAGAAAATGAAGACTTAATTTATTTACAATCATTTCCCCTAGTGGGAATTGAACCCAAAACTAATCACGTACAGTCAGACAGTGTCCCATTATATCATGATGGCATTAAATATTTTTTTTAGATATTAATGGTATTTTGAATACGAGTTCATGGTTTCAATTTAATTGTTCACATTAACCTTTTAATATTGTTAGTTAAAGTAATATTCTCTTGAAATATTACAAAGATGACTGGCAGAACCTAAACCAGCTATGAAAATTTCATAACCTCGTAAAGTTTTCTATAAAACTAAGATTTCATACATTGAATGATGACAATTAGTTTATATGTTTTTTGTAGTGAATTAGAACTTCTAGCGATAATATCATGTGTTAATATGTATTATTTTTAATTTACCGGAATGACTTTGAACCTACTACCATGATGCTAATATAATATGAATATTATTTTAAGTGTTTGTGTTTAATTTCAACTGATATTCAGTTTTAGAAACTTCTTCTGTGCCATAGAAGTTTTCTCTCGCATTTTCTTATACCAACGGGCACAAGATGAATCGCAAACATAAATCAAGCATATATATGAAAAATTTCTAACTTCCTTCGATTTCAGTCGTTTGACAAAGATGCGTATAGAATCCATTTGTCTCATATTTTTACTTCTAGGAAAATTCTACGATATGGTGTCTTTTATTACTCCATTACAATTTATAAATGTAATTTTTATATGAAAAAAAAACACACACACAAAATAACTTCTTCACAAGCGTGCAATTAGCTCGTATACGCTTTTTTATAATAATGACCATTTTGGTTTCAATAATATAATTTCTAAATAAATTTCTATTTGTACTATAAGCTACATAATAACAAGGGTAATTTAATAGTAACTTATATAGTATCAGATAGATTACATACAGCTAATCTAAGTTCTCAACATTGTACCCGAGTATATAGCTATATAGATACCTATTAGCTAGTTTCAAACTTTGTATTGAGAACTGTTTGAGTACTAAATGTAGTGCAAAACTTTTGAAAATAAAAAACATATGCTAGAAAGATCATATGTAAGCATTTTTTTAAACATCTATAAAAATTCGGATTCAAATCCGCGCCTTTCAAAAATCGTCAGCGTTCTCTCCGTTACCGTTAAGCCATGAGTTCTACATTCGGTTACGGTGAAATTCTTAATCACTTGTTACAACTGATTTATGTTTTTCTACTTATTTCTAAGAAATAGTCGTTAGGCTAGGGACAGTGCTATTTATTAAATACTTTTAATATTATTGAATTCCAAGAGGCGAGTTTCAAATCACGCCGCGTTTAAACTTTTTTTTTAGCTTCACGCTTATTTATCAAATACTCTTTATTGTACACCGATTAAAATATTTACAGAAGAGTAATGACTAATCAAATGTAGCACAACAGGCGGCCTTATCGCTAAGAGAGCGATCTCTTCCATGCAACCTTGGGGTAGAGGAGAGAATAAATTAAATGGGAAGGGGTGTACGTAGTAAGCGAAAAACAGTAAAAAAATATAATAATAATCTAACATATAATTAAATACATATAATCAAACACACAAATAAACACAAAAATATCTACATACTACATATACACATTAAAAAACATACACACACACATATACACATTCATATATTCGAACACTTTATGAAGACTAAATATAAATTTCTTACAGTTGACATTACCACTTAGGATTCATAAGATAATACCTAGTGTTAAGACACTCCATACTCCAGTTTTTATACATTCACTTTCAAATTTTTATACGTTTTTTTAAATGATTTGTAATCCTAAGTGTGGAATAACACTTTAAAAATAGTAAAAAGATCATTAGCAATTATATATGATCAGGTTGATGTCTGTAAATTAAATAATACAACTGCTTTATTAAAAATAGTTATAATATCTTAAAAAATATATTATTTTTGTGTCTAAATTATACAATTATCTTCTTAAAATTCGTTAATAATACCCAGTTTCTATTATAGATGGAGTAGCAGTAATAGTAATTCCAGTCGAAGCATTGTGGTCCAGTGGCAGCGTGTTGCGTCTCACAGTACATTCCAAAAATGATAAGGGCTCATCTGAACGTATTGTAATACAGGCGCTGTCTTATCAGGACCCTGAAAGGAGAACAGGTAAAATGTTGTCATGAAATTTGCTTTCAGCGATTTTATCTATTTATTGATATGTGAAAGAAAATGTTAGGATTCATTTTTTTACGAAAATTATGATGGAGGGGCGTGAAATTTGACATAGGTATTATATATGGAGGTAGAATATTTTTGCATTATGGAGTAGAAATACAGGGGGTTGATTATATTATAAATTTATTGCATCTATGCTTTGGTAAGATGAACCATTTCGTTCGCCACCTAACTCGCAATGTCGGACGGAAAGTAGTCAACTAAGTGTTGACACCTGGCTGTCTTTGTACTACCCTGCTATGCGGGATAAATGAAGAAATATGTTAAATATTAAAAATTATTTTTACATTTGTAAGGTGTTATACGTTTATAAAGAAAGTTATCTCTCACACAAGTATTTAATTTCAAAATGTATTAAAAGTAGTATCAAGATTGTGTGATCTGTACTGTGTAGTGTGTGATACAAAGATAAAATACATTTAAAACGTTATCTTACTATTGAGATTTAAAATTATTGTACATATAGGATATTAAATATTTGTAATTATAACAAAATATATTCTTATTATATTGAGGTTTCATTTTTTTAATTATTTATAAAATCATATTTATAGAATAAAAATATAACAACTTTTTTGACTGTCGCGATTTTTTCACAATTACAAAGAAACTATTTTAAATGGATTTATCGCGTATATTTTAATGTTTCGTTTCGAACACTTTACAGTAGGCGATTAATTCGTTTATAATAGTTGTCTTTAAAACTAATAAAAAGACGATTTTATCAACATATTTATCAATTTATGAACCTGTGATTAACAGCACATCATACTGGCATAGCTAGTCGTACAGCAAACATAACGGTACAACAAACCTGAATCATTGATACCGTAGCAATTTCAATTTGTATTGCAAAGATTTATTATTGTTTATTTTAATTCCATGACATATAGTTGACGAGCGTGCAATCGGAATTCGTACAAACAAGCGGTGCTGAATTATTTAACGCTCATTATGCGTCGAGTTTCATTAAAGCAAGGAAAACAAATAAGTAAATAAATTAACTGTATTTATTCGCTTATTACATGTGGTAAAGGCTTTTCTTTGAACTCATATTATCATACGACTGATAGGTTTTTTACATATTTATTCTGGCAAATGGATTTTGTTGTGTATTTTTGGCAATATTTCGCTTGCTATTTGAGAGGCGAACAGTGATGACATTTTTTGTTTATTTAGGAACGTTGCGCACGAAACGTGTAAAACCGAGTGTCTTGACTTTATGCTATCCTTACTACTTTATTATGAGAGAAGTAGCCGAATAGTAAGGAAAATTTGAGTGAAAGCTTAATAAGAATTTTTAGGAACCTACAGAATTTTTTCAGTAAGAAAATTTACCATTTAATAAGATTTTCTTCATTGTAACAAGTTGATTTATTCTTATAGAAACTAACACGCCTCTAAATTACGAATGTGTTTATTTAATGTGGAAATAGCTTCATTTAGTTATTTCGTAGGACTTACTTAGTCCACCATTGTGATTATTTAGTGCTTATAAATGTAAGTAAGCTTATAAATGTACTTTGACGAAAAATGACAAAAAATAGTCAATCATATCAGGTCATCTTATACCGAAGAAACAGATATAAGTAATTGTTGGATTAATCTACTCGTGCTAATACTCACCAACTTGTGAACTAAAATAACAATTTATTACTACATTAATAAGAAATAAGTAAGTCTGGGTAAATTAATAACTTTTTTCTTGTGGGAATTATGATAGATCTTTATATAATCCAAACAGTCTTTTCGATACACTATACGGAAAATGAATCTTATATATCATTAATATTACTGTTCCAATAGATGAACTTACCAAATGTATTTGATAGTAAATATTAATTATTATATAATCGATGCTTATAAGATCATAATGCGTGTGGCTCCATTCACACGAAGTGGTAGTGGGTGCTCAGTAAGTTTACTTTTTGAGACATATTCTTCGTTTTAGTCATGCGTGGTTCTGTAAAAAAAAACTAATTTATTACTGAGTAATATATTCTATAATATTATTATTAGACAGAATAATGAATTGATGCCGGTCGTGGTGCAGTGGGGCAGCGTCTGAGTGTAAACGTGATCGGTTGTGAGTTCGATTTCCACTCGGGGGAATGATTACTCTTATATTATATTCGTTTCGTCGCTCTGGTAAGACAAACCGTGGCGTTGAATTCCGTCACTCAACACGCAATGTCTCGAATTTTTGAATCTAGTCGAATTTATTCTTAGAATTTTGATTGTCTTGACACTAGGTAGATACTTCCTGTCAACCCTGCTATGCGGGATAAAAGCGTGAAGCTAAAAAAATACGGATTCTTGAAAGCCCATTGTAGCAGTACGTAGTACCACGGATGATTCTAAAACACGATTGATCATGGGTTCGATTCCTACTCGGGGGCATGACGATATTTAAGTTTGTTTCTATTCTTCATCCAGGTAAGAAACGCATAGCATGCAATCTCTCGATTTTCGAACGGAGTGTCTTAACACTTGGTTTCTGTCATAAAGCTTCATGAAGCTGCCTTTTTATTTCTATGTCATAGTGTAGGATGTATCTAAGATACATATTCTATTCAAGAGAAGAAATCAAACAAACTGACTTATTTCTTTTCATTTAATATATACATATTGCAATAGCAAATCTCCGGGAATTACACCCAATCCCTTAAATGATAATATGAAACTTTAGTAATCCAATTCTGCTTAGATGTATAGGTTCACTGTCAACACCGTTATTGCAGTTCGCCTTGTTGGTTATTGTGTAAGAGTATCGTGGTTATAAAAAAATATTCATAATGAATTTAATACATCCTTTGTAGTAAAAGATATTATAAAATAATTAAATAAGCTTTTAGCAGAATACACCAGTTTCAATTGAAAATAAAGAATTATATTTTTTTCGTAGATGGCAGTCATAACCTAATGGCGGGGATGTCTAACGGAGCCTTCTGGGCTATAATCCTGACTATAACACTTTGTACTGGCGCCGCTTTATTGGTTGGGCTTTTTCTGAGAAGAAAAAGGTAAGGAAGGGATTCTCGGCTCTACCCTTCAATGTTATAATTTATAAGAAAAGTTGTATATTCTTAAATTATGTGCTTAATAGATTATCATAGTGACTCTCTACCACTTTATTTTTTCTTTCTACTTGTTTTCTTTATGCATTACTCATATTTTTATAACAATGTAGATATTGCCTTTATTTAAATAATATTTATATTTTATTTATTATAAATTATTATAGGTACTGTGTGAAAATAAACGTAGAATTTTGTGCTATCAGACTTATTTGCCATTGTAGGTACGAGTAGTAGGCTACGAGTAAGGTATGTCGTAGCTGTCTTCCAATTTCGTTATTGCTCCATTTATTTATCTTTCCTGTGGCTTAATTGTTCATGTTATGATTTTAGATTAAAAATATATATTTGCTATTTATAATAATAATTTGATTATTATTATTATTACTAAGAAGTCTTTAAGCTTACTGTGAACGATGTAATACGAACATGAACGTAAATCTTCTCTATAATTCATATGATGATATTAGAGAAATTAGTATAAAGTGTTTTCCTGATATTTCTATTAATCGCGTATATAGCGTATATATATATATATATATATATATATATATATATATATATATATATATAACTTATATATTAAATTTTAATTTGAAATTTGAACTGTATCTATGATTCCGAAATTAAACTGTTCCTTTAATAAACTTGTTTAAATAGAGTCTATAGCAATATAAAAAATATATACCTGTGAACATTATATATTCTTTATGATCACCACAAAAAGCACATCGTTCCTACACAATAATATAGAATATATGTACTTTATGAAACGTTTATCTCTTTTGACACTAAGTGAACTGTATGTAAGTATTAAAATGGTATTGTTATATATATATATATATATATATATATATATATATATATATATATATATATATATATAACGTTGTGCATATAGGTTTTTTGTTTATAGAAGTCGGTCAGCAAGTAAACAACATACCCCCGAACTCCAATTAAATTCCGGCGATGGACAATACGTTGTGGCCTACACGCTGAAGCCCCCTAAACAAGCGCAACCGGATATTTTAAATCCCCCACCTGGTAAGCTCGTTGTTAATTCTTTTTTTTTTCATAAATTTGTCTCGCCTATTTCACTAATGGATATTTATATATATATATATATATATATATATATATATATATATATGTATATTATAAACTATGTTATTGTTTTAATTAAGTTTATTTTGTATATATAATATATAATAACGTTTCAGAGAAATATAACGCTGCTAATATTAAATAAGTATCGTAGTTTGTGTAATAGTTAGTAGATTTCAAACTATTTCAACACAAATTTATTTCAAATGTGTTTCGAATTGGAGACATTGCGTCACTCTACGTCACTCTTCGTCATATTAGAGTACTAATAACAATAATTTAAACATGATCATTCCACCGAGCGAGAATCGAATGAGATAAGTTTAATATAGGAATATCTTAAACGCCCACAAAGCACAAATAGGTTACTTATTTTTTATTTAACAACATTATAATAAATAAACGAAGATGGCTTCAGAACATACATATCCAAATATAAAATGTATACAAAAATGAAAGTACGTGGTAATAATAAAAATTCAATGTAGCTATCTATTGTCATCTACAACCAGTAAATAAAGTAAACCAATTTGTTACAAGGGCCGTCTACACGTGGAATGTGTAAGATGACAAAAGGGCCATTGTGATAATTGACACTTGACATCCTACAATATTGCAATAAAGTAAATAGTTGAAGAAATAAAAAAATATATTTTTTTAATTAAGTGTTCAAATTAAATCAGTTTATATCTCAGTCAACAGGAATAATCTTTTAAATTAAATATTTAATTGGATAACTTAACTTTATTCTATTTAGTTGACTACAGTTTATACAAACACATATTTCAGTATTAAGTTAAAAATAGAAGAAAAAATCCCGAATGAACGTTCCATAAAAACCGCAAACAATTTTTCTATGATCGTCAAACGAGAATTGTCAATTTTTGTGCTATTTCAAAAACATTTGCCAAAACGTATTCTGAACAAAGTGCATTTGCAGTTAAAGGGCAAAAAATATATAAAAAAATATCAATACGTTTTTAGACGGGAGTCCTTCACTGAAGTGTGGGGCAGAGGTCGTCAAAAACGGGGCTCTCCACGACGAGTGGAGCGAGCGCGACCGGCGCGCTAGTATAGCTGAAAACACGGTAAGGATCATCCTTTTCATTTTCGAATACTTGTCGTTTTATTAACTTTATGATTTCCGTTTCAATTTTTATATTTTAATATTTTTTTGTTTAAATATGTCACAACTGTCAATAATCAAAAGAAATATTTAATCATCTTCAGATGTATAATTTTAAAAGTAAGGGACTCTAAAATATCATTAATGACAAATACATGTATAATATTAGTAACTAAGTTTTTTGCGTGATTTAAGGTTTTTAATACAAATTCATTTGTTTTTTCTGCAACTGAAATAATGAAAGTTTATAAATTCGTTCCGCTACAACAACAGTGTAAAGCGCTCTGTATTTAGTTTGACAGGTAAGTGATTACATGTGAAGTGTCAAAATGTTGTTCAAAATTTGACAATATTTTAATATTTTCGTAGTATGATGAAATAAATTATAGTTCTTTTTTTCAGTAGTAGTAAAGTAAACTGGAAGTATATTTGTATTATTTTTTGAAAACATACAGTATAATAATACTCAGTACCAAATAACTTTTTTTTGTACAATTATTAGACTTTACACAAAATATAATTAAAAATAACTACTTCTTAGAAATCCTTTTTTGAAATGTTTATTTAAATTTTAATTAAAAGCATAAATAGTAGAAATAAGCTACATAAAAACAATTTAATAATTTATTCCAGTTTACAAGAGATTATTTCAAAGAAATATTAAAAACTACATTTAATAACATTTCATAGTATTAAAATTTTAGTGGCCTTTTTTAATGTATTTTTCAAATTAATTTTTTTAATTTATATATATATATATATATATATATATATATATATATATATATATATATATATGTATATATATATATATATATATAAAAAATAATTACATAAAACTTAAAAGTTGAATTGAATTTCAAAAACAAAAATACAAGCAAACAGATTCATAGCTCGAAGTTCTAAAATGAAGCAAGCTTAAACCTTATTATTACGCTTTTATAACTCGCTAGAATAATTTAATATAATGTTTCGTTTGCGCTAAAATTTTCTGTAATTTACGATTTGAGCCTTAATTATTGATGCTTTTAATATTGTAATATATAGTTATAATAGTCCAGTATAGTATATAATAGTCCAGTTTTTAAATCTGCAGAAGGCCTTTGACTGTGTGCCTCGTCAATGTACCTGGTGGGCATTGCGATCCAAAGAGACCCCTGAGGTCTATAGAGATATGTACCGCGAATCCATTTCAATGATTAGGACTGCTGTTGGCGACACGAAACGTTTACGGTAGAGATTCACCAAGGCTCAGCTCTTAGTCCGTTCTTGTTCAGTGTTGTTTTGGATACTGCCTCAGCTTATATCCAAGACCAGCTTTCATGGTGGGATATTAAAGCCGGGTTAAGCTGGAGCAGAGAGTGAACCTCTGAAAGGATACGCTTGAAAACGGCGGTCTTAACATAAATTTCTCGAAGACCGAGTACATGGTTTGCGGGAGCCCGGACTCTAGCACTATCCATATAGGTCTTGAACCAGTCATTAAGTGTGAGAAGTTCAGGTACCTTGGATCCATTTTGCATGAGTCCGGACTCATGCAAAATGGATCCATTGGCATGATCCATTGGCCACAATGGGCATTGTACACGACATCCATGCCGGTATCAACGCTGCTTGGGCCTAATGGTATGAGGTCACAGGTGTGGTCTGCGACCGCAGCGAAACGCGTCGGCCTGAAAACTATTTCAGATAAATGATATATCCGTGCCTGGCTTTAGACCCCCCGGACGCACAAGGAAGCGAGGGATGGATGTCGTGAAACAGAATATGAGGCACAATGAACTTATTACCAAGAATGCCAAAGACCGTGCAGATTGGAGAAGCGAGGAATTGAAAATAATTTAAATATTGTCATTCCCCCAAGTGGGAATTGAACCCACAGCCAATCGCGTTTACAGTCAAACGCTGTATTACTGCGCCACGACCGGCCTCATTTAGTACCAGTATTTAATTTGTTATTTTCTTTACAGTCCGTGACGTCAAGTACGGCTAGTAAACCAGTAACAATAAGTACGTCGACACTAAGTAGGAGAGAGCATCTCATAGCAGAAGAGATTCCAGGACCAGAGAGTTGTGTTTAGAATAATGTAATAGTTGATTAGTGCAATTTGTAATATAAATATAAATAATTGTATAATGTATGTATTGACTGTGAAAATTGTGATAAATGCGATGTAAATAATGTAAATGAAGGAGAATAATAAAATTTCAAATCATATTATTGTTTTTTTTTATTGTATTGTACACATCATTCCATGTTTTTTACCTTTTTTAGGGTAAAAGTTAAATGAACGAACTAAATAACTAGTTTACATTAACTAAGTCAATAATATTATTATGCTTTAACGGAGATAATTTGTATTGGACATAAATAATATTAGAATATACAAAATTGTTTTTTTTTTATTTATTTTTTATGCGTCAAAAAGTCCTTATACTTTTGATGTATATTTTTATTTACAAATAATAATTAAAAGCTTAAGGGATAAGTAAAATGGTAAAACCATTTTACTTATCCCTTAAGCTCACTCCATCTGACAGAAATTTGTTTGACATTACATATTAATTATACGAGTATGTTTCATTTCTACCTATTAGCTACCCATATGTCAATGGAGGCAATTCCC
This sequence comes from Dryadula phaetusa, assembly GCA_032432895.1. Taxonomy (NCBI): domain Eukaryota; kingdom Metazoa; phylum Arthropoda; class Insecta; order Lepidoptera; family Nymphalidae; genus Dryadula; species Dryadula phaetusa. The sequence goes on from JAOYRS010000059.1 coordinate 1,019,396, forward strand.
CTAATAATTCAGCTTTGAGGGACGTTTGAAAGCAGTGTAGAATTGGTATCGGTAATTAAATAATTATTTTCCTATTAATTTTCATAAATTTTGAGCTAGATCATATTAAAGCCAAAGAATTACAATTTTTTTTATTATAAATAGAAATATAAAATTGAATCATAGAGTAGTACAATAGACATCACTCGATTCCTTTTAATTAAAGTGTCAAAAAGATGTCATCGTTTACATTAAAACTGTTTATAGCTTAACCGATGAAAATTCTTTTCTCGTATTGAAACCGTGCCTTCACGTGCCCGAGAGGCTTTTCCAATTTGTATCCATCAACTTGACTTAAATAAACTTTGGTCTTTTTATAGACGCTAGCTCGATTAACCGGGCGGCTGTTACTCTTCTTTTTTGCAAACTGTTTATTGGCTGCATAATTTTTAGCGTTTTATATTTTAAAATAAACAACACTGTAGCATCTTAGTAACGCAATAATTATAATAATCGTAAGTTTTAATTATATATATCTTGTAAGTTGCAATGCAGTATTGGGATTCAATTTTTGATGTCATCTATGTTGTTTCATAAAATAAATATTAAACCGTCTAGTGAAATCTTAAATACTAATTAATATGAACTATGCAACCAAAATGTTTAGGTTTAAATATCAATTGGAAAACGTCGTCACGTAACGAGGTATGTATGTGTGCATGTATTGATCGAGCCTACAAACATATATCCTATTATTAAACTTATCCTATTATTTATTAGTTGATGGAAAGCGTATCCGCGTCCTAGACGCTTAAATATGTCTGCTGTAAACAAAAATTCTCAAAACAATAGATTAGTAATAACACGGCAACAATGTTAGAATAAAGAAAATTACAAAAATATATTTTTGCTTATTATTTATTTCTCTATTTAAATTATAGGGAGACAATAGTAAAATATGTTCAGAGTCCAAAAGAGCACAGAAAAACATACGGAAGGTCATGATGATGAAATTTAAAAAAAACGTTTTTTATTTTATATTTATTTTCATATAATGCTTGCTTACTATTTTGCATAATTTATATTTAATAAATTAAATATATTTCCTAAAACATAAAAAAATCCTTTTGCCCTTGTGCCTTGAAAATAATAACAAATAAAATTTTAAATATACCAATGTAATTTCCGGTTGAAAAACAAAACGTAAGCAATGTCGTCTCCGACGGACTCTCTTTTTTTTTGTTTATATCAATTAAATCGCGCATGTATTTAATGCAGCGAGCTTAATTATCTGCGTGAGTTATGCAGGTAGCCTTAAGGGAAATCCCGAAAGCGCAATAATGAACAGCTAACCTAATCCTCGGACCTGTTAAACAATTACGAAACCCGTCTAGCTCATATTGTATTAAACAACTTAGGACAATCAATTGATATGTAATGATTGTGACTTGTACATCATTATATACTATTAGTACGTGAAGAAAAATCTTTGTAAAGCTTTTTACGAAAATTATACACATTACACTGACGGAGAAACGCATATAAAATTTCTTTTGAAATATAACAATATCTTAGCGATTCTTTGCTATATTTAAGTCGCAAATAAGATTTCTTCTCAAAATTATCGTTAATACAGTTAAAGTTAGACGCCAATAATTTTCTCTAGTAGTATATTTATAGACAAGAAAAGAAATTTAAGAGTAAATAAAACGTAATTATTTTGTTTACGCAAACTTTATACGAGACAAAATAGTAAAAAATAATATGCAAAATCATCAAACACAATATAAAAAATAACGATAGTGTTGTCTAGTGGGGAAGTAAGGAAATACGCTCGTTAACGAGACGCCATGCGTGAATAACGATATGTTGTTTTGTGTGCAGTTATACCGTAAATATGTTGGTTATTGAAATATTAGGTGAGTACTGATTTTTCTTAGCTTCATACTTTTACCCATTTAGCAGGTAATCAGAATAAAATCAACTGTTTGGGTATCGAATCTACAACCAATCGTATTTATAGTCAGATGATATCCCAATGCGCTGCGACAGTCTCACTACTGTACCTTTATTTCCTTTCGTTTATCTTACTATAGATGACCCCCGACCTAAATTAATCCAAATGTCTATGGATTGTTTAAAATTTCAATTCTAATAACCTCCCAAAATATTTTAAAGTATATTATAAAGTATATTTTAAAGTAATAGTAACTGATTATTATTGTACTATACTATTATTTAATAACTCGTTATAAGTTGTCTACAATACTTTCTTACTCTGTAAGGATAAAATTTATATCCTATATATTATTATATAAATCCTCCGAGACAGCCTCAAAACAACAGTTTGTACAATGCAGAATTAAAATAAATAAACATTCGCAAAGTTTACAATATTTCTTAATGCCTTTACATTGTCGCAATATAGTTTATTTTAAATATGAAACATAATATTTTTCTATATTTATATATTAAAAAATCTATTTGAATAAGCCTAATTGTACAAGAAAATTAGAACGTCTAAAACAGCTTGTAAAGTGGCAATAAGGCATTTCATTACAATTAGGTTAGCGAGGCCCGCGTGCAATACATACATATATATACAAATATACGTGTATATTCTAAGAATTTTCCTTACTCGAGTGTGGAACACCCGCGTGTTCTCGTTTAACTCGTAATTTTTCATTGAGTCTGAGTCGGGAAAGCCTCCAATTAAGTTTCTCTTTACCGTTTGCCTCTTGAACAGAGAAGAAAAATGAACAACAGTACGAAAGGACAGGACGCACGCTATATAAGAGTATGTACGTATACTATAGTAAGTATAATAATGTTTGCGAAGAAGAAATTTATGTATGGGATTTTGAGTGTTTTAAGGTTTATTTTTGTGCAAAAACAGAAAATATTGTGTTGTTTTTTATAAAAATTCTAATAATTGTTTTAATTGTTTTAACTTTTGATTGTACCAAATGAGTTGATATTTTAGGCCATATTAAAACACTTTTTGTATAGTTAAGATAAATATTATTAAATAGCCATTTCTTATAAGCTTCACGGTTTTATCCAATATAGCAGGTTAAATAGTATTAGGTACATAGGTCAAGAGACTTCATACTCTGAAAAAAAAAACAACACGAACAAACGAATTAGTAAAAAATTATATATTACAAACGAGTAAAGTAAAACGGCTGTGCACGTATACTATTCACAATAAATGAATTTGTTTATTACTATGACATAATTGTGTCCGCTATAAAGTATTTAACAGCGAGTTGCGACTTGACTGAGGTGTAAATGGAGCATTATTTTATTTGCGTTTGTACAATAAATTCACTCACCTACAAAGCCTATAAAGTTTGTTGGGTTGATTGAGTCAGTATTTTTATTGTTTTTGGCCGTGAATCAATGGGGAATGTTTGAGTAATAAAAACGTTTTACGATTGTTTTCACGTGAAAATTTGTGGGCCGTATAATGCTCTTCTGCAGTCATTTTCTTATTGAGCGCTCCCTTCTGGAGACACACTTAAATTCCTTGAGGGATATTATTTTAATGGTTCACACTTTCGTTCTCGCGCCTGTATCGGGACTGCATTGCGGCTAAGCTACAGAATACGGCCTTTTCGGCATGGAACAGAATGTATAAGTTTATTTTCCCGTGGCTTAGTGTAAAACGATAGAAGCGTTCACATAAACATTATTTTTTTAAGAAGCCAGGAAGTGTCTAGTATTAAGATGCTCCATGCTCTGCTTCACGCCAAATTCGAGACATACATATGTGTTTTTCTTACCAGAGCGAGGTAATGAAAATAATTTAAAGTTAATTACTACCCCGAGTGGGAATCGAACCCACAGCCAATCGCGCTTATATGTAGTATCGGCTTTAAACATTATTTTTATTATAAATAAAAAATATATTTGATTATTATATACAAAAAAATATTACTTATCACTATTATATACAATACACATATTTGAACAATAATACATAAAAATCAGAAGTATATAAACTTCATACGCCCCGATTCCAACGCGCATTCGAAAATGGCGAAATTAATTCACTTCAAGCCAACCAACCTCTCATTGATCATTCTCTCTGCTAATAATCTCATTCACAGTTTAATTGCTACAAAATCAGCTACCATTTGTACGTACATATTGTTTGGTCCAGTGCGTACGCTCAATTATTACACGATATTACCTTATGATACTTTGTAAATCATGAATCAATTTAGTACACGGACCGTTGGTTGTTATATTTGTGTGTTGATAAATATTGAGGGTGAGTCGAATTAGGAAATTTATTTGATAATTAATATATTGTCAATTTCTTGAATTTTAAAATTTGTTGTGTTATTATTATAAATGTTGGGTTTCTTCATTTGTTTGCTATATTTTATTCTTTTCCGCATAATTTTCAAAAAAAAGGGTCCCAAGTTTTTTTTTACATATCTACTCAAATAACTAAAAATTAAAATTTTTGTGAACATGGCACATACATCAAAATAATATTTTTTATAATTGTTTTCTGTCTGTATGTCGTTCTGTTTGATCCCGCTAATTTAGGGGTCTGCTGGACCAATTTTTTATTTTGACTGACTTTCACTCGCTAGCTAGCTGATGTGACAAGGGGTAACTTAGGTTTCTTTTATATAAAAAATTAAAATAAAGAACAAAAGATGTGAATTCTACGTTAACCAACTTATAATACGTTAACCAAGTCGCTAACTTATAATAAAATATTCAATTTGACTTACCTTACATTCCCAGATTAATATGCTTAGAAAAAATCATTACATCATATTAAAGCACTTTAAATGGGTAGTGAAAGTAAATCATTTTATGCATACCTATAAATCATTATCATTAATCACACAAACGAAAGTAGCAATGCCACAAATTCACAGCAATGAAATTATAGAATCAAAAATCCTTTTATTTTGTCCGGGTGGCCAGCAAAGGGCTGAGGGAGATGATAAATCTTCATTTGCCTTGTTCGCACATCCGACCCGCTACACCCAATTAGTTAACCGGGCTGACACCCCGCTCGCTCGGATTTCCGCTGCGGTCACCTATATCCATTGTTAGCAACGACTGTGGATTGCAAAGGTTGTAATGAAATAGTTTTTGAAAAAAGGACGTTTTTAGAATTTATTGTTCTCTATAATGGTCGGTCTTGTTAGACAAAAAATTTAGTATTTAAGACTTTGATGAAAACGTTCTTATATTTGCTTACGTTTTTCCTTTAACTCCAAATGTAATTCGAATAAAATCTGTATAATTCAATTTTTATATGATTTTTTTTTTTATTTAAAAATTAATGAATGAATTACATGAGAAAGTGACAAATAATAAATGAGAATAGAATTTTTTAACCTTATCATTATGTTCTATCAAAAGACAAAGCAAAGTTTGGTGGAAGAAAAAAGAAAATATTTTCGACCTTTGGATGTTGTCGCATGTACGTAAGTGTTTTTAGCTATCCTGGTCTTACGTATTGATATGCAATTATGTGCCTAGTGTATGGGTTTTTTCATTCAGAATATATAATTTATGCGGAAATAGTGATAGCGTTATGAAAGTACGATGTTATAGAGTGACGATCCATTATTAATGTATTTCTAATATTTACTATTTTTAAAGTGTTATTCCACACTTAGGATTAGAAAACATTTTTGAAAAAACGTATAAAAATTTGAACGCATTTTTTGAACGCACGCGGGATTCAAAACCGCGCCTCTTGGACGGTATCCAAGAGGCGCGGGTTCGAATCCCGCTGCGTTCAAATTTTTATACGTTTTTTCAAAAATGTAATGTATTTCTTTATTCATTGTTCCGTATGTTGAAAACGAGCGTATGTAGCCAGCTTAAACATCTACGATATTAAAGTGCTTTAAGTCATATATACATCATCGTTACGTGACGATTTCTGCTCATAAGACGCATTAAGGAATTTCATTCCAAAACTTCGTTTCGGTTTTCAAAACAAATCTTCTTAATTACGTCAGTAGATCGGTGTTTTACCTGACCTACAATTATGTTTATATCTGTGTAATGGAATATGTATAAAATGTTGCTATTTTTTAAACTCTTTTACGTGACGGAAAGTTTATTATATATTGTTATAAAAGTGCACTAAATAGTATATTTTTACAAACATGTAACTAGACAAAGGTAAAGTAGGCAGATACTAATAGAGAATCGAAGAAAAATTAGTAAAAGTATAATATTTTATCTTCGATGTCAAAAATCGGCTTGTATTGCAGTCACCTGTGTGTGAACATACAATAAATAAGCCCAACCACTACATCAGGTTTCATAATCCACATATCCACGCTAGGTAAAATATATATATTACTAGGATGAGCCGCGAGGCTATTGGAATTCAAAAATATCCTAATTTCAACAGAAAAGATAATTGAAAATTCTACCACCTGGGATCCACCTATAAAAAATTTAATCCACCACACCAGAAACAATCTCGTATAATGAATTTTTGTATCAATTGACAGACAAATGTCACCTCAGTCTACCTGTGACCACTTCTGTAAAGAGTTCGAAACATCATTTATATATATATTTTTGTGGTTACCAAAATATACACGATTAATCCGTTTAAAATAAAATATAACATAATTGAAACCATTTAAAGTGTGAAAAGATCGCGAAAATCAAAGGTCATATTAAAAATATAACACATAAAAGAAAAAGCTACGCTTTACTTTAACACATTTTATTTTTATAAATAACTCGTTATTTACTAGTTGCCGAGGCAACGTATATATTACGCATTACCTTAATTGTGTTATATACACGTCAAAAATATAAAATTAAGTTCACATATATTTGTGTTACATGTACCATTAAAATATATACGAGTATTTGAAGATAATTGAAACATATAATACTTTCATAATAACTTGTATGTATATGTAAAAGCTACACAATATATTACATAACTATTATTTTAGTAATTAATTCATTTAAACAATAAAAAAGCCGCTCTTGGCGTAGTGGGATAGCGTTTGACTGTAAACGTGATAGGTTGTGGGTTTGATTCCCACTCGGGGAATGATTATATTTAAATTATTTTCATTTCCTCATTCCAATAAGACAAAGACGTTGATTTCCGCCACTCAAGACACAATGTCTCAAATTCGGCAGATAGTGGAGTACTGAGCATCTTGACACTATGTACTTCCTGTCTATAATAGCATGAAGCTAACAAAAAAGATACGCTTATATAATATTCAAAATTTTGTCTACCTAAAAACGCTTAAGCTGTATTTATTCTCACCACAGTCGACCTAAGCTCGGACAGCAAATAAACGACATATCCTAGTTAATACATTAATCGATCGGTTGGTAGCGAAGCGCGCAATCCCAGTTAGCGGATTAACCAATTTTGAACCTGCCAGCAATTACAAGCGATCAAATGATTTGGTCGTGATTAAGTATTATCTTCTTTACAAATACTAAAATATATTTATAGCGAATAAATCTATAGTCATTTTGTAGCATATTATCAACATGATGACGTAAATAGAACAGTTTCCAATATCTGGTTCTATTTGAGTATTTTTGTTAGTAAGTCTAGGAAGGCAGGGGAGACCTCGGCTTACGATCGAAAGGACAGTATCGAAGACTACTATATATACTACTGGAGGAAGATCACGTAAAAAGCATGAGGATCCCCCGAGGGGCATGCATGAAGAGGATAATGACGTGTGGACGAGGCGAAAGAGGTATGCAGGGACCGTAGCGTTTGGCGCTCCGTGCTCTCTGACTTCCCCGTAAGGGATAAAGCGTGTAGCTAAAAAAAAGTAAATATAAGTTCTCGCTGACCTTCACTACTTGGTATTATTATCAATTATCAATCAAAGAAATCAAGTGGTGAAACTCAAATAATAGTGGTAAAAGCAATTGCATAAGCAATATCTCTCAAAATTGGTAAAAAAGCCTGAACGATTTTTTTATCTTAAATATATTTATTTTATAATTAATATTTGGATACAGGAAACACACTTAATTATTTCTTAAAAATTATAAATTTTTATAAACCAATCATCGCTCTCTTATCGAAATGAAAATTCAAAAGTCCTTGTGAAATTATTGTCATTCAAAACAATTTTTTTATTCTTGTAGATTTCATCGGAACAGAGCTCGTTAAAATATAAGTAGATTTTTTAATATATTATCGAAAGAGTGAAATATTTTAGAGATTTCTTAATATTATGTTAGTGTAGTTGATCTGCCTTGGATTATAATTTCATATAAATAGTACTGTAATACACATAAATTACTGAAAACAATGTCGTTGGCTTGAAATATTGCTGAAAGAATATTCCAAGTTTCAACTTTTTGTGAGAAATAATTTCGACTGAATGTTGTCAGCATAAAACTTTATATTTTAATAATGATTATAATTTGTCATGTTTTTTTCTGTCTGATAAGAGATATACTGGAGGTGCTAATTTAGTATTAGGCGTTACCTCTCAAGTTGATGTTGGTTAGCTCAAACAGCAGCGTGCAACCTGTAGTTAAACTACAGAGCAATATGCCTTTGTAATCATATTTAGTTCATTTCCGTTCTGAGAAAAAGACCAAGCCGTCTCGGTAGAATACGTCGTGTTTAGTTCCAAAATTGCATTGGATGCCTGCCAAAGTGATAATTGGCTTCCATAAATACGTGCCAACTGGGGAGCCTTGTGTGTTTTTGGTTATAATATGATAGAATTTGTTTGAGCATGTCATGACTTCATCGCTTACAAAATATGTTCATGTTTAGGTTATTGGATATTCTACACTATCTTCTTTCTGCACTGTTTGAAGTGACAGGGCAGGTAGAAACTGTTGAAGGCAGATCATCAATTTCAGATGCGACTCTGATGCTGAGCGTGGTGAACCGACTTTTCAGAGAGGTGCGGATCTCTTAACACCGATGAGATTAAATGATTGCATTAAGAAACGATAGTATTTATGAACGCTATAAGATATTATTGGCACCATTATGAAGCTATTTGACTCTACAAGAGCCTCCCGATTTGACAAAAACCCAATTACAGAATGGATAATAAAGATGACTTTCGTTAGATTTGTATACTGATACAATAGGCTACAATAAGTATATGAATATATTATCACTATCTGTATATATGTTTACGAATATATATATATATATATATATATATATATATATATATATATATATATATATATATATATATATTTAATATAACATATGTCTGCTGATGTTGAGTTATTTAAGCGTGTTAAGGTAAATTACCTCGGTTATCATGTTTACCATACTATTTATATAAAGCTAGGTAATTTAACATTAGAAGCCACAATTGAGTATTGATGTCAGATTACCGCAAGTGGGCGTGTAATGTAATCGAGGTTGTAATTATGTGAATTGCTAAAGCTCTACGTCGATTTAAACGCTTCTGTCGGTCGAGTGGAGTGGAAACACAATGCTTTGAAATATGTTATTCTTCATTTAATGTATGAAGACTAATATGGTGTGTTTAATTATAATTTACGTATGTATAAATATATTATATGCTAATAAATATATAATTATTATTTTATTTAGGAATATAAGACACTTATAAGAAAAAATATAGGCAAATAACTATTCATATTATTTGATTTTGTTTATTTGATTAAAAAAATTTTTTTTGTCTAATGATTTCCCTGATGAATATATTTGTAATATATAAATTTCAAGTTTTGATTTTTTTAATTGATTGAGAACCGTGACCGCTACTATCGCGTTTATATTCAGATGCCGTCGCACTGTTACTATGGATACTTAGCACTTTATAAAATATAGTATTTGTTAATATTTTTGTAGTTATTTGAGTTATCTAAAAGCAGCTATTTAGGTAATAAAATGTATAAACAGTTTTTTTCCTCATTTTTAGGACATATATTTAGTTCCAAGTCTGGAACCAACCACATTGAAATGTAATAAAAATCGGCTTAGACGACGCGTGACACGTATGAGCGAATATGAGATGTACTGTGGGATTAGGCTATTGCGTTTTTTTACAACTTTCAACCGTACTCTGTTTTGATAAAGTTGGCACGAGAAATATATTTGTCCAGACATTTTCTTAGGGTGTGTTTATATCAAATGAAAAAAAAAATATATATATTAAATTAATTTAAAATATAATTATATATTTGTTGTATTATTATATATTTGTCATATAGATTATGTTAAATATTTACTAATGTACTATTCAATTGTGTATTTTAATTAAACCGAACATTTTAAACATGATTTCAAATTCCACTTTAAGAAAATATTGTAAGGAAGCTCAAGACCTTAATAATGACTAGACATTCTAAGCTCCTTCAGTAAAAAGCGGAACATGCTTGAAGATAAAAAGGAAATTAATTAAAAAACTCTTTTCATTTTTTACTAGCTACTTGCTCTGTAAGTGTTCAAGCAACCGTATGCTGTCACAAAGCAACAATGTATTGTATTGTTTGGAATAGCACTGTAGGGTGAGAGGTGTAATTACGCGCAAGTGATAAATAATCTTAGTTCTCAAGAACGATGGGGTGGATGGAAAAAATAACAGGTTAAATTTGTTACTAGCTTAACAGCGTTTTGTTATAATTTTTTACGTAGAAAATTATAATGATTTAATGCAAGTTTGAAACAAATGTGGAATATATTTTAAAAAGCTGCATTTATATTGTCAATGTATGAATTTTCCAACGAGCTTAAAGGTGCAAGATCCAATTTGCGACCTCAAAATTAGGCGGTAATCATAATTACCAAACTGTATATTTCATTTAAATCTATAAAATGTATATTGTGTTACTGAATATTGGTACTAAAATGATATTATATAGTATATATAATAATAAATACAGATATATTACTTTTCCACAAGTTTATCAAATATATATTATAGTTATATCGTGTGATATTCGTCTCGCATGATCGAGCGTTGTAAAACACGCCTTCGAAGGCAAGTGAGTCAACATTGCTGTGAATACGCCACAGTTTTATTCCACATATAGTAAACACCTTCAAAGATGAATTTGACTTGACAAACAAACTGTAGGTATGAGTATTTTAATATTTTTTCTCTTTGATCTTTTTGAATATATAAAAATGTTTCGGATCTCGACTCATTTTGAATCGAGTGCTTTCTGAAAAGGTTTCTTTTTGTGAAGGTGCTTTGTTTTCACACACTTTTTCATGGTAATATTCATATTTTGTTTATTGTGAATATAATTTAATAATAAATTTACTATATTACGCTTTAGTTAGCTTTTATTTGGACCTTTGTTAGATTTTAAAAAATATTTAGTAATGATATAACGTCTCGTAGGAAAGAATGTTCTATTAGGGTTTTTTTGTCATCTTTAATATCAAAACTGCTTCAACGCAATTCGGTTTAAAGATATTATTGTCAATTATTTTCTGAATTCATTACCAACAAAGGTAATAAACTGTTCACTTTTATACGTATTATAAACAAAATTTATTTTCATATACTGTTTCCTTCAAAAGAAATTAGCAAATAATACATGAAAATATAGATATACCGCGATGTTATGGCTCCTAGAAATGCGATAAAATTTTGTCACCGACAAACTTAATTTTATGGTTGACATAGTTGCTATAAAAACTTTATTACCTGTTTATTGTACGAAATCGATGGCGTGGGACCTGACTTCTTTTACTTGATGAACAATATAAGAATATATATATTGCTAATATAAAGAACCTAGACTAGTGTTAGCCGCAGTGTGACAGCGTCCGAATTTAAACGGGTTCGATTTCGTCACCTGGGAATGATTATATATTTTTTTTCATTTTCTCGCTCAGGTAAGACAAAACGAGGCGTTGAATTCCGCCATTCAACACAGAATGTCTCGAAGCACAGTACGAAGTGTCTCGACCTTAGGTACTTTCTGTCTAAGCTGCTGTGCGGGGCAAAAGAGTAAAGATAAATAAAAATATAATTGACTACACTTGTGATGATTTGAGTTCCTCTTTACTTGGAGACCTATTTGTGATTTGATTAAAGAAAACATTCCATTTTGGGCCTCTAAAATGGATAAATTGAGGAGAATAGAATATTTTACGTAAAAGAACCAATTCAATATTACTAGCTTCTTTGCTCATTTTATATAGTCATAGTATAATTAAATAAAAAAGAATACCAGTCCACAAACTCTATATTAAATAATAGCAGAGCACTAAATAAAAGCATTAACTTCCAGTTGTTCTACTCATTTTATCCACTGCTAACAGAACATCTGCTGTGGAAAAAACACTTTAATAACGTATTTATTATGAATAGTTTTTTATATTGAATTTATAATTTCTATATTTATTTCTATTTATATTTATGTTTCGCATATACAAGCTTAGAGGATTATTTGATTTTTTTATTTATTTATAGTTTCACGCTTTTATGCCGCATTTTATCTGCATTTTATCAAGACACTCCATACTTCGTCTTCCGCCAAAAACAAAACATGGCGTGTTGAGTGTCAGAACTCAACGCCGCACTTTGTCTTACCAGAGCGAAAAAGTGAAAATAATTTAAATATAATAACTCCCTCGAGTGGGAATTGAATCCACAACCGATCATATTTACAGTCAGATGCTGTCCCAATGCGCTAGGACCGGCCTTTATTTAAAAATAATTATTGAATATTAACTTAAATTAAGGTTGTTAATCATAACGAGACTGTAGTAATGCCTGTTTAAATACCACAAATTGAAATATAAATTTAGAGATTATTAGTAGTGTTCATGCCGTTTGTGTAGTCAATTCCGGGTAATTCACGTACGCTCTACATAATTAGTGACGTGTGTTACAGATTAATGTTTTAATCCGTTTGGTTTTAATTGCTTACACAAGTTTTTTTTATGTTCACACTTTTTATCCCGCATAGTAGGGTAGACAGAAAGAACCTAGTGTTAAGATATTGTGTACTGCGCTTTCCACTGAATTCAAGACTACGTGGTGGAACTCAATGGCGTACTTTGTTTTACTAGAGCGAGCGAATAATTTTAAATATAATCACACTCCCGAGTGGGGATTGAACCCACAACCAATCGTGTTTACAGTCCAACGCTGTCCTACTGCGCCTTGTCCTCAAAACCGGATTTTAGTTACTTTTAAAAGCGTTGAGCCGCGTCTATCAAACTAATGACAAAACTAGGTAGATTTAGTAATAAAAAAATTCGTTCACTACTTTACGCTCACTTTACAAGTGTGACTTAAGTGCCTACTAACGCCTCTCTTTGTCTTACAAGGAAAAAAGATATCATTTTGATTATTGTATATTAATTTATAGTATGTTATAGTTTATAGTTAATGTTTTAAAGTATTTAAACTTCGTATTGCAAAAAGCATGAGGTATAAACTTAAATTTTTTTCGACCTACCTCCATCTTTATAAAAACTTAAGATTCATTTTTCCAGCGAATAGTGGTTCATTTAAACATAAATTAGTTGACTATGTTGTACGTGGAAAATGATTATTAAATCACCTAAATGTATAACAAAAAAAAGTATGGTATATATTTTAATTTATTTACTATATATTTTGATTTGAAAAATAATATATCATTAATAGACGCAAAAAAATCATTTGATAGAGTTTTTGTCTGTCTGCCTGTTTATCTGTCTGTGCTTGTCAATCACACAAAAATGTAACAATAACTTATAGTCCGAAGGTTCATAAAAGATAGTTCTTATTCAGATATTCTATATAGTTTTCGTGTAAAAAATAAACTAATTGTATAACAAATCAACACTGTCTAATTACGTAGCCTACGCGCGCCCACCCGAATCAACAAGGAAATAAGCTTTTCCAACCTGACCGCCGCCGTGATTAACCATTGAAAATATATAGTTATCTCATGAAATGTCATGTGGATACTTGAAATTACTTGTGGACATCTATCTATAATCAGATATGGATACATGAAATTCCATGTGCAATATTTTAGTAATAATAAAAAAAATATTTTAGTAAGACGTAGAATCATTAAAATTTAAAAACATATGTATATATATATATATATATATATATATATATATATTGACTAAAGCTTATGATACAAAGAAGAACATGGGTGAGCGTAACAAAGCGTGTAGGTCAGTGCGCGTGACGACAATGTCGCGAGCGAATTAAAAAGTGAACCATCTAGCAATTACCATAGATAACCCTGTAGTTATTGTATTTGATTGTGTATAAACATGGCAATTTCGTTTATTAATGAGAAATTAAGCTTATTTTAACACCACACTTTGTCTTATCAAATTGAGTAAATACAAAGTGTTTTAATTATACTAACTAATTGTGTTTACAAGACGTTTACTTTCAAGTTTATTTAAGTCAGTCATGATGAAATCCAGTTTTTTAACATCATTAAAATTTAATACAATTGAAGGTGTATTGCAAAGTGACTGGCGATCGCAAAACGGTTGTGGGTTTCTGCTTATAATTTATTTCACTGATCCACTCAAACAAATTGCGTTGCAACTAGCACATTATTTCTAAAATGAAAAATCTTACTATTATCTCGGATGTAAAATTTTCCTATTTAGAATACATAAAAAAACATATATATACACACACATACACACACAAGCACACACACACATATCCGTAGAATAATAATTATTCGGTCATCTTGTATTTTAAACGCTTTTATAAGCACTTATTTTAACTAACATATTTCCTTGAAAATGGCAAAAAAATGCACATCTTGTCGTGTTTGGATCCAAAACATATAAAGCATGAACTCAATAATTAAAAAAGTGTTTTATATGCTTAAGTATAGAACACTTAAAAAAATAATACGTAAATAAAAATAAAAACTTTTGCATCAATCACACGTACAATGTACATAAAATGTCAAAATAACTTTAAACAATACCTGGTTTTAAAAATGATAAATGGATTTCTTTACACTGTACAAAATTTCCGACAATCCATAGAGACAATAGGGCAGTAAACATCACGCATTGTTCGCAAATATCGTGTTGACACAAAAATGAGGTGAATGCTGGCCTCTACTATTTGTTGCTTTGCTAAAAGATATATAATTTTTTTAATATATCAAAATCATAATTTGATCTTTACGTGTTTAAAATCTAGGCAGAACGAGAATTAACTCTCTAAACCTATTTTTGTCTCTGTCTCAGTGATAAAAGCGTCTAACTAAAAAATTACTAAAAATATATTATAATATGATATGACTAAATAAGTCATATTTTTAATAATAATTAAAATAAAACATATTATGTATTTTTTTTCTCTATTTCTTTTTCGACGCCCTGATATTTATTATTGCGCTTTATCAAATGTCACTACTTCATGGTCTTAATTTCATATTACTATGATAGTAATAGGAAATGTATCCTTAAATCACTACTATTATAGTTGATAATGGTTAAAGTTTTTAGCTTCACGCTTTTTGTATCGCATAGCAGAGTAAACAAAGAGTACCTAGTGTTAAGACACTCCGTGCCTCGCTTTTCACCGAAATCCAGACATTTTGTGTTGAGTTGTGATAAAAAACAAAGTACTTTGCCTTTCCAAAACGTGGTAGTATAAAAAATATTTTTAAATATAATCACTCCCCCAAAAAACGTATTAAATTTCTCATTTTATTAAATTCATCGCTAACTAGTGGTAGGAACAAAGCCGTTTTGTACACGGTCACTGACTATCAAATGTACCCGCGTCAACATTACGTGATTAATTAATGTGGAATTATTTATATCATACGCCTATTCTTGTTATTACTGACCTTTATCATTTATATACAAAAGAATTGGAAACTTATATATAAAAACATTCATTTAATCTAGTTGACTAATTGAAAATCTTAGTCGAAAATCTGATGTAAAATTCATACTTTTATAAAATTTGTTGTTTTATTTAATTATTAAGAAAGGAATTTAATTTTTATATGATCACATTAACAATGTTTTTGATTATTCGCTCTGGCAAGATAATACGTGGTATTGAGTTTCTTCACTCACCACGCTATGTATCGAATCAGACGAAAAACGAAGAACAGAGATTTTTGACTCTAGAATCTCAACTTACCCTAATGCCAGATAAAACGTGAAATCTGTTTCTTGGATGAAATCTATTATGGTCAAGATTATTTTGGCCAGACGTACAATTTAATATTCTGTTCGTCTATCTATATACAAAGTGGGTGGATTGAACGAAACTGTGCAGAATAATGACGCCCATTTAGTTCAATCTTTGTAAAATGTTGCCAAAATTCACTTTATGGTTGAAATAAGACTGCCCTTTAAACAGAAAACAAAGTAGAGTTCTACGATTTTCTTTCCTTTCACATATATAATGGCTTAGACCAGAAACAAAACAAATAAACTTTGTATATTATATATATATATATATATATATATATATATATATATATTTTTTCAAGAAACTTAAGATAAAATTTTTAGAAAACCTGATGTTGCACTTTTCAGTGGTCCATAGTCGACTGTACTGAAAGAATTATTAATTCGCGATTAATTCATTATTAGTACAATTTCAAATAGGTAAAAAATCGCAAAAAAAGTTCTATCTGGACATACCGTAAAAATGATCACTTCATAGGATAAGTGAAAATGAAAGACATTACATAAATCATTTAACTTGTTTTAATCGTCGCAACGCTATTTGGCTAAAGTGCAGTGGCTACTTTAACTGCTCTATTGGCCGTTTCACTGATTGAAAAACTTTTCTAATATTCCGCAGAACGATAACGTTAAAGTGGGAATTCACATGAACAAGCAAGTTGTGACATAGTTATTATAACATATAATTAAATATTCATTTTTCAACTGAAAGCAGCTGAAATTTTGATCATATTTTTTTTTCTTAACTTCACGCTTTTATCCTAAAGTACCTAATATTTTTCGTATCACCAGTTTTCAAGAACATATATATATATATATATATATATATATATATATATATATATATATATATATATATATAAATTTATTATTACTATTACATCTAACGTATATATCAAGGCAGGAAAAGAGTATTTAGTGTCCGGACACCCAGTTTTCCATACTCTTCCCTTTATTTTAATTAAAGCACCAATGATAAAGGATTATTTCAGCTAGAATAGAAATATTCTATATAAATACGACAAGATCGCGCTAGGGGCATTACAGGAGAGAGTATTGTACGTGACTTTATTACTATAAAGGTTATTCTATTACGGTCCGTTGAAATTTTATAGCACAGTATTAAGGATAAACAATATTTTATCTGTTAAAGTATAAAGCAAATGTTTTACTAGGTCGTTTAAAACTAAATTTGAATCGTTTAAATGTCTTGATAAAATTGTTCTATTCTCTTATTCAAGAGAGGATGCATTTATAAACAGATTCATATGACGTTTATGTTATTCATAAATCTGAAGACTCTTATAAATATAGACGTACTTGAGAATATTTTAATCATCTTTGGGTCGCAAATATTTGTAATAAATTTTCTACAGAGAAGCTAACAACGTAAATAAGTTATAACAAAAACATATAAGAATTTCGACGTAGCTGGTAACAGAACGCCTGGCATAGCGGTCAGAGCGCTTGGACGGTTTCCAAGAGGCGCGGGTTTGAATCCCGCTGCGTTCAAATTTTAATATGTTTTTAAACAATGTTTTCTTATCCGAAATGTGGAATAATACTTAAAAATAGTAAAATATTAAGAATGATTAAAAAGTAAATTTATAAAAACTTTTTTAAAAATATGATGTATTTTGAATTTATAAAATTACATACATTCTTTGATGTATAAAAGCTAGCTAAGCAAATTACTCGAGATATGTTAACATTTTAAATGCAGTACCGCAACAGTTTCAGAGACTAGCGGCCTTAAAATAAAAATAGAGAAATGGCAACACGCTATTAAAATTTATTTTACACTCTATTTTACTAACACCGGTTTACTCTTAAAACTTTTAATTACGGAGTTCGACTCGCCGCAAAAAACAGGTGTAGGAGAGAAATTTATCACATTTAGTTTCTAGTTTTAGACTTTACTTTAGACGACCTGGTGGAATGTGCCAGGCTAAATCTAGTAGTGGTATTCCAATCCCAGAAATATGCTCAATTATGTATTCTGGTTACCTCAATCTAATGATAACTTGTTATATTCAATGTATTTTAAAAATACACAATAAATCACAAATACCGGTTTTGGTTATTCAATAAAACTTCAAATGGCGATGTTAGCGGATGTATCAAGCGCGTTCTCCCAAAAGTCTCTGAAAGGTATCTCTTTAACTTTTTACATAGCTCACTGTCACTTCTCATACTTCTCAAACAAATAGAATTATGACCATAAACCAGCGCACTGATTGCCAGAGAAGCGAACAGACATAACTACCTGGCTTTTTTGTATTAGCTTCACGCTTTTATCCCGCATAGCAGGGTAATCAGAAAGTACTTTGTGTCAAGACACTTCGTAGTTCGCTTTCCACCGAATTTGAGACATTGCGCGTTGAGTGGTGGAACTCAACGCCGCATTTTGGATTTACTAGAGCGAGTAAGTGAAAATAATTTAAATGTAATATATATATATATATATATATATATATATATATATATATATATATATATGTATATATATGTGTGTGTCAGAAAAATAGCCGATGAAAATGAATCGCGTTGTCCTCACCGTCATTTCATCTATCGACATTTAAGCCGTGGCGCACTGGCAGTCTAAAAATGTTCAGTTGAATTTCAAATTAACCGGGTCGACCTTTCAAAAAGCGAATTCAATTTTTTCAGTGAACATGGTGGAAACTGTGGGAAGCTTACCTCTTTGCGGCTCATGGCGTTTATTGTCATAATGAAATTAGCATAGTAATGAAAAATATTGACCCTCAATATTCTTTGGCCTTTTTTCATTTGATATAATTTGGGTTGAAAGTCATTAACACTAATCTTCTGGCTAATAAGCATTTTGTCTCACATTCAAAATTATTTAATGTGACCTTGGTGTGTATAATCTCATTAAAAGAATATAAATACAAACATAAAAACAATAAAAATTGCTTCACGCTTTACCCCACAATAGCATGGTAGTCAGTGACAACCAAGGGTCAAGACACGCCATTGACTTCTTTCAAGCCGAAAATTGAGACACTGCGTGTTCAGTGGCAAACTTAACGCCGTACTTAGTTTACCAGAGCGTAGAAATGGAAATAAATTTAAATGAAAACAAATTTAAATATAATCTTTTTCACCAAGTAGAAATTGAACCCATCATCAACTGTCCCACTGTGCTACTGTTCAAATTAAGCATAATTGCAATAGTCCTCATATGTATTATAAGTCCCTTTTTCCCATTGTCCCATAAGTCCTTTTTTCCCTTTTTCACATTTAAAGTCACGAGCATATTGTATTGCCAAGATAGTCACGGCATAGATATGTGTTAATTTAAGCATTTAAAAGTTGAGATGAATGTAGACTACGTTTACAATTTACTACTAATGGGACAGACATGCCTCAGTTCCTTTAAAGGAATCACAATGCGTGTTGATGTTATTTAAGTTGTTGTTATTATATTTTAAAATAAAGTAATTTAGTATATACACTCAGTTTCAAGGGAAATGAACATCAAGTTTTTTTCTACTTCTACTCTACTGTTGTAATTCGGTAAATCACGTGGCGGTGATCAACTTACCAGAGTGAGAAAACAATTGAACCCGCAACCGTTGTCTTTACAGTCATACAATCTCACTGCACTGCGATGACTAAAGATTTTAAGGTTAAAATTGTAATAAAACTAAATTGTTAGCCCTCTTGTGAGTCTCAAGCTTTTGCTGAAACTTAAGAAGTACTTCATGTATACTTAAGTACTCGTTCAGCGAAGATAAAGATTAGGTAACACTCGTATATCTAGAAATTTGGTCTTTCGCTGTCCTGACATATTAAGACATTGTTTTCAACTTCTTGTTTGTTTTTAAAAATTCTATTTAATATCAGCAATAAAACTTGAATAGAATATAAATGTTTTTTTTACAAATATGTACAGTTTTTTTATTAATATACTGCTACATATGGAGGCTCACCGACATTCCAACTGGTGTGTTATGGTTAACTACTATGTTCAGCAGTTGACTTCTTCCGGCTGACTATTGTGAAGATGATAATGAAACATTACATATTTCTTTTAATATAGTCAAATTTTGACAGTAGGATCCAGTTGGGTATATATAGTTCGTATAGGAAATATTCAGTTACAGATAAACATAAACAAACTTACTTAGATCATTTTAGCTATACTTCATATAAATAGTAGAGTTTTTGAAGAAAACATATTTTGTTACTCCATTCTTACACAGTCATGATATATTAGGTAAGGAAGTGACAGTGTAAGACATAGGCTTCCGAACGGATATTATACGATGACCGATCCGCTTTATAGTACAGGTTTGACGTTGACTAATAGATCCGACGTGTCTTTGGATAATTAGTGTAAGTTTATGTGCATATCTAGTTGCCTAATGGTTGCCTATATTGCATAAATCAATGATATATTTGGATACAATTTCAATATATTGATTCAAATTCTACAGACACACTATTACTGTGTTATAATGAAGATGGTGAAGAGTGATGAGATTTTTGAAAGTAGTTAGAAAAACACATAACATTGTAGATGTTTAATATAATCGCTATCTAAATAAATAAAATGAAAAAATATTTAACTTTTTAAATAAAACTATTTTAAGCGGATTAATCGCGTGTATTTTGGTATTCGAAAATACATTTTTAAAAACGTGACGTTTCGGACACTTTACAGTAGTCCGTGGTCATAAATAGACTGAGGTGGCATTTGTTCTTTAGTTGATGCAAAAAATAGCTATATGAATCCACCGTGTGACGATACGTACTATACATAAGTATGTATGTTGATATATAATATATTTTGTACATATAAAAATAACGTCAAATATTATTTTATACAGTTTTTAGGCAGTAATAACATAATTTATAATTTAATTTTAAAAAAGAAACGGAGAGGCGTCAGCGTGATGTGCGTAAAAGGACGCTTTAGATTGTTATTATTTAATTTGGCATAACAGAAACATAAGAAGATAGAAGTGAATGTAATAATAATATTTAATAACGGAAATACATAGAAAGGTGGATAATTATTATTGTTTTTGTGGTATCCCTGGTCGGTAAGATTTGCTTTTGTATAATATGAAGATTAAAATTAAAATATTATAAATATATTTAAATAATTATTTCAATGATATTAAAGGTTTAGAATGTACATTCTAAGTGATATATGAAATTTGTAATATAAATATATATATCAAAGCGTCTGCCACCATCTTTGAATAGTGTTGTATGAACATATTATTATATACATTTACTAAGTATTATAAAATATTTTAATATTATACTAAGCACTACAAATAATAACTAATAAATCATAATTAATATAATATGATGTATTGATCGAATAAAGCATTTTATGGTTATATTTATATAATATTCTTAAACATATAGGAGATACTTCATGTTCTCGCGTTACGCGACTGTTGGTGTTCGGTGAGCGTTACAGCTTACTGATAACTGATGTCGCTGGTACAACCCAACGTTGCTTGACGTCACTGAGGCTGCTATATTTAACTTTGGTGAACTGCTATGGCGACGTTGGTTGGTTGTATCGAGTCTGCGGCTGTCTTGCGTTGCGTAAACGATGCTTGTATGGCGTCGGATGTTGTTATTACTTGTGACATGTGACTGTCGGGGTTCGATGAGCTTTATAGCTTACTGATAACTGATGTCGGTGGCGCGACTTGTACCTTCTCTGATGCTGTCTTGCGTTGCACATGCGACACCAGTACGGTGACGGACATAGATTCAACTATTTCCTTGTCGTTTTACACTCTTAGTGTGCGTTTCGTAGTATGTCTTAGTTGCCTCCTTATCAGGAGTGCTATACTATTATGTCACGAAACGCTGTAGTACGTAATGGTGTTTGTCTAGCGCCTTGTTTGTGATAGAACGCATTACCAAATTTAATTGTTGGTTATGACAAGCGACTGCTACGTATGTGCTGTGCGTGAATATAACACAATCGGCCGCCTAGCGGTTGTGCGCCTGAACTAATATGTGAACCGGCAAGTAATATTGGTCTGACATGTCAATCGACGTATCATCAACTTATATTGGTCTCACAAATCAATAGACGAAATATATTGGTCTCAAAAACCAATCTACAACGTACAATGGACTAACGAACCAATCTACTGCATAATATATTGGTCTCCTAAACCAATTCAAATATATAAATATAATATATTCTTAATATAATAATCATAAAAAGTACGAAAGAAATATCTTAAGCAATTTTAACAATCGAGTATAAATCTCATTGAGGGATCCTTACACGGACGGAACAAATGATGAATAATTGTTCGTTGCAAAGGCATTGTAAGTAACATATACGTTCGATGTTCCGTTGCGTCCCTATGGGTTCACTCTGAGGTTGGTCGGGTCCACCGGTCGGTCGAAATTCACGGCATATGGCGGGGAGGGGTCATTAAGCTATTTTCCCTTTAAATAAGACGCATCTTCGGCTTTTCTTTAAAAAAGCTGGTGATTACAACAGAATATCTAACATACTTATAATCTCTTACTATAATCTGTTTTAAAAGTTTAATTAAAGTAAAGTTCTTGACACTGTTGCTTCTAAATCTCTAAAAGATCTTAAGTTATCGCGAACACGACGATAATGGGTCCTAACCGAGAGACGTATCATGTGCCATAGTAGTATTGAATTGTAGTACTTAAATAGTTTTATTTTAGCATTTGTTGTTAGATAATCGTTTCAACCACCATTTGTTTGTTCTTGTTTCATGTACTGTCCTGGATTGTTGCGGAATGAGCTGACTATATCTTTGTTTCTGGTGTAGTGGATTTGAGATTTTAAATTTTTTGTAAGAGGTCCCCAGGTGGTAGAGAGTTTCAAACCATCTTCTCTATTGCAATTAGGATATTTTTGAATTTCAATAAACTCGCGAATCAATTTAGGAATATATCTACTTTCCCTATGGTTGGGCTTATTCATTGTATGGTCACACATAGCTGACTACAATACAGGCCCATTCTTGCCATCAATGATGTGTGTCCTTCACTCTAATGCCGATGCTCCTCTAAAAACGCCGGTTTTCCAAAAATGTATTCTCGAATACCAAAATATATGCAATTAACACGTTTAAAATAGAATTATTTAAAATGTATAAAAATTGTGAAAAACAATCATTTTATGATTTAACAGTATGTATGGATATAGTATAAAATGAAATGTTTTTTATAATGCTTTTTCACAAAGTTTTTTATAATGCTACTAGCAAAAAATTAAAGTTATATGTTAGTTTTATTGGTAACGATCGTCTTCAATATATTATTTCTTAATCGTCTTTAATATAAAATTGTATAGTTTCTCACTGGTTGAAAGTTGCAGTTTAACTTGAGATGAGTAAGAGAGTACTGATATATATATCAGAGATATATATATATATATATATATATATATATATATATATATATATATATATATATATATAAATATATATATATATATACATACATACATATTAATGGCCCCTCCCCGGCATATGCCGCGAACGTATATGTTACTTACAATGTCTTTGTAAACGAACAATTATAAGTCATTTGTTCCGTCCGTGTAAGGATCCCTCTAAGAGGTTTATTCTTAACACGCTTTTAAATACATATCTCGATTGTTAAAATTACTTACGAAATTTTTTCGTACTTTTAATGATTATTATATTAAGAATATATTATATTTATATATTTGCATTGGTTTGGGAGACCAATATATCATGGCGTAGATTGGTTTGTGAGATCATTATATATTATATTTCAGTTTGGTAAACCATTATGAGTCGTAGAATTTAGGGTTTGTGAGACTAATATACGTCGATTAGCCTGCTAGACCAATATAAGTAATATTCGCATATCAGTTCAGACCCACAACCACTAGGTGCTCGATTGTGTTATATTTACGCATAGCACATACGTAGCAGTCGTTTATCATAACCAACAATTAAATTTGGTCTTGCGTTCTATCAACAAACAAGGTGTGAGACACACAGTCGAACACCATTACGTACTACTGCATTTTGTGACATAATCGTATAACACTCCTGATAAGGAGGCAACTAAAACATACTACGAAACGCACACTAGGAGTGTAAAACGACATAGAAATAGTTGAATCTATGTCCGTCACCGTACTGGTGTCGCATGTGCAACGCAAGACAGCATCAGAGAAGGTACAAGCCGCACCACCGACATCAGTTATCAGTAAGCTATAAAGCTCTCCGAACCCCGACAGTTACATGTCACAAGTAATATCAACATCCGATTCCATACAAGCATCGCTTACGCAACGCAAGACAGCAGCAAACTCGATACAAGCAATCAACATCGCCACAGCGTTTCATCTGAGCCAACTATAGCAGCGTCAGTGACACCAAGCAACGTTGGTGGTGCCACTGACATCAAAACCCCGACAGTCGTGTAACGCGAGTACACGACGTATAGCATATATATATATATATATATATATATATATATATATATATATATATATATATATATATACATACATACATATATATGCTAGTATATCGTATTCAAGAAAGCGTAATACATTTACTCAACTTGTCACTTGTTAGGAATAGTAATTAGCGTGTAAAACTGCACTTTGAAGTAGTTAAATTACTTTTGTCTTTATGGTTTGCTTCCAGTGTAAGTAGAATTCTACTCAGGTCTTGTGTTTTACTTTTTATTTGACTTTTAAATGCAAAAAAAAAGTTGAAAAAAAATAATGAGACGCCGCCGCTGCAAAGTTGAAAATATACACGTGTTTCATTAGATTTTTGTTTTCACTTTGAGAAAGTAATATACTTAGAGGAGTTAGGCATATTTACGTGTATTTGATATTTTTTTGATTCTTTTTTCGATTGGTTTCCACATATTTGTGGAAATCAAAAAAAAACATTCTTTTCCATATTATGCAAGAGATGTGTAAAAATGATAAAGTTTTTATACGAGCTCTTCAGACAAGATGTAGTTTTTGAATCTTTCGTTAATTTAACAACATGAAAGATATATGAAAATAAAACAAAACATTGTTAATGTACTATTTATTCTAAAATATAATTGTAACACACAAGCATATGTTTAACAGATTGTTGAAGCTAGCACTGCATCTACTTATATCCTTCTGTGCATCATACGAATGCCACCCCTATTTCCTAAGTATATAGCCCATAATCGTATGTTCGACTGCAATTATTTTCATGTGAGTTTCATCTTCAGGACTATTAATCCTCTAACCTTAGACTTCCTTGTCTTGACAAGATAAACAGGAAGTCGTGAATCATCAGCGAGGCATTGTCGTTACTAGGGTGGCGGATGTGAAGAAAATGCTCCATCACTGGCCTCGTCCAAGCCGGATATGAAGCCTGTATCGCCATGTCTTCATCATATAAATGACATGAAATTGCCTCTACCAAAGTATGTTTACTGCAGCTTTAATTTGAGACACGATTACTACATATATTTAAAAAATATATTATGACATTTAAACAGTAACAAAACTATTTTGCGCTTATAATAAGTAATTAAAATTGTAATTTTAACTATATCTACCTAAATTTGGCATAGATAGGGGGATAGTTAGCTCAGTTCCAAAATGTTTATATATTTACTTATGAAGAAAATCCCTGATTTTAGCAGATAAAATATAAGTTTTAGGCTCTTAAGCGAAATATTTAAATTTTTAAAAGTTTATCCTAGAAAACTTTTCAAATGATTACTCACGAAGCAATTTTATTCTTACATTTCAAACATTAGACATATTCGGTATCTTGGTTTATTAAAATGATTTCAAAGAAACGTCTAATACCTAAATTGATTTCCAAATCTACTAAAGCGAGTAATCCTTTTCAAAAGCAAGTTACAAATAATTTCAAATTAATTAAACGGAAACGCTGACGAGGGTACAATCGATATCACACTTTGACCATGTGGAGCTCAAAGTAACAATTGATTCTATATATGTATAGAATTATAAAACATTTAATTTATAGGGACATTATTAACTTAGGTTATTGGATTTTGGTATTTTACGAATATAATGCTGTCATGCTGGCTTAGTGTAAATGTTCATTTTTTATTCTTTATTCATTACTTATAATGAGATTTATATATTAACTAGCGGCATAATCGCTTCTGCATCTGCTGAAACTACACTATTATATTATGTACTTAAATGTGATATTGTCATATTTTTCCCCCTGCTCCATAAGCCATAAAGTGTCTATTAGACATTTTTGGCGCTCAAGTCAATCATATCGTTATAATTTTGAAACTATTTTCTAATCCTAAATGTGGAATAACACCTTAGAAATAGTAAATATTAATTTTGAAAAATTTGGTCAAATTACTTGGTGTAAAAGACACAGTTAATCTATATTAAATGCTTAAAGGTTTGATAAATTTTCTAAAATGTGCATTGTAAGAAAGTATTCAATTTATTAAAAAAATATAGTTCACTATTTTATTCATAATGGATCTCACATAAATATCATACATATAAGCTATCAAGGGTGTTTATTTAGAATTATTTGAGTCAAACAATCTCACACTGCATCACGTTTGCGTAACTGCAATGGATTTTAGCTGAATTAATTGGTATGTATCATTTTTTATGACTAAGTCACAAAAAAATGTAAATTGTAGTCTATATATTCTTCTGATTTACCACCTATGATACCTAATAATAGTGAAGTTCCATCCAAATGAAACATACATCCTGAGAAACTTTTGCTTTTATAATATTAGTAAGAAGACTATCGACACTGTCAGCCAGCGTCTTACCGCTTTACACGCTCCGCACAATAATGCGAGCTTAGTATTTGCCGTTATTATTTTAAAACGATAATAATTCCTTGCATATTGTATGTAACCAAATACCGTCAAAGGCAATTTTGTTTAAATATAAGTGCACGTGATAAATAACTTATTAAATTTGGATAAGGATTAATATTTACTTTGTTAAAACGCCTTCGCAAATAATACATTATTTTATAACTAAAAATATAAACATAAACAATGTTATAGTGAGTCAACCATTAAAACTAGACATTTGCTGTCGCGGGCTTTTTTTTAGAACTTTTACAGAGGAACAATTTTGTCGTACATAATTCTTGAGTAACTTTGATCGTTCGCTCGACGCACGCACAGTAAATTTTAAAAATATACAAATTTTCACAACATTTATTACGGCTTCACTCTCATTAGCCGTAGAGCATTGTTACACATCTTATAGCCTTACTCAATAAATGCGGTATTCAACACAGAAAGAATTTTTCAATTCTAATCAGACGACCCTGAGATAAGCACGTTCAAACAAATAGACAAACAAACAAACAAACAAATAGACAAGTAAACCAATACACAAGCAAACTCTTCTGCCTTATATTATTAGTATAGATTGATATAATTATATAAATATTTCGTTTCGTTTTCGTTTTAATTATTTTTATGACTGAGGTCACTGTGTCATTACTGACACTGACAGTGATTGACTGAGTGACTGACATTCTCATTTCCTTATCTCTATATTGCTTAAAATAATAAAATACCGTGTCGAAATTTTTGACTTTACTGATAGCGTGAACCAAACAAAATGAACACAAAATGAACTCAAGATGGCATTAGGTATCAGTAACGTTTTGCCTGTCAGCATTGCGATTTCTCTGTGAGCATCGTTAAAATTTAACAAAATAATTGACAATCCGAATTTTGCTGATGTGTGTCGTCGACTCCAAATTTTTATTTGTTTTATGTTTTATGATATAATTACAAATTATACACAATATTTAGGATAGTAAATATTAATATTTCAGATTTAAACTTTTATACTATTAAAAAATTGTAATCAACAAGTTATATGTTTGCATCATTTTGAATATTTCACACAACCGTTTCCTATATAAATCGATGGACTGTTTCCACGAAGCGCGAGTGCTCGTGAGATGTTATCTTACATTATATTTTTACAATACAATAAAATGAAGAAGAAATTGTTTATCTCCGACTTATGATCGAAAATACCCGTTACTTTGTTATCAAACTACTGATGTAATAATACTATTTTTCGCATACGAATCATTCGGATGTCATTAGCGTTATTTATGAGAGCGTCGTAGCGTGGACGCAGGCATCGAAACGAACGTGACCGTAATACATGACATTTATCAAGGCCTATTCTTATTTGGCTGCTGATTACTCTTATAATATCCTTACTTTACTAATATCTTATCCTTTATTTTATGAAGTAGAATTATTTTGATATTAATTAAAAAAGTTTAGGTTTTTAATTAAAAAAGTTGAAGTTTAAATATAAGAGTACTCCAACGAGTTGAGAAAAATAGTGTTCAAAAAACAATATTCCTCTTGCCAGTCGTTACCTAACCTATGTATTAAGTGCTTAGAATATAAAGTTGTGAAACCTTAATAATAAGATCTTTCTATTTTTTTAATAATTTTAAAGTCAGGTCCTAAGAGCTTTTCTTCATATTTTTTTTGAAAATGAAAGTACAATAAAAAATAATTTTGTACATAAAAATAATCTTGTTTATTGATTTTCAACATTGTATGTATGTATTTAGTTATTACTTTTCTTTTCTATTAGTTTCATGGTTACATCCCGCAAAGCAGGGTAGGCAAAAAGTACTTAGTGTCAAGACACTCTGTACTCTGTTTTCCTCCGGATTCGAGACATTGCGTATTGAGTGGCGAAGTTCAACATCGTGCTTTATCTTAACAGCGAAGAATTGTAAATAACTTAAATATAATCATTCCTCCGAATAGGAATTTAACCTATAATCGGTTTCCTTTACCTTCGAACACAATGCCACTTCACCAAAGCCATATAAACTAGGACATATAGGGTACTTCTTAAAAATATATCAATAAAAAAATGAGAAAAAACAAAAAAGTTATAAATCAAATAAGGGCAAACGATAAGTAGAACAAAAGTTGTGATTTTGTTCTCCACGAATATATACTCGTGACATGAATTTCATATTAATAATGTAATACGTTACATAGATATTAAAATCGCTTTCTCTCTTTACCAAAAACTTGTAGGTTATTAAGTGGGTGTGTCTAATATTTTCAATTACATTTGATAGATAGGAGTGGATTCAAATAGAGCTGTATAGTCTGTGATTTTGAAAATGTTTTTTTAATGCATAACTTTCCGGTTGAATTTGACAAAACGCAGTTTGCCTAATTGAGGCCGGTAAGCCATCGTCTGATTGTAAACGCAATCAGTTCTGATTTTAATTCTCATTCAGGGGCAAGAGTATATTTAAATTATTATCATTTCTCATTCTTATAAGATAAAGGGTGGTGTTGAGTTTTACCACTCAAAATGCCTTGAATTCGGCGGAAATTGATGTGCGGAATGTCTTAAGTACTTCCTATTTACCTTGCTATGCGAGATAAAAGCGTAAAACCTAATCAAGGCAACTTTTGAGAAAATTAAAATAAACATGTTATCCTTCGTCTCTCGCCTGATAAATCCTGCTTGAAGAATTGTACACGTATCCATATTCCATGATAATAAACTTCCAGAATAACGACAGGTTACCTTAAGTGTTTTTGAAATATTTTAAGCTACGGTCCTACTTTTTTAGGTTCCTTTTAAATAAAAATAAATTAACAATATTTATAAAAAAATATAATATTTGAGATAGAGAATTAACAGATAAAATAAATTAAATATGCTCTCTACCACTTGGGACCCACTTATAAAAAAATTAAAATCTCAAATCCACCACATTATAGACAAAAATACGGTCACCTCATTCTGCAATCATACAGGACAGTACGCGTGGCAACTAAGAAATAGATGACGGTAGATTGATATAATTATTTTTTTTGTCAACTGACAGACAAATGCCACCTCAGTCTACCTGTGACCACGGACTACTGTAAATTGTTCGAAATGTCAGGTTTTTAAAAATGTATTTTCGAATACCAAAATATACGCGATTAATCCGTTAAAAATAGTTTTATTTAAAATTTAATAAAGTACTTCTAGTTTTTCTACATAAAAGCGAAAAAAAGCTTATAGAAAATTATCGATTCGAAGAAATTATAATTTATATTTTTAGTTATCAATAAAGATTTTTAATATATTATGAATATAATGAATTTTTCATTTTCTTTACGTTACTAAATTTATACTGCATTTTTTCGCTCGCATCGGACCAACACGTCGACTTGTCAGCCCAACCATTCTATGTAACGTATAAAAGTCAAGGAATGCTAACACTTTACAGTAGATACTGTTTCTGCCGACCTTTATAAAATAAAAAAAAAACAAGTACACGCTATTAAAATTTATTTGACGGTCTATTTTACCAACACCGGTTTACTCTTAAAACTTTTAATTACATACTTGGATTCGCTCCATAAAATTACGTAAAATAAAATATATTGCACGTTGCATCCTGCTTCTTTATAATTTGTGTGCCGTTCTCGGAATTGTGGTTCTTTAAAAATTCAAAGTTGGGTTAGAATTGCTTTTACTAAGCGAGTTTACAGAAAATAACTAGATAGGTTTATGTAAATAGCATTATGCGATATCAAGGCGATTTATTTACATGTAGCATTCTGGTCTGGGACTCGTCTAAATTAGGTTAATTTGCTAAATTGATTTTGATGAAATTTTTTCCAAATACTAATTTACTATCTCCTTTAAATATGTAAAACCGAACAGATTGTTCTTGATGAATATTCTCCATGTGTTAAATACACAATGTATTTGTCAATAACACTTTGCATCAATTGTGCGGAAATAAACTCTGATGTAAAGAAGAACTTATTTTTTAGAATTATACAATACATATTTTGTCAACTAACTCATAAAAACACGAGTTATAATATAAAATGAAAATATTTTAATCCGACCAATTAATATTACACAACAAACATTCCATATCAACATCTAAAGCTTAAATTGCTTAATCTAGGAACTATTCAACAACAATATTGTTCAATAATCGCCTTCCGAGAAACCGATTGAAAGCATAAATGCTGAGATTGCACACGTACTTTGAGAATACTGCACGCATATCCATACCATATAGTAGATAATCACAGTGCACGCCTACTTAATTGTCTTTCGGCTATTGAAGTGGATACGTAAACTGCTCTATTGAAAACTACGCTTACATATTGTGAACTGGCTCGCAGCCAGGAGATTATCATGCCGGCGCTCCGATATTTCTGTCTCACGTAGTCCTATTCCGGCAATCGAAAAACTTTTATAATATCACATTCTGGAAATGCTAAGGAGTTCCGGAATGGTCTGGAGATTATGATGTGCAGGCGTTATTACCCTTGGCTTGCGAAGTTGTTTGATGTTTTGGACTTTCTTTCCAAGTTAGTTTTTGGATATGGAAAATATTTTTTAAATGTTTTTTATTTTTTAAATGTTCCTGTGTATGACAAAATATTATGAAATTTTTATTTATAATTAGTTTTGTGGCATATGTTGATTTAATCACTATTAAAACGTAAATATACGAGATAGTATTCTTTAAAAATTGCCAACAATATGATAAAATATTCATGCTGTAAAAGAAAAAAAACATCTTACATACGAAATATGAAACTTTGCTACATGGATCGCGAACCAATTTTGTAAAACCAATTCATAAATTTATTTACATTTAAAACAGGTTTTTACGATAAAAAATCTTTAATAATTTAAGGCGTCCCGCAAACAGTCGCAACTTATCCGGGGATAGTCACGTACGGGGCCCGTAACGCAGGTTAATGAATTCTTCTTACCTTGTTTGAAATAGCAAGACTTCACAAAGAACATTCATTAAACGAATCTCGACTTATGCGTGTTGTGGCATACAGAACGTGATGTTTTAGTTTCCACGAACTGATACATAAATTAGCGATATTTTTCGTGTTTTAACCGATTTCTTTTTTATACAATGTTGAAAGTTTCTTCAATGAAACAAATAATGATAAAACTAAAACTGTGTGACGTAAATAATCGGTAACATTTCATATTAATAAAAAAAGTCAATATGTTTCTTCTATTTTTGATAATTTACACATTTGTTAATTATTCATAAAATTTCAAACTTTTTTTTATAAAAAAATAATACAAATGACTCTGATGGTAAGTGGTTTATCTGATCTTCGCCCATGGACATCCACAGCATTAGTATTATGTACGCGTTGGTGGCCTAGAGACAGATGGAAGTGAGAGGAGATACTGTAGTGGCCCTGGCAGCCAGAATTGACCTGAACGACACCAATACACTCTGAGGGAAAAAATAATTGGGAATAGGGAAAGCTGACTTACATTACATCCAACTGGAACACATCATCAAATATTTGGTGGATCGTTATTATTATCATAGTGTCCGCCAGTCGAAGGTCTACTCTAAAATTACTGCAACATATTTTTTTCTCATTTTCAGTACATAAAATAAATCCCATACAACTGAATGTTCCTGTATATCAATATCTACATACAAAGCAAACAAAATAATCTTAACAACTGAGCTTGTTTCAAATGATGACGGTGTATATATGACTAAGTTACAATATTTTTCTATTAATATATCGTATATAATTGGAGTATAAAATTATCCAGTTTATTATTGCAAAACAACAAAATAGATATTTTCCTTCGCGCTCTTTAGCAGGTTAGTCTGAGAGAGCATAGTCAAGATCTTCCGTTGTATACTTTCTGCCAGAAATTGAAACGTTGTGTTCAGTTACATATCTAAATGACGCGTTTTGTAACAATAGCCTAGATATGTTACTCTCAAGGGGGTATCGAGCCAACGAATTGCTTTTATAGGTTTTATAAAACTGAATTAAATGCATTCACTTAGTAAACAGATACTAACGAATCATATTTTTTGCACGTATAGATTGAGATTTGAAAATAGAAAAATGAATATGCGATTTCATTTTGAATATTTTTTACTTGTATTAATATTGAATTTTATCTGGTCGTTAGGTAGACATCGTTTTTATTTTAAAACAACGTTTCGTACTAAAATATGTAATTTTTGTCTTATGTATTGTGAACGGTTGGCAAATTGGGTGCGTAGGAGCCACGGCCGTACGATCATTACTATGCAAATTTCATTGTACCAATAAACGGCACGAGCCGCGCTGCCGCAAAGAGGTTAGCTTTCACGAGCTTTTTTACCATGTTCATGTTAAAAAAATTAATTCACATTCCAAAAGGTTGGTTTGCTATATTTGAAAGTAAACTGGTTTTTTGTATATTTTATCACTATTTTTTATAAAGCTGATCTTTAATAAAAATATTTTATGATTAAGAACTCGTCCGTTTGTTCTGTTAGCTATACGTTTTTATTTACTTCATTTTGGTATAAACAAGTATAGCACAGTATATTTTTTAAGTATTTTAATATGTAAACATTTTTGAAAAACCGTATAAAAATTTGAACGCAGCGGGATTCGAACCCGCGCCTCTTGGATACCGTCCAAGCGCTCTGACCGCTAAGCCATGCGTTCATGGCACGCATGGCTTAGCGGTCAGAGATCAGGTCAGAGCGCTTGGACGGTATCCAAGAGGCGCGGGTTCGAATCCCGCTGCGTTCAAATTTTTATACGTTTTTTCAAAAATGTTTTATGGATATGGAATAACACTTTAAAAATAGTAAATATTTTAATATGTATTTCAGTAGATGACGTCACTTGCAACAATAATATGCCTGATCGAATGGCAGTGGATGTAGATCTTACTTAGGGAAAATGTAATTAATAATAATTGTTCTTATACTCAAGCACCGAGGCGAAATGTATAAGAATACGCACTATGTGTAAAAAATCATAAAGTAACTAGTAGAGTTTTGAAGACGCATATAGGGAGATACCTTACAATAATATATCTATATTTATACAAATATATTACTGTATGTATTTTTATATAAATTCTAGGCTAAGAATTAGCCTACCATAATATACTGTATCACATTTTTATATTTAATATATATTTAATATATTTTTATTTATAACAATAGGTATTGATTATAGTTAAATTTAAATAAGTTGTCAAGTGTTGTCATTGCAGCTTTTGAGCTCGCACATTTTAGTATTACGGTCATAGAGAGCAGACAATACTAAGAATCAAGTGCCTTCCAACAAGAGAGGATAATCAACAATCGCACCAAATGACCCAATACATCAACGTCGCAAGTACACGGAATTGTACGTGATGAAACGTGCAATATTATCAATACAAGAAGGAAAAGAATTTTCCCTCGTTTACCAGATGTCAAGAAAAAATATTTTTCAGTTTGACCCCTGTGTATGAAAGCTTGTTTACGGTTCTCTAAGAAACACTTGTTATAGGAAAATATTAATAGAGCTAACTATGGCTTAAAGAAAAAATATAGTTATATAATAGATTATATGCATATAAAATAATTGTGGACATGATAAATAATTTATTAAAAAAAATAATTACTTTTTGCCCGTCTATTATGATAAAATATGATATTAAGTTACACTACTTAATTTCTATACATACTGCGAAACTCAACGCCGTGTTTCGTGTCACCAAACCTAGAAAGTTATGATGAGGTAGGTGCATGACTATAGTTATTTATAGATTGCTTTAGGATAT
Organism: Dryadula phaetusa; assembly: GCA_032432895.1. Taxonomy (NCBI): domain Eukaryota; kingdom Metazoa; phylum Arthropoda; class Insecta; order Lepidoptera; family Nymphalidae; genus Dryadula; species Dryadula phaetusa. Next base: position 1,054,177 of record JAOYRS010000059.1, read on the forward strand.
GAATATAGATAAGTTTGTGGTAATCTGATTTTGGATAATTTACTTAGATAATAGATATCGCATGCGGCTATAAGCTCGTATAATTCAATTATATGATACTGTTGTGTGCTTGTGTGTTATATATATTTATAATGAAGAACTGAAAGCCTTGAGGCCATGACGCACTGGGACAGTGTCTATAAACGCGATCTGTTGTGGGTTCGATCCTCACAAGAGGGAAAGATTGTATTTAAATTATTTTCATTTCCTCATTTTGCAGACACAATGCGTGGCGTTGAGTTCCACCACTTAACACACAATGTATCCAATTCAGCGAAAAACGAATTATTGAATTTCTTGACATTAGGTACTTCTTGTTTGTCCTGCTATGAAGAATAAAAGCGTGAAGCTAAAAAAATACATTTGATCCATTATAGTACGTATTAGTATTAGACCATGACCATTTTTTAGAATTTTATAATGAAGAGTGCTATTTTTTATCCATACTTCCATACTAATATTATAAATGCGGCTAAACCGCTAAACCGATTATTATAGAATTTTGTATAGATATACTTGAAGTTTTCGGGATGAACGTTTACTATTTTTATCTCCTTTTGTAGTTTTTCCACAAATTTCATTGTTTCACGAAGAGGTCACGCAAAATGGGCTTTCTAAACGCTTACGCGACGTGCACTGGCTAAACCTTATGCGATCCAAAACAAAATATACCAAAAACAAAGTGTCCTTTTCAAAAATGATAAAAACATAGGTGGAACATTAAGGCTAGAATCAGTTGACGTACCCAATTTCCGCGGATCAAGTCGCGATTAAAGCTATCATTTATATAAGTGAAGGGATACAGTAACCTCAGAAGACTAATTCAATATTTCAGGATACGCTTAATTCTCCTACCAAGAAAGTTGGTCATATTCTTCTTCACTTTCCGCTTTCAGGCTTTACCAATTAAACTGTCATAATGGAATTTCCATGTATACCACAACACTATGTTACATGTTATCTGTTCGCAAACCGTTTCCGGTTAAGACCCACATGAGCTATGGGGATTACACCCGTCGACCATTACCCAAAGGCTAAATTTTGCGTTCAATTTCAGTGTAAGCGAGATGAGATCCTGAAACGGAAATCTAAAAAGCAATCAAACGACAAAATAAGTGCCTTGATAAAGCGTTGTGCATTACAGTCACGTATACGAGGCGACGCCGACGCGTCCGTGGCACGACGCACTCATAAATAACACTAATGACATCCGACTGGTCTGTGGTATCCCAAAAAATAGTTATCAGCTGCAAATCGATGTAGCAACACGATATTCAATTTCCCGTTAAATATACAATATTATACGTATTTTGAGATAGCAAAATAAATTTAGGGTCGGCTTCATTTGGTTTAATTAGGTGTCTGTTGGTATTGGTCGCGGCGGAGTGAGACAGCCAGCGTATGACTGTAAATGCGATCGGTTATGGGTTCGATTCTCACTCGGGAGAATGATTGTACTTAAATTATTTTCCTTTCCTCGCTTTCGCGCTTGATAAAGCGCAACATTGAGTTCCGCCACTCAACACGCAATGCCTCTAATTGTACGGAGTGGCTTAGCACGGTTCTTCCCGTGCGGGATAAAAGCGTGAAGCTAAAAAAAATAATTGTAATACTATAATTTCTGAATGGAAATCAATCGTAACCATAAAAAAGTAATGGTAAGGTTCTTAGTCACCACAGTTATTAATAAAACAAGTAAACAGCTTTAATTGAGTAACTTTTTTGTTTTCATACTAAGCTATCGACTCTATTAATCTATACTCATTATATGAAGATAGATGAATGCAGTAGACATGCGATCTCTTTGTCGGATACACGGAGTCAGTTTAGTATTTTCGTATATACAACGACGCAGAATGGCAGGCACAAGCGTGAATGTCGTGGTAAGAATGAAGAAGAACGTGCTCAGGTGATTTGGGCACGTTGAGAGTATGAGTGTGAAAGAATGGTAATCAAGATATATGAAGCAAAGGTGAGTGGTACGAGAGGTCGGGGGAGACCTCCAAAATCACAGTATCGAAGACCCCGCGAAGGGCATGTATAAAGAAGATAATGTCTGTGGACGAGTCGAAAGAGGTATGCAGGGACCGTAGCATTTGGCACTCCGTTGTCTCTGACTGCCCTGCAAGGGATAAAGCGTGAAGCTTAAAAAAATAAATAAAAAAATTCAAACACAAAAGTCAATCGCGTCACAAGCAAACACTGTCCCCACTTCGCCACGACGGCCTTTGTTATTTTAGTTTACTAATTACATCATTATGGGGAAAGATAATGTTCGTTCTTTATTTACTATGTTAATTTTTAAGCACTAAGCATAATTGAAAATTTGGTCTTTAAAGAAAAAAAAACTTTTTAAGAATTTTTGCATCATATACTTAAATCACTTCTTTACAAACATCGCAAATATCTAGCTAATAAGATGATCATTTACTTAAATTTTTATTGTCAATTGACTCACGTTTGTAGTACGTACGTACGGAGAAAAGTAAATAAAAATGTAACTAAAGCTTGTATATATATGCTAAAGATATATTTATATTTTTACCCGAATCGTAAAAAAAAACTCTTTTTAAACTGTGGGCTCAGTTATTTGGAATTTAACTGGTCACATTTAAATCATCCGAACACCGTTCGAAACGATGAACAAAATTGCTGTGCGGACACAACTATTATATACATTTAGATTTTTGCGTGAATTGTTGAAGTCTGTTGACTAAAAATTTTTTTTAAAAAATAGCTTTTTAAAAATAGCTATTTATATATATATATATATATATATATATATATATATATATATATATATATATATATATATATAGATATAGATATATCTATATATAGCTATATATCTCCCAAATCAGCAACATTTTCATAATTTCAGAAGAAAGTCTTAATAACACCTTTAATTCTATTTGTAAAATTAACAATGGTTTTAAAAATAATTAAAAAATACGTTTTAGAAAAAATAGAGCTCCTTTTATGTAGATTTTAACACAAAAAATAGATAGAAGTGTTTTTGAATTGATAAAACATAGATATCATAGTAACACAAAATAGCAATAAAAATAAAAAAAAGAATATTATAAAAAGCGAAACAAGAAAGGGAGTTTTAGATATTATATTTGAAATATTAGTTGCTAGAAATTGTTAAAAATAAAATATATACAATAATAAATTGAGTTAAATATTTCTAGCATATTTCAAAGATGCTTTTTTGACTATTTCACTATTACCATCTATGGATAAAAACGTCAAATCTTTAGTAGAATTTTAAATGAAACTGGTTGGTCTTTTGAAAATCAGATTCAACAATTGCACTGGACGAAATATAAACGTTTAAAACTAGCCTGTTTGCGGCAGCGTGGCCTTGTCGTTATTGGCTGAATGAAATTAGCATAGTAAAGAAAAATATTGACTGTAGAAAGACTTTAGTCGGCGCCCAATTCCCCGGTGCTTCGAATATATAATGCATTTTTTATCCGTGTTTCTATTATATTTTTTTAATTGAATAATTTTGATGTTGTTTTTAAAAATATTAATAGTTAGATTACTTTTCAGATTATAATTTGGTACATTTTCTTATTTTTCTGTTATTGACATAATTATAAAAGTACGTTTATTATTAAGGTTAGTTATGAGGCTAACTTCAGCGTTGGGTTCAGCCATTCAATCATTTTTTGGGCGAAGGCGTTTCACTATGTTTTGTTTCCTAATAAAATACAGACAAGGCTGTATCTTACAATTAAACGCTGTTTTACTCAATCGAATGTTGCTACTATCACGTATAATACCTAACACTTACACTTTTCTTCGTTATAAATGATATACTACCGTTAATATAATGCAAATAATTTTAGAACAAACGATACGAAAAACTTTGACGTTCGATTTCACAAATTAAGATAACGCAAATTTATGTTATGTAAAACTGAAAATCGTCACGTTTTCAGCGCGACATCACGTGTGAGCCGAGATCAGTTTAACGCATGTTCTCTGTAAAGGCAACTCACTGTTGCAAACAAGGTAAGAATTCATTAACTGCGTTATGGGCTTTGTACGTGCCGACCTTAGTAAGTAAGTTTATGGTCCCTTAATTTAGTGAACCCTAATCTAATCTATATATTATTAAAAGTTAGTTGCGCTTCAAATTATATTTTTAATTTATTGCTAGGTAACTGATTTTGCGCTTGGTAATTATTTACAAACGTATAGACATTATTATTATCTTTTAATTTGTATGTATGCAATTTCAGTATTTTTTTATGTTCAAACTAAAAATCCACTGAGAAAGTTATTTTTTTATCAATTTTGTCTGATAATATTGTTAAAAAGCTATTTACCTATCCACCATTAACTTCGCATTAAATTAAAATTTATTCAACCCGTACTCTGCTGCAGATGTTTGAGATTTATCAAAAGTGTTGTTGGGACAAATTTAAATTACTTCCAATCTTTTCCTTACTCAAATTGAATTTACAATAAACAAAGCTATGTTCGTGGACTACGAAAAGATAAACCGAGGTTGTGAGGGAGCAATTAAAACTTTACCTTGAAACTAACTTCGTTAGCTAGTGTTTCCCAAGGAGAGATTATAAACGCGGTAAGAAATATGTCGGCTATTATTTTCAAAGGAAGCTTCTGGTTGAATCTTTGAACTGATAAATACGAGACAAGAGTTTGAAAGTTTTAAATGAAATTAAATCGATAAGTGCGTCTTATTTTGTTCATGTTTATTTATGTGATCTAAGATATTTAGACAATTTAGAGTGTTTGCACCAAGATTGCAATATTTTTGGTTTTTCCAATACGTGTAAAAATATTAAAATATTAGTTAAAACTAATATTTTAAATAAATATGAGCTTTGTTTAAAGCTTATATTTCAAAATACACAAGCCTATGCATTAGATTGGTCGAATCTAATCTTACTTGTATGTACGCTCAGGGTGAAATCGAACACAAAATTTAACGCTCTAGTAATGGCTCGGGTTGCTTTTAATCCCTATAGTTCAGCTTCGGATTTTACAACCAGATACGTTTTATTGCGTGTACTGTACTGAGATTACAATGGGCTTGCTGTCCTCACAGCCCAGAATTAACTTCTGACATTTATTTACAAGTAGTTTAAAAATAAGTTGCCAAATAATGTGTAAAATAACTAGAGCTTTGTAGAGGTTTTATATTGCAAGTATTAATCAAATTAAAACTGTAGTGGCTTCGTGTGGCTTCAATTATCACTCAGGTACCACGCAATGCCTCGTTTTACGAAGTTCTCTTTTATCTTTTTTTTTCTTTTCTTTATTTTTCTATACTATATTATAATTATCAAAAATGTCATATGAAATTTTAAATAATAATAATATAGTATATTTAAAATAATTAATAGTAGATAGTTTTAAATAATTATATACTTGAAAGAGAAAAAAATACCTTAAAATTAAAGTTAAGATAAATGCTGAACACTTTAAATCAAAATGAAATATAAAGAAAAAATATCCACTTAGTTAAATGTGAGCTAACAAAGTAAGCGGCCCAAGTCTAATAACTTCTAGTATACTTCGTTTTCTAAAGAAAATATTTGTAAGGAAAACAATATAATTAAGATTCAAAGTTCATTTTAAATTTTTTTTTTATTTTTCTGTTTGTTTTGAGTTATTTTTATTAAAAAAAATAATAATGGCGATCCATCTTCATACATTTACATATAATTACGCTAATGATATTTTTAACAACAGTATTATATATAAATGTTTTTAAAATAGATACATAGTATACTATATGTTTATTTTATCAAGTAGTATTCGGCTTTTTTAAAAGATATAATGCATTACATTTCTGAAAAAAACTTATAAAAATTTGAACGCAGCGGGATTCAAACCTGCGTCTCTTGGAAGTAGTGATATAATGCATTGTTATACAGTAAGGTAACATAGGCCTTACTAACCTCTGTAAGGGTATATTTATGTAAAATCTTATTGTGTAATAAAGAACATTTGAGATAAATTTTTGATGAATTATTACATACAATTTAAATTTAAATTAAAAAGGTTTTTTTAAAGAAATCCTATATTTAGGGGTTACTATTCTATCTTATTCTCCTTTCCGTCGCCATTGAGACAACAATTTAAGAGTTATACGAGTGTGCATTCGTTGTAAATGCAATTAAATAGAAACTAAAAGAGGCAATACGTATATAAAGCATTTTCTTACTTCGCATAGATAGAATACGTTTTCTGTAGGCCCAGCTCCATCTAGCACGCAGCCTTAAGTGTAATGCGACGTAGAAGTACAATATCAGTTTATAATTTTTGAGTCACGTAAAGTCCAGTAATATATTTCAACTATAAAGTAGCCGACATAATTCACAGAAAAATTCTAGATTAAACATCACGGGCGGGAAGTTCTTGAATTTATTTGAACGAAGAAATTGCCGGCGGTTGGCCTTCCTTCGCCGGCTTCCTCGTGAGATATAAATAGCGTAAATTTTCACCGAGCCACTACAATTTCATGAATTTTTGTAGCTTCATATTACGTGACAAATAGCTAACTGTGACTTTCCGTGGCTACGAAATAGGTCCCGCATGCGGTGAGAATTTCTAAGGAATAATTGCTTGGCGAAATTGTATTTCTATTTTCATGTTGCTATGGAAATGATGGCTGCTTTAGTAATGTACACCTTCGTTTTTTTTTATTTTAATAAAGTATTTTATGATAAATAATATTATTAAAATAACATTCAGTTCATTTTGTTATATATGGCTTGTTCAAATTTCATTAAAATTCATTTCCTTATCAGCGTAATGAGGTAAAAAAAAATACATTTTTATTTTTTTTTTTATTTTCTTAAAATTATTTCATAGTTAAAACCATATTAACTAGAACAAAGAATAGAAATATTAAATATTCTGGTTATATCATCTATATTGTGGCGCAGTGGGGCAGCGCCTGACTGTTACTGTAATTGGTTGTGGGTTCGATACCCACTCGGGGAAATTATTTTTTATTATGTATATTATCATTTCCCTGCCCTGGTAAGACAAAGCGTGGCGTTGTGTTCGCCACATATCACGCAATGTCTTAATTTCGAGCGAAAAGCAGTCAACGGAGTGTCTTGACACTAGCTTATCTTTGACTACTCTGAATGATGAAGTGTAAAGCTAAAAATACCTTAAACTCATATTATTCTTAAGTACCAATTCAGTAACATTCCTAATAAGGTCAATCATCATTAAAAACCATTAACGATTCCGAATATATAAATTAATTCGATATACGTGTTTATTCAATGTATGTGTGATCGAAAAAAAGTCCTGTTAAATCCTTTATAGAGTATTATTTTTCATTTAAAACAAGTTTTTATTGATATAGCGCCGTTAAATTATTCACGTAACAATTACTTTTGTTTTTGTTGCCACGTAGTATATAAAATTTCAACTTTTGAATACAATTTATTTAAAAAACATTTTGTACATTTTAAATATTTATTTATAAAGAGACTTTAAATTATTTTATTTTAGTGTATTATTTATATATGAATTATACTAATGTTATTTTTGAAAAAAGTTAGTAGTTCTTCTACAGTGTCTCTCACTAGTATCAATAAATACATGGATTACAATAGATATCATTTATAAAATATTCTGTATATGGAAAAATGTCCATTCTATTTTATTGCTTTATTCTTGTAAGGTAAAAACTTTTAATACCATTGGTCTTGGTACCAGTTAGGCCTACTTAAAAGAATCCTCTTTCTTGAAAAAGCTAAATATTAGTTATATTGAGAATAATAAGGAGAGGGTTTAAATAAACCAAAATTGACACCATTGGAACTGTATGTCACTTTATATATGTAGAAAAAGTAATATTAGCCACTGTACTAACGCTTAACTGTGCCGAAAACGATGCAACTACATTATGCGTTTTATGATCACCCAAATCTTTAAATGTTAATAATAAGTCAGGGCCGAACTCATTAATGTTGTTTATAAACTGAAATATAGAACTGGAAATGGTATATAGAAATGCAAAACTTTATTATTAGTTAAGTCCCAGACTCGAGCTAGTAAAGTGCTTGTTATGAGAAAAATTCAAAAGACTGCCACTAAAATCTCAAGCATTCAAGATTTTTCACACAGACAAATAAACATACTGAAGTTTTGTACGTAAAGTTTTTCAATATAAATCTTATTAATATGAGTTTTTTTATTTTACCCATTGGTAAATATTAATTAAATTATTGACATATTAATTTTATTAATCTATATTATTAAAATATGTAATCAATATTAAATAATACATTTTAAATCTATATAGCGTAGTTAGAAGACGATCTTGGCGCAGTGAGGTAGGGTCTGGTTGTAAACCCGACCGGTTGTGGCTTCGATCCCACTTGCATTGTTCTGGTAAGACATAGCTCAGTGTTGAGATCCCTCACTCAAGACCCAATGTCTTTTTTGGCGAATATAGAAATACGGAGTATTATGACCCTGTATACTTTCTGTCTACACTACTTTGCGTGATACAAATGTATATTTAGGTACTCGTAGATTGATATGACTCGATCATGATAAAGATTTTCGTGCACAATAAGCATTCATTTTTAAAAAATGTATCAAAATTTGAACGCAGCGGGATTCAAACTCGCGCCTCTTGGAAACCATCCAAGTGCAATCACCACTAAGCCATGCGTTCTACTTTCACATGAATCGAAAAACTTATACGTTTTCTTACAACTTACTTACGTTGTTAGCATCTGTGTAAAACAAAATCTGCTATTCAAAAATTATTTAGAAATAATCGTTTGGCAAGAGATAATGCTAATTAATTTATTATTTTAATATTTTTAAAGTTAATTCCACACTTAGTATTAAGAAACATTTAATTTACTATTTAGAATTAGTGGAAATGAGAAAAAAAGAGGTTTTGTTCTTATCATGATATCACATAATATGGGTTACGCGTGATGATTATAACAACAAATATTCGTCATATAAATGTCGTCTCTATAGCAGTAAATAATTAAATGAGTATTAAGAAGTATTAGTATAATTATCGATTTCCAATCGAATTTGGGTTCAATTTTAACTCGAGGTCAAGTATAATTATATTAAAATTATCGTCATTTCCCCGCTATGGTAAGACAAATCCCTGCGTAGAATACCGTCACTCAACACACAATGTCACGGATTGCGAATTGAAAGCGGAGAACAATCCTGTCACATGGTGTTCTTTGCCTATCCTGTTATGTGGGATAAAAAAACCCCACATATAAATATTTACCATCAATAAAATATAAAATCCTAATCCTTTTTCAGATTGTAAAATACACATAACATTTAGCTCGTTTGTTATCAGTTGACAATAAAATTGACATGCATATGACTGCCCATATCTCTGGAATCATATAAAATTTAACAATGTTAGCTAGACACTGTGAGACCGTTATACATCATGTTTTAATATCTAAAAACTATTTTATATCGTAAAAATCACGGTCGGTTGTTAAACATAACAAATTGGATATACGTATGTTTCATAAATATTATATTTGATTTTTTTTATTGTTTCTTGATATTTTTCAAAATATAAATGATATCTGGATGGACAATGGAGTATCTTGACACTAGGTTGTCTCTGATTACCCTGCTATGCCGAGAATTAAGCATGGAGCTGTTTTTTTTGATTATATACATGATAACAATCATCAAATCATCCAAAAAAGTTCCTTCTGCCCCTTACTCATCACTTTCAATTTTAAGTTTCGCAAGCATCTTAATATTTTTATGTATTCAGAGTAGTATCGAAAATTAAGTGGTAGATAGGAGTAATAATGAAAATTTCGATATCAAGAGATAAGGTTTATTTAAATCAGCAGCAGGTAATTTTCTTTGTATGTCAAACAGATTCTTGTTCGAATTATTGTATATAATGGGACAAGTAAAGTGTGTATTCTTTATGTAACTTAACACTTTCAGTCAAGCTCTTAGAAGAGTAGCAATATGCGTAAGACTTCAGACAGAAGTTTACACTCAACACGCAATATCTCAAATTTGATGGAAAGCGAAGTACGGAGTGACTTGACACTAGGTAGGTACTTTCTGTACCCTGCTACGATTAAAGCTACTAAATACCTAAATATCCAAATATACATAAATTATTATATGTATGAGCTAATCATAAATAAAATTAATTAAGCGAAAGTTTTGTGAACACAGTAATGTATTAAACATTTTTGTGTAAATACGTTACAATTAAATTCCAGTAAGATAAATAAGCTAACAAGTATATACGCGCATATATACATATTGGATCTGATATCTATTGCAATGAAGGTAAATTAGCTACTGCATGTTTGACTTGCTCTAAATGGAGTTGGTTAATCTAAAGTTTATCGTTATATCGATGTAGACACGAATTTAAATATATACTAATATATACATATGTACGTACATAATATGTAGGTACATTCTTTAAAATTTTAGCAGACGGAATCTCGTCTATTAAATTTCCGCAGATTTCTTTCCGTTTACCTCCTAAAATTGAGATGTTGCGTGTTGAATGGCGTGTCTGTCAATATTTAATGTAAAATATATAAGTAATAACATAGTATTTAAACATGGGAATAAGTCAATTTTGTATTTATTTAAAAACCGACGTCATTGTACGATCATTATGATATGTATGAATATAATTCCCTTTTTTCTGAATACCTTATAAATTGAGAACGCAAAGTAACTAAGTTACAAAAATAAGATAAAAAATACTTATATTATATGTTCTTAAAAATTTTCAATAAATATTAGTATTAAACATACACCATAGTTTGGTAATTAAAGTGTGTACTCACCCTTATTTAGATATTCCATATCATCATGAAGGTTTGCGTTAATATTCCGGTGGGCTGAGTCGTTTAATCTGTTAAAGTGGTTTAATTAAATATAAACAAAGCATGTGGAACATTGTTGAGTACCAAAAGTGATACGCTTATTAATTATATGGTAATGATGAATAATCATATATTATTATGATTAATGTTTTTGAAAATAAATTAATTAATGGATTTATTTATAAAAACAGACATAAAAGCGGGAACAATAAATACATGATCATATACAACAATCGAATGTCAAGACACTTCGTTGTTCATATTGAGAGGCTGTGCCAAGCAAAAAAATATGAGTTATATATTTTAAATATGTAATATTGTATATATATATATTTTTTTATTTGTGTAATTAATTAAAATATTAGCAAAAACTCAGGTCATGCGACACACAAATTAGGCAACAGGATAATATGAAAGGCCATTAGTTGGTAGTTGCGTCTCCGCGTCGAAGCGTGTCATCAAGCAAGACGTGACTGAAATATTGGACGAGTGTTTAACAACCGCTGACCAATTGTACTGATGTACATCCAAAGTATGAAACTTTGGATGCTTTCAACCATTATAAATAATTTGTGAAACCATTTATTGCAAACATTATTTTTTGATAAAAAATGTTTTCAAATATCAAAAAATACTAAGTAGTGAATTTATTCCATTTTTATTATTTCTTATACATGAAAGATATTAGTACATGAAAGTGGTACCCAATTTCTAAAACGATCGGTTTAGAAATTGGATATTCGTTCACTCAATATTTATTTTATTTGTCTAAACTCATAGACACTAATATACGTGTTTGATAATATTTTAATAAGATGCATATATATATATATATATATATATATTGACGCAGCTGGTAGTAGAACGCATGGCTTAGCGGTCAGAGCGCTTGGACGGTATCCAAGAGGCGCGGGTTCGAATCGTTTATACGTTTTTTCAAAAATGTTTTCTAATCCTAAGTGTGGAATAACACTTTAAAAATAGTATATATAAATATATATATATATATATATATATATATATATATATATATATATTTAAAAAGATTAACACTTTGGTATTCGAAAATATATGTATTACTGAAAATCCAACGTTTCGAACTTTTCAGTAATCTGTGGTTATGGGTAGGGTCAAAAAATGTATGCTTGTAATACCTATACACAATTTATGTGTTTAAAAAATTTTATTTAAATGTGTGAAAATCGAAAAAATATATATATACGTAGTGAAATGACAACAGGTATTGCTTAAATAAAAATAAAACTTTTTTAATTGAAAAAAAATCATAAACTACTTAATATTTTTAATTCTTATATCCGTAAGTAAATCGTCTGAGATACTTAAAAAGGAGTCTATAAAAGCGATTACGAACTCAATTTATATGGGCAATTGCGATATTCATCAATCTTGTGGCATTAGCAACGGCTAGATAAGTCCCGACGGTGCTATCGACGACGCCTGAACAAATGCAGGTGCTATCTTATTAGCCAAGAAACGAGACGGCAATGGTACGTCGAGAACGTTGGAGAAGGTAGACTTACAGCCAATCCGTCACTGTCCTATTAAGTAATCTCACTGTGATAAATCTATTTGATATTGGATTCATGATTTTTGTTATTCGTTATTAAAATTGATGCCCTCATAGTGCTGTTGGTGTGTTTGAGCTGTATTGTACACGCGATGGTTGAAATATTTTGTAAAAAAGTGTTTTTTTTACTTTATATATTTTTTAAATTGTAATTCTACACTTAAGACTAGAAATTAGGCTTGAACGGTGGACTATATTGAACGGTTTCAAAAAGGCGCAGGTACAAATAACGCTACGTTCAAATTTTTTATCCCTTTTTAAAATATTGTTTTATAAATAACGTCTATAAATATATTGTTAACAATGTAGCTTAAAAATTGTGTTATTTGTAGTTTTAATATTTGAATATAATAATAATGGCGACCTTCTTTAGTTAAACGTTAGTTTTGTGTACATACACCGTTTGCACTTTCAAAATAAACTTAACGAAAGTAACATGAATATAATATTTTCATACGTATGTATCTTAATAGGATCTTTAAAATTTGGTAAGTTATACACTAGGCGGTACTGCTTTAAGCTCCCCCTTTAAGCAAATGAATAAAACACAAAGATTTTTTTTAGTATTTTTTTTATACTGTAATGAATTAAGCTCTTAAATTATTTATTAACTATGGTCGTGCGATATATTTATTATCAAGAATTATATTTAATATTTTTTTAAATACAAAATATAACGGTGAGACTAATGTAAAACTTGTAATCCGGCTAATTTTGAAGCGCGAAGTTTTAGACAGAGAAACATACTTGTTAAGAACGTTAAATACAGTAAATCAGATTACAACAGTTCAGACTTTAGACATTTCGGATTTAATATTAGATAATAATATATTAATTATTTTATTATTAGATTATATTATTATTATCCATATGATTATTATTATTATTATCCATATGATTATTATTATTATTAAAGTTATGATTGTTATTTTGGATATATTTTTGGTTATGATACGATTTGAGTATCTAGTAGTGACATCCACAATTTAAAGAACGTGTTTTTGTACTCAAATTATGTTAAATTTCCATAATGAGATACAAAATCCAATAATTGATTGTTGATTGAATTGTTCTTATATTTTGAAATTAATACAATTTAATAAAATTAGAGTATCTATTTGTGAAAATAATCAGGTTCTATTAAATGCATATACATATACACAGTACATATACTAATTATTGTACAAGCTAACTAACTATTTTTTTACAAGTCTGTCTGTCTGTCGATTTGTTCGTTTTGTCAACTTTGACAGCGCTGTCAATGGTAGACATTCGTTGTAATAAAGAGTAATGAAGGCTACTATCAGTTTAAAATTTAAAAAGGAATGATACAGATACATTAAATTCGATGCATAGGAAGTCGCGGCCACAGCTCGTGTTTGATAAATTATTGTGTACCCTTTTTATTACCTTTTGATTATAGAAATAATATTTTCCATATTATTTTCATATAGTTTAAATATTTGTGTCTAAGTTCATATAATTTTGATGTTTATATTTGTTATCAGGTTTTAAGATAATTCTGTGCAATATCTTCTGGTACTCAGTAAGGTAATTGTTTCAATGAATAGCTTTAATATATACAGAGTGGCATGAGGGCAGCTTGTTCCCGTATCCTCGCATATCTTTACTAATGAAGAACACGACGAAGTTGAAGAATATGATATATATAATAGGCTATACAACAATTAAGTGTTATATCACAAGAGTGACTAATCTAATCACTTATAATGCAAATTATTGTAGGCAAAAGATATCAAAAGTTATATCTACACTTTAGTTTGAACCTAAATGGTATCTATTAGTTTATCACGACATTGGCGGTAATATTTCTCCTTCGCTCTTTTATAGCCAGTGCCTCGTATTTAATCAAGTGCCATTTAATGCCTTGTCTCTCGGCTAATGCGTCATGTCTGCGCTCGCCATAAATCAGGTTAGAAGGCGAGTGTCGTAGAGCGGAAAGCTTTCACGTAGTCACAAAAGTTACTTGCTATTATGTCACTTCATAATTTTTTTATGAATAGTGAAAATGTTATAAAAATTTAAAACCTTAACTAAATAAAATTTCATGATTTATTTACACATATAATATATACATACTATTTTTTATTTCAATTGTATATACGGCTGTCCCTCCCTCCTTCGAATTGAACGTGGCGCCCTCCAGCATGACGGATAGATGATTTTAATAAGGTATCAGGTAGAAGGTTGAAAGCGACTTACCTAGCACCAGGAGGGAGGCGCTCTATGAAGGAGGACTATCTTTAGTATTGGACGGTGGCAAGCTAGAAAACAAATTTATATTTCTTTAGTTTCATGCTTTTACCCCGCGTGTCAAGGTAAACAAGAAGTTTGTAGTGTCAATAAACTCCGCTTTCCGCCAAATTATGAGACATTGCGTGTTGAGTTGCATTACTCAACGCCGCGCTTTGTCTTACCAGAACGAGGAAGTGAAAATAATTTAAATATTCATTCTCTCGTGTTTGAATCGAACCCACAACTGATCGTGTTTATAGTCAAATTGTCCCACTGTGCCACGACCGGCCTTAAAACTACGTATACTATGCGCAAATGAGTTTAATTGACAATTCTAATAATTTAAACATATAATATAATCTACAATTGTAGACTTTTATTAATATTGTTTATATAAAATTATTACTTGGTACTTTTATTCACAGTGAATGTAAAAATGCTGATAGAATATGTATATATGTGGGTTAATATATATATATATATATATATATATATATATATATATATATATATATATATATATTACATGAATATTTCCAAACTGATGTGTACTATAAGTGTCCTAAATTTTATATAAAATTTAAATATATTGAAACAAAGTCATTGTCAGTTTCGCTAACATTTACCGTCCGTTATAAAGGTTCGTTAAATTCCTCTCACAATTTAAATACTCTAGGAGCAAAATTGTGCTGCCTAGTCATTTTATACATACAAAATTATATTTTTAACTATGTATTTTTATTATTAAACTTCATTTATGCTAAAATTATTTATTATTATAATTACTTGAAATCAATCATGATTTTATGACGTTAGTTATGTTACTCGACTAAAAATCAAATAAAATTTTAAATATTTTAGAATAGTTTTAATATTTTAAAGCTTTTAGTATGCATATAATTCGTAAAAAATATCATCACGTTTCCTGTATAACAGAGTAACTGGAAGGAACCTAACGTTAAGACACTTTGTTCTCCCATTTTCGCCGAAATTGGATGTTGAATGGTAGAACATATCACTGGTCTGGTAAGACCTTTGTCTGACAATAATATGAATTTTTTACAGACATATTTACCTTATTTTTTAATGACATTTTTAAAGCAGAATTTCAGTACTTAAAGCCAATGAAAAAAAATTATTTTTTTTATTCAAAATATTATAATCATTTCTTCGAGAGGGAATCAAACCCTCAACCAACGCCTTTACACGATGGTACTTTATCATTTATGTCCAGAAGAAATTGTTTGTTTATTATTATTTCTTTTTCTTACTTTTTTTACACTATAAATATTTATATTGTTCCACCTAAAAATAGTAAAAGTATTATATATAGTAAAAAATAACTACAGTGATGATCGAGTTACTCTATGCCTATGTGATATTTTTAACTAACTACGTAACTCTATAATACTCGTCCAATTAATGCCTAAGCCAGCAATGTATCAAACAGGTAAGGGATAGGTAGGTAGATATATAATTTCAACGTTGTATACATGATGTAGATAATCAATTTGGTAGAACTATGTATGTTAATATTGTTACATTAATAATTGACGGCATTGTGGCGTAATTCGATGAAACTAATAGCACACAAAGGATGTGGGTTGAAATCTCATTTGCAGGAATATTGTTTTTTTAGCTTTAGGCTTTCTTCCGCATAGCAGTGTGGGTAAAGAGAATCTAGTATAATGACATTCGTAATACATCAGCCCGAGTTCGAAACATTGTGAGTTGAATGGCGGGGAAACGAAAATATATTGACCCATGTGTAGATTGAACACCCAACTCTCTCGTTTATAGACAGGTAGATAGTACTACTGCGCCACCGTGGTAACTTCGTTTGGATTTTTTAGTATGTGATGACTTTCACTGCATAGAAAGTTAAAATAAGAGAAGCATTAATATGTTTTCTAAGTCCACCTTGTAATATAAGTTTGGCCGGAGCTTTTGTATACATACACATTTACTACTGCTAGGTCAACCATCCAAGGTAAATCAACCTTTGCTGCTACCGAATTAAAAGTTGTGTTTAACTTCTTTAGGAATATATAGGATATTCCTTAGTATAAATATATTTTTTTCAATAGGGTCAATAAAAATAACAAAAATATATAAAACTCATCTTTGAAACCTTGTAATTATCATAATTTGCAATATTAATTAGATTCATTAAATATAAATAGCAGTCTATAAATCGAATATCAAGACATTTGACTTTAAAACAGTTTAACAAAGAGGCAATAAATTAAGCGGTTCATTTGAGCGAATGAATGGCTCAGTAATAGAGTGCGAACTGTCGTCTGTCCACAAAAGAAAAGAAGGTGCCTTTGTTCTTAGTGAATCGAGCGCTAGAGTCATTTATCGACATTATACCTCGCTGATTCGACATTTACGGCTCTAGAGAATGAATGTTGCTTAGAAACTAACACATATGTATACGTGTTCAACTTTTATATGTTGCAGTTAGGAAATATATTAAGTTACAATTGTTTAATTTAATGTTGTAACAAAATCATGAAGCAATAGTGGCACAGTGGTAACGCGATTTATTATAGATTCGATGTCCATTCAGAAGAATGATATTAAGAAATAAGAAGATTATAATCAAATTATTAATATTTTCCCTTTGGTAGTTTGTTTACATGTAAATTTTTGTGTTATTATTTATGTGTAAAAAAACATAGAACATAAAATAACTGACTGACAATCAGTCAGTTAAGTAGTACTTAGTGTTAACTGATATATTTAACTAGATATAGATTTAATTAAGCAAGATTGATATGGCAATACTTTCAAACTATCCCAATGTCATAGTCACTGATATAAGTTTTATTTGTGTGAAAAAATATATTTGCAGACTGGCAAAGTTCAAATAGTAATTTATCAAACTAGTTTCTGATATTTTATTATGATATGCAAATAGAGTTCAAAAGGTTATACAATATAGTTAAAGTTTATATTTTAAATGTTCTATTTCCAATTAAAATTATAATTTACCTAAGTTATTTTTTATGTTATTACTAAACTTGACTATCCAGGTCTCAGTTAAACGAAATCGCAATTATCCGAACTATCAAATTCAAACAAATAACAGTATACTTAAAACGATAAAGTCACAATATTTTAGAAATTAAAGAAAATTTGTCAACCTCCTTCCATTTGTTTTAATAAATATTAATTTTTGTAAATAACTTTGATTAATTTTTGTTGTTTTTCATAGTTATCTAACATATCATATTATTAAAAAGGGAAGATGATATCCAGCAGTATAAATCTTCCAGCTGATAAAAATGACGTATTTTCCTATTTTCTTATGCTTATGCTATGAACATCCGGATACCTAACAAGAATTATTCAGGTTTGTTAAGTTACTACTTTACTTATGTTAGTATTATAACGATACGTACTTTACATATATATGTATGTAAATATATAATATATTATGTACAAATAATTATTTTATATAGTATTTTTAGGTAGTAATAACATAATCGTAGTAATAACATAATCGTGGTCGGTAAGATTTGCTTTTGTATAATATGAAGAATTTGTTGTTAAGTTTTTTTTTCCATTATTAATATAAAAGTGCCATAAATTAATATAATATTATAATTAATAAAGTAAAATAATTATATTATAGATATTAGACGTTTAGAATTTATATTCTAAGAGATATATGAAATTTGTAATATAAATATACTAAAGCGTCTGCCGCCATCTTTGAATAGTGTTGTGTGAACATATTATTATATGCATTTACTGAGTATTATAAAATATTTTAAAATTATACTAAGCTCTGCAAATAATAACTAATAAATAACAATTAATATAATATCATGTATTGAACGAATAAAGCGTCTTATAGTTATATTTATATAATGGTCTCACAAACCAATCTACGGCATACCTTGGTCTAAAGAACCAATCTACGATATATAATGGTCTCACAAACCAATATACGACTTATAATGGTCTACCGAACCAAACTATAATAATAATATATTGGTCTCACAAACCAATTAAAATATATAATTATAATATATTCTTAATATATTGTACATAAAAAAATATTGTAAGTAATTTTAAGTATCGAGAAATGTATTTAAAAGTGTATTAACCTCTTTGAGGGAACCTTACACGGACGGAACAAATAACTCATAATTGTTTATTTGCAAAGGCATTGTAAGTAACATATACGTTCGATGTTCCGTTGTGTCTCGGAGGGTTCACTCTGAGGTCGGTCGGGTCCACCGATCGGTCGGAATTCACGGCGTATGGCGGGGAGGGACCATTAAGCTATTTTCCCTTTTGTTATGACTACCAGCAAAATATACTTATAACAGAGGTGTAAATAAGACGCATCTTCGGCTTTCCTTGGAAAAGCTGGAGGGGATTACAACGGAATATCTTACACACTACAATCTTTTACTATAATCTCTTCTGAAAGTTTTATATCCTTTTTAAGATAATAGGAAGGTATTAACATTTCCTGAGACTGTTGCCTCTAAATCTCTAAAAGACCTTGAGTTACATACGAACACGACGATTTTGGGTCCTACCGCATGACGTATCATGATTTTATAATTATAGTATTTATACGACGCGACGACGAGTTAAATTTGAAGAACCATTAAATGGATTTTTTACACAACCTTTGTAAACTAGTAACGGGTAAGGTAATAGAAGAAAACAATCATACCCAACCTAGGACAGGAAGGGTAGGAAGTCAAAATGTTGAGATATTCAGGCTGGGTACACCTCCATGTCATCGAAGCAGTCTTCTCAGTGGTCGCAGCGAGCGTCGGACTCTTAGCACCTCGCCCCAGGTGTCTTTCGAAGCAGCACACCTCACAAACCACTAGCAGAACACGGAAGGAACTGCCTAAGATTGTCAATATATAAACCAACTGTATTTATCTAAAAACCAATAAATCACAAACAAAATTGCTTACAGTACGAGTATATTTAAAACTTGAAAATGAATGTTTCATTTAATAACAACACGTTCAACTCTATCCGAACTTTAAGCAGGCACCTGTTATCCACAAAGTTACAACTTAAAGCAGGGTAAGTTGAAAATTGAATTTTTGAAGCGTATTTTATCTAAACTATCGATCCTACAGGGAGGGGGTAGGGATATCAAAATAGTCATTTATCATGGCTATCTCGACTCCAGCCGCACGCTGCGTTATGAACTAGTGTACTTTGAAAAATATTAAAAATGTGCACACGATACAATTTTAGACTGTAAAAATATTTAGAGGAGGTGATATATGGGGTAGATGTATAAGTGAATAAAGTGAATATACGGTATTTGGTGCTGTGCGTTATACTCGTATTCGTATACGAGGCCGCCTTTATAAAATGTTTAATGCCGACACGGAAAGCTTATTGAATCTTGTTTAAGTTTACGTACACAAAGGAATAAGGTTTTTTTATTTTTTACTAAACAACATTTCATTTCTTTCATTTTTCTCGCATAAAAAGGTAAAATCTAGGGAATCTAGTCTAGGTTTAAATACATTGTTAACTGGTTAGCTGTATTAATGCACATTTATGTAAGGGATTACTTTTAGTGATAAGGCTGCCTTTTGCTGTTATCATAAATCAAGTTGTTAAAATGTTTATTTATATTATTATTATTTGTGTTATCGACTTCTCGACTGTGTTTCGCTTCGTTTTTAACTTTGATTCAATAATTACTTAAATTACGTAAATTTTATTGTTTGTAAGTAGCATAAATTTGATATAACGTAGTAAGAAGCGTAGTACAGCATTAGGCAAAATACTTAAGTTTCTTGGGTAAATTTTCATATTTGATTATTGGTGAGGTGGTTCAGGTACATCGAGAGGATGAGTAATAAAAGAATGGTAAGAAAGATTTATGAAGGAAAGGTGAGTAGTACGAGAGGTCGGGGAGACCAGGGTTGACCGTCGAAAACCCAGTACCGAAGATACTGGAGAATGGTCACGTAAAAAGCATAACGATCTCCCGAAGGACATGTGAATGAAGACAGTAATGACTGAGGACGAGGCGAAAGAGGTATACAGGGACCGTAACGTAGCGTAGCGTTTGGCGCTCCGATGCCTCTGACTACCCCGCTACAGACACAGCTATACTTGAATTTTTATAATATATTCACTTTTTTGTAATATATTTAATAATTTATTTATAATATATATAATTATTTATTCTGTTTTTCCTCACTTTAGAGACATTTGAAATAAGAGAAAGGAACTCAACGGCGCATTTTATTTAACAGCCAGAAAAACTTATAGTAACAAACATGTATATAAAAAGTTGAAATTTTAACGTTTATTTACTCGTTCATTTTATATTTTCGTTATTATTTTTTATTATACATGTATATTTAAAAAATAAAAGAAAATAATATAGAATCTGTCTAGTGTTTTACAATAAGGAAAAAATATGATTTAATGCATTTTCATTATCATTTTACTAATCACTGATACGTAAATTACCACGTCGTAAAATATTTGACGTCGTCGTGACGTCAGAATATTTTTTTTAATTTAAGAATTTATTTCCCTTTCCCTGTGAAATCCCTCACACCTAAAGTCCAAACCTAAACTAAGATTTTTTTTTAATAATAAATGTATTGATAACATAAAAGTATGTATGTTGTATACAGTAAAATACGAATATGTTTAGTTGCATATGTTTAATAATATTAATAATGATTTATATAAATGTACCTCTTAGAATTATATAATGAATTTTCAAAAACTGGCTTAAATATAAAGATAGATCTTATTACTAAGTAGCCAAATATAATTACATTCAAATAAGAGATGAATAACAATAAACAAAATAAGTACAGAACCAGTGTGGTGCAGTAATTTTATATTAAAAAAAATACTCGTTTTACGCTAAACAAATGGCACTGGCATGTTGTAACTGAAAATGAAGTCAGATCAAAGGAGATGATTGGAAACTGTCTACCACCTACTTCTAACAAATTTAAAGTCTCAGATCCACCACATTCGAGATAAAGATACGGTTAGTTCATTCTGCAAGAACGTAGGGCAGTACGCGAGGCAATTAAGAAATAGATGGCTGTAGACTGATATAATTACTTTTTGTATCAACTGACAGACGAATGCCACCTCAGTATACCTGTGACCACGGACTACAGTAAAGTGTTCGAAACGTTGTGTCATCAAATGTGTTTTGGAATTTCAAATTATAATTGATAAATACGTTTAAAATAGTTTCATATAAAAATACTGAAAATATTATTTAATTTAATCATCATTAAGAGGCCGGTCGTGGCACAGTGGGACAGCGTCTGACTGTGAACCCGATCGGTTGTGAGTTCAATATCAAATATTTATTATTGTTCACCCCCTCGGGGGGTGATCGATAATAAATATTTATAAGATATATAAATATTTATTAGATAATGCAATGTCTCGAATTTGGTAAAAAGCGAATTACAGTGTCTTAACACTACGTACCCACCCCGCTATATGGGATGAAAAGCGTGAAGGTAAAAAATAATTGATTAATCTTACCAAAATGCCTGTACCATCTATTTAATAAATAATCGTTATTGTATTTTGGATATTATTTTTACACGATTTCTCCTTTGTCTCCAAACGGTATTAGGATAAATCTATAAAACTTGTATAATAAATAAAAATTTCTCAGTAGCAATTCACATAAAACTAATGGTTTGAAAACGTGACAACTGAAGCGAGAACCTGCGATAAAAGTTATCAAAGTGTCATTAAATTAAGTATTTTAGTACCCGTCATTGGGTAAGATACCTATCTCCAATTCGGAAACGGTTATTTTGCTAATGTGCTATTTACTTCCTCCTTAATACGATGGTTAATGAAAAATAGAAGCTTCTCAATACAATTACGATTCAAGCCGTCTTTGTTTGAGGTAATTGAAATAAAACACCAGATTTTTTATACTGTACGTTTGTACAGAGAAAAAAACATTTATCCAGCATAACACGACAGTCAGAGAGAACTTAGTGGCAAGATTCTGTTTGTGCCGTTTTCTAAATTCTAAATATTGCATATTAATTAGTAGAACTCATCGCCGGACACTCACTTTGTCTTTCTATAGTGAGGAAATTAAAATAATTTAATTATATTCATTCCTATTATTGGAAATCAAATTCATAACTATTAACACTCGGATGTTGTCCCACTGCACAGATGACCTTTTTTGTTCTATTAACATTTTGTATAAATAGTTAAAAATATCAATTTCTTTCTTAAAAATTGCATTAATAAAATAATATTTTCTGTCATTTTAGCGATTACAACATATAACAAAATAAACAGCGTTTATAATAACACAAAGATAATTTTAACACAATGATCAAATAATTTACAAATCTATGAAACAAACGATGTGATAATTGTGGCACTTTCGATTAAATTATATGCCAATTAGTATACGTGTTATAATATAAAATTGATTAATATATCTGGGATGCTTTTTATTTCTCTACACATGTATGCTCTTAAAATATAGATAAGATTTGTTCACGAATCACACTTATATAATATATTATATTAAATACTTTATTATGTTTTAATGTAACTTTTATTAAAGTTGCCATTGTCGGAAATGTTAATATCAAATACATTGATACGTGAAAGAAAATTTTTGCACTTCCTTTTTATGTTAAGTATTATGGACGTTATTAATTTATGTAGACACATGTATATGGGATTTGTTAGAGTTGATTTGTTTTTATTTGGAGACAACCAGTATTTTATTATAATGCTATTAAATTACTAAAAAATGTATTACATGAGTGTGAATCACGTTTACAATTTTGATAAAAGTGATATATGACGTATTCGTCGCTAAGGCAACTTTTTTTACGTATCACTGGGTCTGCTAGTTTTTCTTTTTTCCTCCAATATCAATCATTATTAAGTCTATAAAGTAAACTTTTATTTAAAAAAATATTATTTAGTAATATATTATGTTAAACTAGTTTCACCCAACTCTTTTATGTTATGGGATAAGAAAATTCTCTTCTCCTTTACAAAACTACTGCGTTTTTATCGATAAATTCTTCATAAAATTTAATTTACATTACGCTTAGTATTTTTACAAAAAATCTAAGTATTTCAACAAACCATCTATGAAAGCCGGTGGGCGAGGAAGGACAAATATTTGATTCATTTTTTCATTCACAAAACAGTTTTCAAATTTATGACACTTGACTCGTCTAGCTGGGCCCAAGGGGCTTAACCTGAAATGGACGCGGCCGCTGGCGGGGAAAATGTATTTCCAAGTTTACTGGTCCATAAATAAGAGTGGAGTGACAGCGCGATGATAAACTCCAGCCTGAGTTCATCTCACGTCGCTTGCTGAATATTGAACTTAGTGGATTCACTTTGAATGTCATTTTTAGTGTTAATTATGAATATTAAATAGTGTTATTTACCTGATTTGAGGCCAGTCAGCGTCTGACAGCGTCTGACTGTAAACGAGGTTGTGGGTTCGATTCCTCCTGGGAAAAGTTATTTTTTTGACCTCCTCGCTCTGGTAAGACTAAGTGCGGCGTTGAGTTCCTCCACTTCAATAAGCAATATCTTAAATTCGATGGAAAGCGAAGTACGGAGTGTCTAGACACTAGGTACTTTCCGTCTACCTAGCTATACGGGATGAAAAGCGTAAAGCTGAAAAAATATTAATATTATATCGGGTTGTCAAAATTGTATTTCTGAATAACGAAATATACGCGATTAATTCTTTTAAAATAGTTAATATTTATATAATATTTAAAAAACGCAAAAAGCGGAGATTTATTAGCGTAATTTAACTTATTAGATGATCTTATAGTATAAAAAAAGACTTTAAATTCCATCACATTATAGCTTGAATGCTTAACAAGACAATGATTAGATAGATATATCGTGTCAAAATAAATGTAACAAGTATTTAAAATAAGCAGTCTATATATATATATATATATATATATATATATATATATATATATATATATATATATATATATAAAACAATCTTGAGATACATTTCATTCTTCACTGTCCTCCAATTAAAATATATTGCTCGCTGGATATACCGAATACTAATACTTAAACTAAGAATAATTAAAACATTAATAAATGTAAGGAAAATAGTAAAATATATATCCCAATAAGCATCTCAACAATGCTTTTGAAAATTAGCTAAATTATATAATATTACTTTTGTTTTAAACGTAGTCCTTTTATTTCCTGTAGGAGATCGACAAATGAATAACCCGTACATTATAAAATTGTTAAATAATTGTTAATTCACAACTAGAATGTAGAAAATAATTAAAAATAAATAACTTAGCAGAACAAGGGAAATGTATTTCTAACGCGTTTTAGATTTCTGTAATAAACAAATTGATAAATGTACAATGATAATATGTTATAGGATTTATTAAGTGTATACTATATTGTGTATACATTACGCATAAAGGTATTGATTCCATAATAATTACCTCTATCATAGTTAATACGATGAAATAAATTAGCTATTATTATAAAATTATTCATAATATAAATTTTATTCCAATTTTGTACGAAGGTATATATTTTCATTATTGAAAGAGAAACTAAAAGGAACACTGAATTATAAGAGCTATAGTAGCGTAGTGGAACAGCGCTTGACCTAAACGTCATTGGTTGTGGGTTCGATTCGATGAATTAACCTAAATTACTTACAAAGTCAATTAAAGGAATTGTAAATTATAATTTTTAAACTGATATTATAGTTAAGCTTATGATGATATCATATTTAAACAAATTTGACTGTAAATGTTAAGCGGTATTGGGTTTATTTTGCTTGTGGAATAAAATCCCACAATTTTAAGTAATTATGGGATATATTTACATATTTTTTACAAAATATTTTAATGTTTAAATAATGCTGTTCGAACATTTATTATAAGGTAAACATTTATAAAAGATTTTTAAAAATTTAAACATAGTGTGGCTTGAATCCGCACCATCCAAAATGGATGGTTTCCAAGAAGATTTTTTTATAAATTTACTCAAAACATTATAACGAAATAATTTCAAAGTATTATAGGAAACGCGCATGGAGTCACAGAATACACTTAGTTCATTTCATTTGTATTATTTTGGGGATTTTTCCTTTGTCTACAAGCTCTTTGTTTACTTTGCAATTGTAAGCGGAACAACACAAAAAGGTTCGAATTTTGCTAACAACCTTAGCTAAGTCGAAGTTTTAATTGCTTCGAAATAAGTTCACACCTAACTCAGGTCTGACGCGGAATTTCAGTCAGTTTGAAGTAGCAAATTATAAAATGAAGCTGTTAGCACTAACATAAAAATTAAACTGAATGATTTTTTAATTTATTAATTTTTGAAGATCCAACACGGTTCTTATTAGTTGTATTATTGTATATAAATTTTACGGGTTTAAATATTATATAGAGGTGATACAAGTAGAAAAATGAGCAAAAAATAGTTAATACATTTTTAGATTTATTAAAATCTATTTATTTTTATATGCAACTTACTCCATGAATGTATTTACAAAATGTTTAGTAAAATTCAGTAAGTTTTGTTCTAAACATGTAAGACTTATAAAAATACGAATCTGTATCAAAACAATTAATCAAAACAAGATCTTATTAAAATATATACACTGCTTATATCTATAATGTTAAAATTAACTAAATTTCATTCTACCAAGACCGATCTTTAACGGAGGCCGTAATGTAGAGCGTTACGTGTCAATAAGCGTAGCGTACGGAAACAAAGTTTACGAGTAGCAGGTGTGTTCTACCTTCAGCTATAAATTCCTAAGTAAATAACGAGTGCATTTATTAGTGCTAATAAAGTAACATTTTAGCGTTGCACCTAAGGAACTCTGTTTAACTTACTGTATTGACATGAATTCATGCTCAGGCAAAGTGACCTAACTTGTGATATGAGTTTTCCAGTTTTGTTTAAGTAAAGTTAGTTTATTTGAAACGATTATTACGAAATTATGACTTACTTCGTTGATAGGTTTAAATTGATTTTCATGTTGATATTTATTTAGTTATATATTTTTATTGCACAAAATTGCACAAAAGGCGGGCTTAACGCCAAGAAGCATTTTTTACTAGCCAATCTGGTCATGTGGTGGTGATAACGATGTAATTCTATGAAAAACAAAAGAAAAGTTTATAACAATAAAACTTACACATAAACACAAATTTCATATACTATAAAATATAGCTAAATAAATATAGCTAGAAATCTGTAGGCACCTAAAATACGCATTAATAATGTGAATGTCGATCTATGAAAAATCTTTGACAGTGACATATATCATATTCCTAGGTCCAAACAATTTTCATAAAAAAGGTGTAAAAATTTACCTTTAACATAATGGTTATTACTGCTGATTAATTCATATATAAGAAAAAAAATACTGGGAATAAAAAAAATATTTACGTGTAACAACTAACACGTTGTTGTTATCTGACTACATAATTAAAGTGTATGAAACTCGGAGCAAAAAGACAAAATTGACCCTCGCAATATGTTTAACACCGAGAGAGGCATTATTTCCCATAAACATAGTTGACCCTTATAGCCGAATGAACCATACGGTCCAAAATTAGGAACTTTTATGACTTCACTAAAAAGACAATAGTTGTATAAGAAGTTGACATTATACGAAACAAACTAAATTCAAAGATGAAAACACATCTTCATCTCTGAATTTAGTTTGTTCAGTTTAGTTTTACGGACACGTCACAATACAAAGAATTTTAGGTCAATTTGCATTCATGGCGTATTCTATACTTTTTTATAATGGAACAAACTTAATTACTTAATAAAATGAAAAAATTCTTACAACAGCTTGAAATTATTAATGCAATATATTTTAACTTATTTATTATTGAATTTTGCGAAAAAATAGAGACTGGTCGTGGCGCAGTGGAACAGCGTCTGACTGTACAAGCGATCCGCTGTGGGTGCGATTCCCACTCCGAGGAATGATTATATTTAAATTATTTTCATTCCCTTGCTCTAATAAGACAAAGCGCGACCTAAGAAAGCGGATTACAGAGTTTCTTGATACTAGGTACTTCCTGTTTAACCTCCTATGTGAAATAAAAGCGTGAAGCTTAACTGGTGCCTTACCTTAACAAGACTAGGTAAAGGCGTAGGTATCATTTTTTTATATATACTTTTGACACAATTTGCGTTTACGGAACGGAACGGAACAGATTTTAAATTCAAAAAATGTATATACAACTGTAACTGTAACTATGAAAATGTGAACAACAATTTAAGTAAAATTTCGATTATGCAGCATTCCGATGCAGCGCTATCACACGCTTGGCGTTTCGCCATGAGGGCCGGAGCCATCAAACATGGCTAGTGTCGATCGTATCTAATTTACATCTTTTAAGACAACTTGATAACCAAATAAGTTTGGTGATTATTGTTATTTTAAAATATTTATTATTGTAATTAATATGTTAAGTGAATTGCAGTTTATTGGTATGTATATTTTTTTCTTAGGGGATATTGTTTTTCTGTCTTTCTGAATTGATGCGGTTATATGTGATAATGAAATGTCATAGGATACGATCTTTAAGATTTCTTAAAATTGATTTTTAATTAGAACTTACGGTAAACATTATATTTTCACTAAGCGAAGGATTGGAGATACATAATTAAATACGTCAATGACGAAGAAAGTGAATATAGAAAATGTA
The DNA here is from genome assembly GCA_032432895.1 of Dryadula phaetusa. Classification (NCBI taxonomy): domain Eukaryota; kingdom Metazoa; phylum Arthropoda; class Insecta; order Lepidoptera; family Nymphalidae; genus Dryadula; species Dryadula phaetusa. Next base: position 1,082,682 of record JAOYRS010000059.1, read on the forward strand.
ATTCTTATTTTATATGATAGCATGAAATACGATATCTAATTATTTTAAAAATCATAATTATATAAAAAGAAAAATAAAGAACAACACAACACAACACAAAATATATACCCCGATTAAATTCGAACCTACATCGTTCACAGACTGACGCCGTCCAAATGCACCACAAGCTTCTTTACCAAATATTTAAATACATTTCAATAATAAAAACACTTTACTTGGTCCAAATAAAATAAAGTAAAAAGCTTTCAGTTCTTTACATTAATAGTAAGGTACACTTAACACGTGGCTGGGCGATCATAGATTGTACTTGGCAGGTTACGGTCACAAAACAGCTGCGCCGAATTCGCACATTCGACCAGAAATACGACGTGCCTTATTAGTTCACGTGTAGTTATCGTGAAGATATTTCTACAATAGAACTGTTTTAGTTCTTGCATGTTGTTTTTGTACTATGTTTGTACTATATAGATAGATATATAGATATTATTTATATATGTTTTTGTACTATATAGATATTATTTGCTACTAGTATTTTTTGGATGGAGAACTTAGCGAAGTATCTTGACACTAGATTATCTCTGATTAGGCATTTAGTTTGTAAGTTATTTACAAATTGTAATTAAATTCTAATTAATAATAATAAGTAGAAAAAAATATTAAGAGGCCTATCGCAGTCAGCAGATCGCAAATTCGTGGCGCAGTGTGACAGCGTTTGACTGTAAACGCGTTCGGTTGTGGGTTCGATTCCCACTCGGAGGAGTGTTTATAATTAAATTATTTTCACTTCTCCGCTCTGATAAGACAAAGATCGTTGAGTTCCGCCACTCAACATACAATGTCTCAAATTTGGCGGAAAGTGAAGTATGGAGTGTTATACGGGATAAAAGCGTGAAATTAAAAAAGACTCAATTTCCACCAAACAGTAAAACAGATAAAAAAATAATAATTTTCGTCCATATAATTTTAAGCGAAACGTTCTTAGAATTTAACTAATTTTATAATATATAATAGTAAAAATCTTGATGTTCTAATTTAATTATTGCTTATTTATTTTTTTAACTGACCCAAGTTAAAATACATACAATATCAGATTGAAGATGACACAGTTTAAATATATAATGTATGTAGTATATATTTGTTGTTTATCTAAAACACAAACGAAACCTACAACGGGATTTAAAATTAAAATATAAAAGCATTTTTTTTAGCATCATACATTTATCTCGCATAGCAGGGTAGACAGAAAGTATCCAGTGCCAAGACACTCCGTACTTTGCTATTATTTTCTAATATCATCTTTTACTTATTGTTTGTTTGTTTGTTTAAGAAACTTGATGGTCTTTGTAAGATATTCAATGAAATGTTTATCTTCGCTATAAATAAATTAAGAAAATAAGTTAGACCTGACACAAACGTCAATCACAATATACATAATTCAAGTCCTCGCCGCTGAAACTACTGAATATTCCATAGTCAAAATATACACGAGGTTAACAACACATTCCAGCTGGAACTCTTGCCAAAACATGTGGCTTCAAACAAATCTAACTTTATGGCTCAATATTGATGCGTGCCTCTGACATTTCTCTAAGAAGACCTTTGAAAGGGGTCCACGACAAGAAAGGTCTTACGTACACACAGTTCATCATTACGTTGCTATAACTTTGTACTGAACGTAGTAGGTTAATTTTCTAATTGATTACTGTGAATACTGAAATGCTTGCAACATTATTGATATATTTAATAAAAAATAATCATTTAATTAAATATACACTTTTTTTTAAATCACACTTTAAATATACACTTATTTAATTTATGCAGAAAGCTTAGTGTTTGCGTATGTTATAAACTTAAATACTCTTTCGTGTAGGATTTGCACAACACATTTGTAAATTTGCTAATAACAAGACTAATGTCTTGAAAGAAGCAACAAAAAGATATTCTTTGTATCGCTTAAAACGGTTTTCCCGTTATTCTGGCAATCTCAGCATGGACATCATTATATGGTTTATGGGATGAAAATATTGTATTGTCATCAGATTTGGGCTTGTGTGTAAATTGTCGAGCAAATCGACGGTAATATGTAGGTCAAAATATCATTACAGACTTCGAAGTCAAAATTTTCTTACAGTGGACTACTTTGCGTTGTATTGACTGACAGATGGAGCTAATAAAAAGTATTAGTAGGATACTATTATTACTAAAGTACTCCACTCGCTGTATAGTTCATTAATTCATTCAAAATATAATGATTAATTAAAAACAAAATTCTCAATAACACACCAGCTGTGAACGCTCACAACGGTACTTATTAATTTGTCAGCATTTCGTTGCATTTAAAACATTCGGCAACATTTTAAACTGTCACATGAACGAAGAATTGCAATGTATCAAAGGAAATGCTTCACAAATAAGTTCACGCGAATGTGAAATTTTCTGAAAGCTCGATATTCCCGATTGGGGTAATTGAAAGCTTAAAGGAATTTAATATCAATTTCCTACGATATGAGGTTTCCACCTATGAGATATGGCGTCAGGCGCAAAATTAAATTTATTACCCATTTCTTTTAATTATTATATCATGAACGTTGTTCTTGCTCCGTTAATTATTGGAATCAGTGTTTTAATCGTGTCGTCTGATATATATCTCACATCATTATAAATAAATTACATCATTATAAATAAATTATGGAAGTCAATTACCATTTACGTGTCTTTTATCCGATGGATATGGATGTGTAATAAAAAATAACTGCATTGTTTATTGCATCGAATTCAGTTTGAAGACTAGACTACTTCTTATAAAAAATATGATAATTTACTTGCATATTTTTATATATTTATTATATTCTCAGAATTAGCAGATAGAAAGTAGTTATGTGTCACGTCGCTATCCTGTGTTTATTGAAAAAAAAATATAATATAAATTTTAAATCAAACTTCCAACCAGTGTGACTACAAAAATATATTTTATAATATATATTTTTGAAAATTCAAAAAAAGGAAAGGGTTCACAATAAAAAAATACAATATCTTAATCAGATTATGATATAAGAATACTATTTAAAAGATAAGTTTGTTGCAGAAATCCATTTCCTGGACAGAGGCATCTATCAAGAACAATTCCACTGGTCTGTCATGTCATTAAATGGTGATATGGGTCCAAACGAGCGGCTTTTACTGCCAGTCACTGTAATGTGATGTTTAACCGTCATTCCTTTGTGACTAAGCATGATCACTGGCCACCTTCCAGAAAAACAACAGATGATGTCCCGGCTAATATTTTCTTAATGGATGAATAAACCTTTGATAAAAGTTGATACATTAAACAAAATGTTTATATATGTATAAAAAGGCAATGGTTGGTCAACCTATCAACACACGATCTAAGTAAAAAATCGAGTTGATTGAAGAACATAAATAACGTACAGATTATAATTCAAATTAAAAATTCCTATTCACTGCTATACGCTACTTTATAATATAATTGTTCACCTGCAAAATAATAAAATTACATGTTTTTTTTAGTAGTTTAGACATATTTTCTAGTACATTTTTACATGAACTATGATTTGAGGTATTTTTCAATTTATTTATTTTTTTAATAATTCGTTACAGAAAGGTTTTATATCAATAACTTGACAAATAACTACAATATAAGTTTTATGAGGTTTATTAAAATGGGGTGACAATGATAATACTTATACTATGAACTTGGCAGTAGTTACGAGGCATTGTCTTTAATTAAACCAGGATCAGATGCTACCTAACCATTTGAGAGAGATGCCGTCTCGTTTTTGGTTACAGGCCAACTACTTACTTGTCCAAACGATTGCTATTTAAGTTCAGTATCGCAATATGATGTTTTCAATGTGGTACTAACGAGATAATGATGTAACATTGTTGGTATATATTTTTATATTCACGTACTCATAGCTAGTAATAATGTGACATTTTGAATGCCTGTATAACATTATATTAATATTAGTAACTAAGATCCAATGGGTCTTCATAATATATTGATTAATCAATTCAATATGTTTTACTTAAACGGAGTTTTAGTTTTGGAACTGAACGCCGCACGTTGACTAGGAATCGAACCCAAAACTAATGCCGCATCTGAGCTGCTTCAGGATAATATTATAAAAAATATACAATAATTTGTAACCACATAATATTTACTTAATAAAACTCCGTATATGGTTTACGTTTGGCCTCATTTCAGTATTTAAACTTGGACCTGAAAGTGTGACACTATTAAAACTTGAAGCGGACTGGTCGTTAGTGCTTTACTTTTGTGCCGCGTGAACCACTATACTGTATTGTGTTTTACAAACTTAGGCCCGATTTGGTCCAACTCGTTTTGATCCCGGTCATCTTTTGTGATATCCTCACTTAAAAGTTTGCCTTCGAGAGATGCTTATTTTATGAACACTGAAACACTTAAGCTGTCTTATACAGCGATTAAAACTTTTCTTCTTACTTTGTTTGTCTTGTGTATGTAAAAAAAATTAGTGACCCAGTTGACAAGTAAATTGGGCGTTATTACTTTAGTAATATGCGTATCTGAAGTCTTTACATAAAGTATATAATGCAATTTTTTTAATATTATTTAAAAAAAATATCAAGAGGAAGTTTTCAAGGGTTAAATTCCCACTATGTTCGACTTTTCTATATTTTTACATAATACTTTATTTATTTTATGTTATGTTTAAATATATACGCATCGGTAATAAGATTTTTCTTTGATTGATTCGTTTATTTTAAAATTACTCATGGGAAATTTCTTAACTTTCAACATTGTATAAAGTTTAAATTTGTCCTCTTCAACCAAAAATGCATATATTTATCTATCTAGAAAACAGCTAAATATATTTGGAGTTCATAAATTGCTTTCAATTCGGTAAAATAAAGCAGCTTTTTATTACACTTTATCCGCCTTATTCCGAACAGCAGGGTAGTCAAAGAATTAAATAGTGTCAAAACAGTGTTCCTTGTTGAGATTTTAACGCCACGTTTTTCATTACCAGATAAATGAAACAAATTTAAGTATAATTATTCCTCCTGGGTCCTAAGGTACCACGATCGCGTCTGATTCAGAGTAAATGTAAAAGAAATGTGGCCCATACCTAGAAATAGCAATAACTATTATTTCAACTTCACAATTTTAATCCCGGATAGCAGGGTAGACAGGAAGTACCGAATTCGAGACGTTTAGTGTTGACTGGCAGAACTCAACACCTATTTTGTCTTATAGTAATAGCATATTTTTAATATCTTACAAGTGTCGTCTTGAAGTAAAAATGAGCTCCCTACACAAGGTTGTTGAACCTAATACTAGAATCAAACAGACTGTGAAAAATAACCAAAAACCCCTACCTGAATATAAAATAAACCTATGTGTAGGAATCATGAGTTAACGCATATAACTTCTTATTGAGTTAGCATTAAAAACGCAGACTGATGAATATGTATTACAATTACGTAGTATTGATCTCCACTGTGGTAAGATAAAACGCGGCGTTGAATTCACCACTTTTGAATTTGGACTGTAAGCAGTCAACGGAGTGTCTTGACACTAGATTGTCTTTGATTACTCTGTTATGCGGGATAAAGCGTAAAAGCCATATTATTTCTTAAATTAAGCTGTTGTTGTTGATGTTCTTTGAGGAAAATAACAAACGACGAAAGGTAAGAAGAAAACCCGCGCAAGCCTAAAGCGGAAGCTATATGAAGTGACGCGGGAAACTACAATTTACCAAATTTTCCTTATTAGTATTTAACTTGTTGGTATAAACTCCGGAAGGCATCACATAGTGATGTGCGTGATAATACACTATAATTTTTATTTTGCTAAAGTGGCAGAAATACTTATGTATATTGAAATTTAGAGTGTTTTAATTTTTAGGTTACATAACATTTAAATTTTAACTATCAAATATTTTATTAGCTTCCCACTTTTATTCTGCATAGCAGAGTAGACAGAAAGTAACTAGTGTCAATACATTCCATACTTCGATTTCCGCCGAATTACTTTGTCTTACCAAAGCAAGAAAGGGAAACTATTTAAATATAATCATTACCCCGAGTAGGAATTGAACCCACAACCGACCGCGTTTACAATCAGATGCTGTCACAGTACGCGAGGATCGGCTTCTCAAGATTCATAAAATAATTTTATATCATTTTTCTTTCTTTTTCATCGTTCTATCCATTTCTGGGTATAGGATTGCTCGTTAATTTCCAGTTAATATAGTTATCTCAGTTCTATCATATATTCAACACGGTAAAATTATAAAACATATTCCAAACGGCGGCACAAGGGGATCAAAAAGTACTAATAGCGTAAGCATAACCGTATACTTGCTAATGTTAGAACGTAGTTACTAAACAAAGTTCCCTAGTACATGACTCAAACGTGACATAGACTGTTTGGCGTTGTCATACCAGAATTAATTAAATTTGTGTGTACGCTGAAGATTATATAGCGTACCGCGTTTGGATAGAGGTTAATCTATTATTAAAATGCAGTTGCAGCCACAGGCGTATTAATATGGCCACTGTTTCACAGTGAAATATATTTTCAGTGTTTTATAAACTACGGGTTATAAACTGCATGTACTGACAAAAGATATTACCTGTCCTGTTAAAAGTCAGCTCTTTTTAATCGTTTCATTTTTACGAATATGGTCCGGATGAAATATTTACTTTTTGATCTGATGTTATAAACACGACATGGGTGCTTTAAAGCTTTTTTTATTTTATCTGCGTTGAAACAAGATCGAATTGGGAGTTACATTTTGTTGATTGATTTTCAATTTTTAATCTATATTGTTACGATACTTATAATTGTTTCGTCTCTTAAAAATATATTTGTTATGGCTAATTTTACAATAATGTTTTGTAAATACAAACTCACATCTTACGGATAAAAAATATTGATTTTATATGTATTAATGAGGTAAATAAAGGGAACCAAATATTTCATAATCTCACTTATTTATAAATGTTGTATGATGGGACACTGACATTGAATTTTAAATTAATAAACCTTAAAACTAATACTAGATCAAAAGTATTTTGCTCCTTCATTGGAAATCGGAACCAGAATCATCGCACATTTAATTAACCAATTAACTTACTTTTCTTATTCAAACTTCATAAAAAGCAACAAGTTTCAAAAGAAAATCGAAATATATTAAACTTTACAAGCCACAAGTTCAACTAAACGGTTGAGCTTTGAAACCTAAGAAAGTGAGAGCTTTTAATATCCAATTAATTATATCTTGGTCTTTGTGTGAATTTAATTAAGAAATTGTTTATTTTCTATTTAATTGTTTCTATCCTACGCTTCCCATGTAAACATGCGTTGACCTAAGCAAACAAAGATTTGAATAATACGTGTGCTTCAATACTGTAGGTCTAATTAAAAAGTAAAAACATTCTTGTGTGAATATTTATTATAAAAGCAATATGAGGTTGTAATAATTAAAAATAAATATTGCTACAATAATATGTTTAATTTATTCCTACAATAATATGTTAAATATTGTACAAATCGCAAATAAGTCACAGTGAGTCCAATAGTTTCATTTTCAAATGTTACAATAGACACTGGTTTATATAAAATCAAATTCTAATAATCAAAAGCATTTACTTTGTTGCACAGTACATGTGCTAAGCAAACGCAAACTTTCATGTTACACAACTTTTTAATTAAAACATCAAACACCGTATTGGCGGAATTTTTTTAATCTTTAATATTCTATAATAAAATTAAATTTTTATATATTTATTTGGTTCATAGGTATACAGATAAGGAATATAGGTTGTAGGAAATTCTTAGTGTAAAGACACTCCGTACTCTGCCGGTTTCAAGATATTGTGTGTTGAGTGGTAGAACTCAACGCCACGCTTTGTCTTGCGAGAGCGAGGATATGGAAATAATTTAGATATATCGAATCCACGACCGCTCGCGTTTATAGTCAGACGCTGTCCCACTGCGATACTAGGCTGTATAATTTTTAATAATTATACCGAATAATAGACTGATCCAATATCACGAACAGTATCAAGAAAGTCGGTCGTGGCGCAGTGGGATAGCGTCTGACTGTAAAGGCGACCGTTTGTGGGTTCGATCCCCACTCGGAGGCGTGATTATATTTAAATTATTTTTATATATTTGGTAAAAGACAAAGTGCGGCGGTGAGGTCCACCACTCATCACGCAATGTCTTGAATTCGGTGGAAAGCGAAGTACGGAGTTTTTTAACACTAGGTACTTTCTGTCCTCTTTCTTCCTGCTATGCGGGATAAAAACGTGAAGCTAAAGAAAATCAATAAATAAGTAAAATCAAAATTATTTGTAAATTTGGATTAACAAGAATTATATTATCCATTACATACTGTTGCATAATTCAGCTTTTTAATGCATAGCACGTGGATTCATTTTTAACAGATTAGAAAGTATTTATTTTAATTTTACAGGTTTACTGAAATAAATAGTTTTTTTGGGAATTTAGTAAAAAATATTTTAATATATAGTAAATTGGACATCTAGCTACATGTATCAACATGTTCAAAAACAGGTTAAAAATCCAACAATTTTCATATTGCACACAATCTAAATATAATCGCTTAGTATTTACCAAGCGTAACGAGTTGCCCTACCTGAAATCATTTCCATTTTATTTCTAATCATAGAGAGTGTGAGGGGAAGCAGTAAATACAGTTTAAATAGCTTTCAGTATGTCATAAAATACTTCATACATTTTACACTCTTCGAGTTTTGGGTCCAACTACGATAAATTTTCATCACATAATTAGGGTAAAGAAAGATAAATGGCAGGTTCGGTAGCATCCTTGTTTTGTACAGATGTCCTGCTATCTCGCTTAGAATGATGCAAGGGGATAGGATTTCAGTAATAACCACTTAAGTCAAAATATGTATGATTTACAGGTTAAAATATATTATAGTTGATTTTAATGTTCTAAAAGGAAGACAGCGGCATTTATCCCTTGTATTTGTTTAAATTAAAAGGCAATTTTTCATAAATAAAAAATATATAAAGTTGTACTACAAAATAACAAAAAAAAATATTTTATTATTATTATTTTGATAAATAGTTTTCAATTTAAAGTCATGTTTATCATCATCTCCAAGGCAAAACTTCGGTTGAGTATTGTGAACACGTTGTCAGTGATACTGGAGGAAGGTCCTGACCCCCCAGTATACTTTTATCCTCATACTTTTTACACGTTAAAAGTAGGACCTTCCACCAAGAAGTAAGTATGTATGAATATGCTAATGACTGTTGAAGAGGTAAAAGTAATATGCAGGGTTCGTAATATCTCTGCGATCCGGTATGTTGAACGCATAAAGCGTTAAGCTGAAAAAAATACACAAAAATTTAAAAAAATGTATATATTTTAGTATAATTAATAGGAAACATCAAATTACGCAAAGTTTTATAAACACAACAGAGAGTATATCCAATACTCGATCTTAAATGATTTACATAAAACCAAGCAATTCAATAGCTTCGTTATTGTGTAACGAATTTTGTTTGAGGTGGCCCATTTAGATACATTGATAAATCGAATGAAGCCATTTCGAAATATTTCGACGAATTAACATAACCATCTGAAAATTGAAATGTAAATTTGTGAATCCTAAAGGGCGACGGTGTCGGTGATCGATTTGTGATAACAAATTGCCTTTCAGACGAAAGTCTTCTGGAGACAATTTGTTGAGCGATGTTGATTTCAATTAAAGTAAAAATCATTTAAATAGATACTCTACAATATGAAAAGGAAACATCTGGAGGTTCGTTTTGTTATGATTATTCTTTATTGGATTTTGAGACTGATACAGAATATGACGGATATAATATGTATATATATATATATATATATATATATATATATATATATATATATATATATATATATATATATATATATATACACCAAAATATCGTTTTTCTGTCATAACAACAACTCAACACACAATTATTCTAAGCTCAAAGTGAAGAACATAGTCTCTTGATTATTATACTGGATACGAATATGATATTCCGTTAGTTTCAGATAATATCCTTTATTACAATTTTAAGGACATTCAAAAGTAAATTACAAATAACTAGTGAAATGGTTTTACTCATATCTCACCATTTAGTGGGAAATACAATCTGCCTGTCCATTTACTTCTTGACCTGAAAATGTAAAAAAAAATTTTTCTTTTTTTTTAGCTTCACGCTTTTATCCCGCATAGCAGGGTATACAGGTAATTTCAAGAAAATATTACAATTAGAATTAAATTTTGGCCGCAAATTGCACATATTTACTTACTATAACTCGCTCCACCCCTGTCCGATATTATCCGAAACTTTTATTCCGATTGGGTTATCTATTTGATTCGGTTACGGTTACGGACATCTGATAGTTTCGGTTACGGCTATGGAGCTCCCTAACATCCCTATTATAGTGTAATTATATAACCACAATTAACATAGTCATTACTATATTACACATTTTAACAACACAAGGTGCTACTTAAATATATAAATACAGGGATATATTTATAACATAAAGAACATACTTTAACTAACCAATCATAAAACATGTAGAATAAGTAAACGTAAAATAAACATTGAAAACTCGAATCAATTTTCTAATGTACCGTTGTATGAAGAAGATTTTCTGAACAACTCTGTTACATTTTAACTGAGGGATGCATAGCCTAATCCGATCAACAGTGGTGGTTGATACTACCAAAATAATATCTTTATTGCATTAGCAACATTATATAAGGCTATTATAATATAATTTCTAATAGCACAAAGTACTCGAATCGGAGCTACTCGAGCGAGTGAGTTTCAAGTTAATTTACAGTCAAAGGAATAACTTAATACCACATAATTTCATTTACTGGTATTTGTGTGTATAAATAGTGACTCGAACAAATTATTTATGTAAAAATTGATTTTATTTTACATTCACAGATCACATCTATTACTATTAAGTAATTATTTAAGGAAAAGCGATTGCTTACGCACTTTAATTATTTCCGTCATTGCAGTAAATTAAACGACTGTTTTTCGTTTGCATTGCCTTTTATATAAATGAACTAGTGAAGAAAAAATATTTTTGTTTCACAGTTTTGCTTATATAATTATATCTAAAATGTAGATACATAAATAATTAAAAATATTATAAATATAGCAAGTTATTTAAAAATTGAAAGTCGCCTCTGATTGTGAACACATCCGTTTGTGGGCTTGATTCCTTATCGAGGAAATAATTATATTTGAATTATTTTCATTTCCTACTATAGTACGGCAAAGCACAGCGCTCAGTTTCGTTATTTAGTACGCTACGTCACGAATTGGGCGGACTGCGGAGTGCAAAGTGTCTTGATACTAGATATATTCTGTCTACTCTGCCATGCAGGATTAAAGAGTGAAGTTAAAAAAATCATTTAAACTCATATTTTATAACATTGTAATATGAATAAAAATAATCTATTTAATGTATAATGAACGATCGAGGAAATTCCTAGCGCTTCAAAGATGTCAGCCAGTGCATCCGTCAGCTGTTACCGTCAACAAGACGTTGTATATGAGTATCGTTTGAATGGTTCACTTACTGTAGTCTTGTAATGAATATTACAAGACTATAATAAGTGAAATATGTTTTTTTGAATATAAAATATGTATATTAATATTTGCCTATTAAATGAACGAAATGATAAAATTCATGTAACAGAATAAGTAAATATTATAAAAAAATATTTATTAATAATCTTTGTTTGCTGATTTCTCTCTTTTTTATCAACAGGTACACATGGTTCATACATTTGGTAATCAGCTAAATGAGATACCTTTTTTTGTAGGTTTGATCCCCACTTGCGAGAATTATTATATTTATATTAATTCCATCAATTGGCCCTGGTAAGACAAAAAGAGGCGTTGAGTTCCACTTCTTAATAAACAATGAGTCGGATTTTTTTGAAATTGGAAAATGGACATTATATTCGGGAAAATCTATGAATATCGAACATTTCAATTTCTAAACAAAGGATATTTTGCATTTTATTTAAAGTGAATTTATGTAATAATATTTAAAAATGTATAAGTTAGTGATTGTTAGTAATGATTGATAGTGAAAATCTTTTCAAATATTGATCTTTACATATAATAAATAAAAATACAACCACGAATGACTGTAAAGTCCGACTTAATTATTTTTGAGATCTACAACTTTTTATACAAATACTCAATATTACAACTTTCAAAGGAAAACCATGTAGCTCTAATTACTTTTATTGCCTAGACAGTCTGAGACTAATTTATGAAGACATTGTCTGGTAATAAGAAATATAAAAAATATATAAGAAATAAAGTGTTACATGAACGAGCTCACAAAGAGTTTTAAAGTGAAACTAAAATATATATATGTTCAATAAAAGCACCTACGCAGGTTCTGCTATTTTCTATCATCAGCGTCACACTATTGGAAAAGTTTTTCGATCAACTGAATAGTACTCTCTACGTGAAACATAAATGGGCAGATGGGGCTCCTTTGTTATTCTACACACAATGCTTACGCGAGCTAAACATTTTTATTGTTTCATCGTACAGTGTCTTCCAATTAAAAGCCTGAGGGTTTGGTTTTATTCGCTTCTTGGATACATGGCTCGAATAACTATCTTAATTTATTCCGGTCAAGTCATGTTGGAATTGTTCTTGGAACTAATCATGGATGAATGTCATATGTCCTTGGTTATTTTTACACAATTAAAATCAGAGTAATATGAGGAAAAGAGATGAGAAAAATTATAGCGCCCCTTTCTTATTAAACATTAAGTAAGAAGAACAGTATTTCCTTAAATCCTATCTAAAAATAAGTGGCAGGAAGGATTCAAAAGAATAGTATAGACAAATTGTAAGCGATCATAGAAAACTGGATTTTAGCAATATTTTAATTGCTATCCATACGAAATGAAGCAGAATTTTAAACTATTAAGTTTTTATCGAGCTTCATTGATATTGTTACAACAATAAGTTTTATATATATATTGCTGTTATATTACACATGCTTTTAACGAATAATTTGTACTAATAATTAATGTATATATGTGTGTGTGTAGATCTTCAAATTTTACAAAACCCAACATGGACTTGCTTCAATAAGGTAAATTTTTAAGATTTAACAAGAGAAGATTTGCTTTTTTATACTGAAATACATGTGAGACAATCAATAAATACATTAAAAATTAAATATGTATAGTTATCCAGTCCGTTTAGCTAAAAATGATATCTATATCCTAAGTTCTATACAAACTGTATATAAGGGAGTTAATTTTCGAAGCTTGATTCAACATGTTGCTGCATGTGACATGTGACGTCGACTAAAGGGATGTATGACAGATCTTGTCTTAGATATGCAACTACATGGCACGCCGCCATTATGTAATTTCAAGACAATTGAAATAATATTGAATATGTTATTCATTGACTAAATAAATTTTATAACACCGGTCGTAGTACAGTGGGGCAGCGTCTGACTGTAAACGCGATCGGTTGTGGGTTCAATCCCCACTCGGGGAATTAGTTATATTGAATTATTTTCACTTCCTCGCTCTGGTGAAATAAAGTGCGGTCATCACGCAATGTCTCGAATTCGGTGGAAAGCAAAGTACGGAGTAGCTAGGCACTGGGTACTTCCTGTTTACCCTGCTTTGCAGGATAAAAGTGTGAAGCTAAAAAAAATGTCATTCTAATAATAATTATTTTTATGAACACTATATATATTTCTGTAATTATTCTATGTTATGTTTTATATAAGTACTGAGGTAGTAAGCATAATACTTTATATATAACTATGTACTTATATATTTGTGTTACCTCATTTTCACATTTTTATTATTTTTTATCATGAAGCCATTGACCTGATTAACTTTATTTTATTATTTACCCATGTCCATTTACAAAGATACTAAAATATCAAATATAGCTCAACATACTTTTACGACACACCACTCAGAGGCTATAAGACTTCACATCTAACAATCTCAGGCCCCTCGATATTCATTTATATCCATATCCGAATAAAAGCAGAAATCTTTCCTGGGTTAATAGTTCATAAGATGTACCTTTCCTGTACAACCGTTCTTGGTTGAAGTTAGTAGACGCCGCCGTTTTGAAGCCCACTGGCGCAAATAACATTAGCATAGTTATAGGACGCGTAGGGATGAGACCTTCGTAAAGGTCCCGATGGGGCCGAGCTCTTAAACCCGCTTTCTCGATAATGACTATCGATGATTCTACCCGAATGTGCCCCAACCACAATATTATTACGTAGTTTGGCCATTCCAGGGAATTGCAAAATATAACACGCGTGTTGGTATTCAGTTATTTGCGCGCTGGAATTCGGAAGAGCTATTCTTTGTGTTTGTATCTGCAAGGCTTTTGTAGAAAGCTTTGCTCAGTTGAAACGAATTTGAATTTATTTACAGACGGTATCTTATGGGGTAGTTATATTTTGTTGTAATATTTAAAAAACATCTTGTGTGAAATGGATCATGTATTACACTTATTTTATTATTTTAATAATTTATTCTTTAAATCATTACAATGGAAATATAGTTTTATAAATTTTATTTTAAATTCGGTATAATTTTGTTTATATTTGAACTGGCGGTGCAAAAATTGTCTATGAAACATTATCAAGTATAAGCATAATGAAATAAATAAATAACAAATATATTATTTAATATTTTACGAAAAAAAAATTGTAAAATAAATTTCATATTTTTACAAACATCATAAATTTTGCGAAACAGATTCAATATTCAGCTTCCGAAACGCACAAACATCTAATCAGTCAAAACTCCAACTTATTAAAACGCAAAATGGATCTTTACATTGAAGGTGGAACGTTTACTTAAGAAATCAAAACAGGGGCTTAAGAGGGGGGTGGGAAAATTTTCGATTAATAATCTTCCCGTCGCATTAAAACTGACGAAATAAAGGATTGAGCAGGCGTAACATTCAATTTGTTACAATCCTTGAGCAAACGATACTCAATGGAGCATTTTGCTCTGTGATTTTAAAATAGAATATATAGTACATTATTTATTTATGTAAAATATTTATAGTTACCATAGTGTTTTAGCATAAAGCGATAGTTTTAGATTTAAATCCCGATGAGTGATAATTTATTCTTATAATGCATAATTAGTTAAACTATAGCGAGAATTCTGACGTCTAGTTTTCAAAATACAAAAAGCGAAGTAAGACTGATTCAAAGTCAAAGTAAATATAAATAATTTTATTCAAAATAAGAAGTTCCATGCTTCATTTTTTGGACGTCAAATAATTTACCACTACTTCACTAAAGTTAATGCTTTACATCTGACATTCTTGTCGCAAGAAACTCAGCGGGACTAAAAATTTACAATTTATTTATTTTTATTAGCGACAATGATACCTTTGAAATAGTCTGGAGCGAGCATTTTATTCCCAAAGCGTGTTATCATTAATGAAATCATTAATATGGTATACCATAACCTTTAACACACAAACGTTTTTTCATAACCTTTTAAAATTGTGATATAGAACTATCTGGAACGTTTTCTGGGATCCTATTGTAAAAGCATACAGACTGTCCCATGAAACAATTGCGGATTCAATGCAATCGAGTTACAAGCGCGGTAAGCTTATATCTATTTCTAATGCTAATATTGCGTAAATTACACATTTAAGTAAAATGTTTAATATTTTACTTTACATACATTACATTAGCAAAGATGTATTGAGTGGCAACAGTCAATATATTTATTTCTTTAAATATTTGCCTAAATGAATCTTTAGAACTTAAGTTATAGATTATATAGAAGATAAATATTGAATTAATAGCGGCTGCATTACCCCAATGTAAAATGCCATATGACATAATACTGTAAAAATAACTAAAGTAAACGAGGCGAACTGTTTTTACGTCAGTTAATAAAAAGTCTATTCGCCAAACCATCAATATGAGATTTAGGCGAATATCATAAGAAGCATAGCATGCTTATATGTTTTGTTATGTTATGTTACGGATTTGTTCAGACTAAGTTTGCAATAAATACATTGCAACATGCAAGATAAATAAAAAAGTGGCTTTTTTGGTTATATAAACAAAAAGCAGCTTCACACTTTATCCCGCCTGGCAGGATGAACAGGGACGACCTGCCAAGATACTACGTTGACAGCTAAAAATTTATTATAAATATAAATAAAAGAAATATAATTTTATTAAACTTTTATTAGATTAACATACACTAAGAACTAGAAATACTATATGGATAATAAGCATTAACTTTGACGTGAACATATAGTATGAAGATGATTCAGACAAACCATCCTATAGTTTAATAAGAGAGACTATCAGTGGAATTAAATTATTTGTATAAAATTTTACAAATAATTTACAATCTTGACACGAAATTTCAATATATTCACCAAAAAATTCCTTATTAAATCACCTTTCACAGTAAAAAAACGCTATTAACACGAAGAAAATCTCAGCAACGAGCGTAAAACGCAAAAACAATGCTCAAGCGTAAAATTCGACTTGTTTGATTAAAACGCGAACACATTTGCGATTCAAATCTTCCTTTTACTGATCATAAAGTATTCAAATGTCGAGTTAATATTTCCGACACGTCTCTGGATGGCGGCATTTTTATTTTTTTATTTGAGCGACGGGACCGATGGTCTCACGTGATTTATATCATATAACGCTTGGTTTATCTGCTATAAGCGTTTACTCGTGATAGAGTTGTATTGAAAAGAAAAGATATAAAATACTTATTCTTATACTAAAATTGAACATATAATAAGTGTTTTTTTTTCTAAAATGAACATTAACATTATAAATTACAATGGAATTTGAAAGTTGAATTGCAGCGGTCCATTAGTTGCTAAGAGTGAAGTTGTGCCGGCTCTATTGTGTTCGCTTTTCCATGCCAAATAAATGACTAAATATACCTTTTAATTATCCATATATAGTAATTTTTGACACTTTAGCTTTTATGAAAACAAACTTTTCTCTCAGGTTATTAGTACTCAATATTCTAGTTGTAGTTTGTTCAGAATTTAATTTGCAACACGAAATGAAAATACGCTTTTTGACACCATCGTATATTTGACAAGGTTGATACTTTAAATGCCACGCCGATATTAGTGGTTGCATTTAAATACAATTTCAACAAGTCTGCTGGTTTCACTGACATGACCGCATAAATTTCAATTATTGACTACTAAAACTAAATAGTAAGTGAATGAAAGAGGTTTTTATATTTTACATAAAAGGAATAAATAGGATACGTATTTCGATAGTTACAATGATGAATGATATTAATAATGGACAAGTTTAATTTTTTGAAGTATTCACATTTAAGTCAAAGAAGTGTGCTGGCTGACTCTTCTTTGCCTGTCCAGCACGAAACGATGCGGAAAAACGCAAAGCTGTATGCACTGTGGTACAAACACGTAACTAGAAACAAACAATCTAAAGTTAATTTTTTTTTTATATTTTTGACTTAACCTTTTATCCCGCATAGCAGGGTAGACAGGAAGTACCTAATGTTAATACAATTTGTACTCTGCTTTTCGCCAAATTTGTGAAGATATTGTGTGTTGAAAAGTGGAACTAAACGCTACACTTGGTTTTACAAGAGAGAGGAAATGAAAACAATTTATATATAATCATTCCTCCGAGTGGGAATCGAACCCACAACCGGTCGCGTATAGAGTCAGACGTATGTAAATATGATTTTATTTTAATTGTATTTGTATATATTGCTTGTAATAGTTCCAATATAATCTTTGTATTAAATTAGATAATAACTATAACTTGCATTTATTTAACGACTCTTTGTATTCATACAAAGCTAACCTAAAAAATATTTATTACAAAATCAAACGCTTCTTATACTACACTACTATTTCACACTTTTAACTATTTTTTTTATTTTATGAGATTTTTATTTGTTTTCCCTCTTTTTATTCATGTATTATTTTTTAGTAACTGTGTATTTTTGGGTCAAATTGAGTTTTGTTATTATGCGAACAATTATTGCTCTTTTATTACGTTAATTCAGCCTATAATTGATACATATTATGTAATGATTTATTTATAAATGTGAATATAAATGTACTTACTTCCTAGTAAATAAACAAAAATAAATAACATTTGCTCTTATTTTTTATGTAAATAGATATTCAAAATACCATCGGTATTATATACTTACGAGTATATTGAAAGTAACAAATGCAATACCTCTCAAGTAAACACGGTGTTATTGCCGTCCTCCATTCCCCCTACATAGGATAAATATCGCCCGTAGGAAATGATGAGAGTGGTCCTGTGATCCTTAGAGTCTAAAATCGGAATAGAAGGGTATAAAAACATATTCAATTTTATGTTCTGAATTACTTAGCTATGCTTGATTTGTTATAATTATGTGGTACATATATATATATATATATATATATATATATATATATATATATATATATATATATATATATATACATAATAAATTAAACATTATGTATTCAATTTAATACATTTCTTCTGTGAGTGACGAAATGTTCTTTAATATTTTAAATACTACCATATATTAAAAATTTCCGACGTAAAGTTTTCTCAAACTAAACAAACATAAGTCTGAGTCATGAGAGTGCTTAATTGTTATTCTCTTTAACTTATTGATATTTTTGTTAATTTGTAAATACTAACAATAAGAGTGGTAAAATATATCAAGCAATCCTGAATGAAATAAAACTGTACATAACTTTGGGCCCCTTACTTAGGAAAAGGAATATGATATACATTACCATCAATCAGATGGATCAGAAATACATGTTTCATTAAGTTTGTAACATTTATTCACCCCCCCCCCCCCTTATAGTATATGTATGAATACTATAATTATAAAATCATGCCTTGGCTCATGGTACGTCTCGCGGTTAGGACCCAATATTGTCGTGTTCGTATGTCACTCGAGATCTTTTAGAGATTTAGAGGCAATAGTGTTAAGAAATGTTAATAACTACCTATTATCTTAAAAAGGATATAAAACTTTCAGAAGAGATTATAGTAAGAGATTGTAGTATGTAAGATATTCCGTTGTAATCACCTCCAGCTTTTCCAAGGAAAGCCGTAGATGCGTCTTATTTAACACTCTGTTATAAGTGTCCTTTGCTGGTAGTCATAACAGAAGGGAAAATAGCTTAATGGCCCCTCTGCGCCATATGCCGTGAGTTCCGACCGATCGGCGGACCCGACCGATCTCAGAGTGAACCCTACGAGACGCAACCGAACATCGAACGTATATGTTACTTACAATGCCTTTGCAAACGAACAATTATTAGTTATTTGTTCCGTTCGTGTAAAGATCCCTCAATGAGAGTATTATATTAAGAATATGCTAAAATTATATATTTGAATTGGTTTGTGAGACCAATATATTTCATCTATTAGGTTGTGAAGTTGAAGATACGTCGATTGGCCTATCAGACCAATATTACTTGCCGGTTCGCATATCAGTTCAGGCGCACAACCGCTACGCGGCCGATTGTGTTATATTCACGCACAGCACATACGTAGCAATCGTTTGTCATAACAAACAATTAAACTCGGTTATGCGTTCTATCACCAAACAAGGCGCTAGACAAACAGTCGAACACCATTACCTACTACAGCATTTCGTGACATAATAGTGTCTCTTCTCGTAAGGAGGTCTCCTCGTAAGGAGGTCTCCTCGTAAGGAGGCAACTAAAACATACTTCAAAACGCACGAGACATAAAAGCGTCACATAATCATTCAACCCACACCACGGATTAAAAACGACATAGAAATAGTTGAAGCTATGTCCGTCACCCTACAGGTATCGCATGTGCAACGCAAGACTGCATCAGCGAAGATAAAAGTCGCGCCACCGACATCAGTTATCAGTAAGCTATAAAGCTCACCGAACCCCGACAGTTACATGTTACAAGTAATAACAACATCCAACGCCATACAAGCATCGCTTACGCAATGCAAGACAGCCGCAGACTCAATACAACCAACCAACGTCGCCATAGCAATTCATCAAAGTTAAATATAGCAGCCTCAGTGACGTCAAGCAACGTTGGGTTGCACCACCGACATCAGTTATCAGTAAGCTGTAACGCTCACCGAACACCAACAGTCGCGTAACGCGAGAACATGACGTATCTCCTCCTATCTCCTATATGTTTAAGAATATTATATAAATATAACCATAAAATGGTTTATTCGTTCAATACATGATATTATATCAATTATGATTTATTAATTATTGTTGGCAGTGTTTAGTATGATATTAAAATATTTTATAATACTCAGTAAATGCATATAATAACACATGTTCATACAACACTATTCAAAGATGGCGGCAGACGCTTTGATATATTTATATTACAAATTTCATATATCTCTTCTAATGTACATTCTAAACGTCTAATATCAATAATATAATTATTTTTACTTTATTAATAACAAAATTATATTCATTTAATGATTCTTTACTTTAATAATGAAAAAATAACTTACCCACAAATACTTCATATTATACAAAAGCAAATCTTACCGATCACGGATACCATAAAAACAATAGTAAACATGTTCCTATGTATTTCCGATATTAAATATTGTTATTACATTCACTTTCAGTGTATTATATTTCTATTATTCCAGATTAAATATAAAAATTTTTCTCAAGCGTCCTTTTCCGCACATCACGCTCCCGCCAATCCCCCATTCTTTTTTTTTTTTTAAATCCAATGCATCATTCTAGAGTGCCAGTAATTCATTCAGCTAAAAAAATATTTAATAAAAATAAAATTATTAATTATTATTACTACCCAAAAATATTATATAAAATAATATTTAACTTTATTATTTAATTATTTATACAAAATATATTATTTAATTACGTACATATTTATGTATCGTTTGTATCGTTACAAGTTGCACAATTTAAACCAATTCTAAAAAAGTACAGATCTAAAACATGGGATCATTTATAAAATATTTAATATGTTAGCTAAAATAAATAATAGAAAAATTCTTTAAAAAACAAAAGGCCTGATGCCTGTTACAAAGCAGCTTATTCTATGCCCCGAGTGAACGCGAAATGTTACCCAAATGACGCTATATTAATGTTACGCTATATTAATTCGTTTAATATAGTTTAATTTAAAATGGGTAAATATCGTGAAAGTCAAAGGATTAACATTGCTTAACAAATGCCCATAAAAATAACTCCACTGACTAAAGCTGTGTAACATCGTGGATAGTAACACATTAACGCCATTAAAGCTCGAACCATTTGAGCTTTTAGCGAATACCCAAGTTATGGTGATAATAACCAAATTGCATGCAAGTTGGTTAAACTATTATGTAATTGCATTATTGGAATTCATCGTAGACTTTAGCTACGATATTACTACGACGCTACGGCGTAGATGTTTTGTTGTATGCGATGCAATATAATATTCGAAACGCACAAAGAACATTGTGTACTAAATAGAAGGAATTGTATTGGAAACTCAATTTAATATTCATAGTATGAATATTACAGAATTTCAAATATATTTTATCATTTATGTTCGTCAAAGTAGTAAGGAACCATTTCGCAGATTAGTATTTCAAAGTTCCAATTCTTATCAAGCAAGTATTATTATTTGTTATACAGTTATAAGTTTTATAATTTCTTTATGATAATTTTTTACCAATACATGTACATGTCCACATTTATGTAAGTAAGAAAATTCGACAAAGAGAAAATATATAAATAAAAAATAAATAATCACGTTGTGTATGTGAGTAAATTAATATTAATAATCATGATATTATTAAAGCTTTATTAAATGGAACTGCGGTTGACCGATGTCATCACTATATGCAACTATCCAACCATATATTCGATAATTCTGCTAAATTACTTTTTTATAAAATTCTATACAGATTGTAATTTTAAGTAAGTAATTACGTTTATTCGACTGATGACATTGAGTCTCCATCAATAAAGAGTCTTCTTCATATGATGAGAGATCAGAAAAAGGAATAATTTGTCTATATATTCTTTAGTCTACAATGGCTAAATATTAAGTGAATGTATGTCATAGATATAGAAGTTTATTTATATGCTAGTAGTCCTATTTACCTGTGACGGACTGCAGTAATATGTTCAAAACGTTACCAAAAGTGTATTTTCATATACTAAAATATACGCGATTTTATTTTTAACATAATATTTGACCTTAAAATATTTATTATGTTTAAAATGATTTCATCAAATATCGATATGTAATATGTAGTCACGAGTTACAAACAAACGCTGCATATTGAATTTGCCACGGTAAAAGCGATCAAAGAGTTATATAACATGAAGACCAAGTCTAGTTTCCCTAATAAGCCGCTGTTCGGAACAGAGCGACGCCTCATATTAGCCAAGTCTTGTTGTAATAATTAAACGCTGGCGCTATCTAACAAGCGATGAAACTCCTTTTCGTAACTACAAAGTTATCCTGGAAGTAACAATTGCTCAGATGTATAGTATATAAAAGTTTATAAAGAATATATATATATATATATATATATATATATATATATATATAGCCCAGCTTAGCCAGGGTCTGCCTTCCCACTACTAACCTACTCCACTTAGCACGGTCTTTGGCATCCTCGGTAGTAAGTCCATTGGCTCATATCCTTTTTCACATCTCATATCCTGTTGACATCCAGCTATCGCTTCAACAAACAGACATATCAAAGTTTATTCATAACATACCATCTCAGGCGACGCTCTTGAAGCTTATCCGCTACGTCACTGACTCCAAGACTACCTCGGATGAAAGTGTTATGTATGCGGTCAGCCCGCGTTACGCCACACATCCACCATCTTCATTTTTGTGCCTGAAGCTCCTGAGTGTGCCAAGATAGTGCTGGCCAACATTCGCACCCATATAAGAGAACTGGTCGGATTATGCTCTTATATATCTGCCCCTTGAGTTTGGGCGGTATTCTGCGGTCGCAGACTACATCTGCGACCTCACGCCGTTTGGCCCAAGCAGAGCTGATACGGGCACAGATGTCGTGACCAATGCCCAGACTCATGCACGATGGATCCAAGGTACCTGAACTTCTCCGACTTAACGGCTGGTTCAGGACCTATATGGATAGTGCTAGAGTCATATACTGGGTCTTCGATACATTTATCCAAATCCATATTGAGACCCAGAGACAGCACACTCTCGGAGAAGCATGAGGTCGATCATGCGCTCAAAGAGCATCATGCTGCTCATAATCTTAATGCCCCTATAACTACCACAATCTTGAACACTGCCCCTGCGTTTATAAATAGGGCATCGTTCCACTGTTCAAGATATGGTTAAAAAGGTCATTAAGTATGAGTACACTAAGAGAGCCCAATGATTTCCACCATTCGACCGGTATGTCGTCAGATCCCACCGCTTTCCAATTCTTCATGCATCCAAGACAATTCCGAGTTTCGTCAGGTGCTATTGGAGCAACAAGTCCGACATTAAGAGGTGTTTCGGTTGGAAAACTGCACGGGTGCTGAGTATTCAGCAGCTCCTTGAAGTAGCAACTCCATCTCTCCTTCACAGAGCCATGGTTACACAGCAGAGTGCCCTGAGAATCTTTGACGCAAAGACATTTTGCGATTTCCTGCGTCGTTTTAACCCTAGCACGTTCCAATTTGTAAATGAGCTTCAGCCCCTCCGCAGTTTCAAGTTTATCATATCGTGGTGACAATTTTTTACTGCGGGTTCTGGCTACAGCTCTTTTACTGGCACGTTTGGCTGCTATATAACCTCTGTCTTCAGGAGAGCCGGTGGTCTGCCACTCCTTAAAGGCAGCCTTCTTTCCCCGAATCATCTTCTGCATTTTGTCATTCCACACCCATGTCTCCCTATCAATGGCGTGTCCTCCCCTAGAAAGACCAAGAACTCGTTCACCCGCCGCAATAATTGATGACTGGGCTTGATCCCAAGCTTTCTAAGCAATTTCGATTTTGGTCTATAGATATTGACTCTCAACCTCAGCCAGGAAGTCGGTCATCTGTCCATTCAGCAACCACTACTTGATTCTAGGTTGGCGTTTCACAGCTACGTTCTTTTTCAGGGTAAAGACATAGTCCATGACAAGGAGACGATGTTGGGCCATCAGGCTTTCACCTGCAACAGTTCGTCACCCTGCATATATGACACCGCCTGGTCAGCAGGTAATCTATATGAGTTGAATGGGCCCCTTTCTTACACGTGAGATGGTGCTGAGGATTTTTTTGGAAGAACGTGTTCACGACAGCCAAATCAGACATTTAAAGGTTCTTATTAGGTACTGATTATATTAATAATTACGACTTCAATTAGTACCTTCACCCGCATTAGGCGGTCACAGCAACGGTCAACATCAAGGAGACCATTCCTAAGCTCTTCAGATAGCACTTCCGTAACACCAGCCTTGCCTGAATGCAACCCAATGTATATAAGCTGATAACCCAGTCCGATGTTACAGGACTTGTTGCCACTAAAGCGCGTTTCCTGTAGGAAAGCACACTGGACCCGAGACGTCGGGTCCAGTGTGTGTGTGAGTATATCTGCGAGTTCTCTGCATCTTCTGGTTAAAGAGCCAATATTCCACGTTGTAAAGTTTAGTCGGAGTTTCCTCATATATATATATATATATATATATATATATATATATATATATATAGTTTAATTTGTATTATTTTCAAACTATAATGTGATTAAAAAAGTATAAACTGAAATTTTTTAAGGAAAAAGAAAGAGTAAGTCTTAACAAGATTTCTTTAAAGGTAACTAACTTCAACACACTAGACATGTGGCAACACCCGTGATAATACGTCCGTAAGTCGATTATCCCGCGCAATACATGTCATAGGAATATCTAACGCAATTACAAGATTTGTTTGCTACAAATCTGTCACTAAAGGATCCGTTACGTCCCGTTTACGAGTTTAAACTTAATTTGTCACATTGACGTAACACTGTTAGCTAAGATCCAACGGCCTAAATAACGAGATCACCATTAAGTCACGTTTCCATTGCAAATGACAAGGGATGACGGTACAGTACGATCGTGGCGGGTTCGATTTTTGTAAACATTAACTACAGTTTGTTTATCAGATAGAATAGCTCAGACTTTTTGATGTATCTTTTCTTTGATCAATTATATATCTAATTAATTTAATAAATGATATAACTAATAATTTAAATTTTAATCACTATTATTAACCTTTTATAAAACTAAATAATTTAATATTTTAGAATTCATTAAGCATATGCGCCTGTACGCTTGAACATTCGTTAACACGCGATAGTTTGTGTTGAAAATGGAAACTTGCAAGAAGTCGTCTATCTAAGTCGACGTCTTATAACAACGTAAACAAACTTCAAAACTCATTCGCGTGAAACGGTTCAGGAAGTCCTCATCAAACGCCAGTACTGAAGAACACTTTGACAACATAACAACCGCAAACCTGATTTAAATAAATCAAGTTCTGTAACCTAGAACATTAGATTCGTCGGGTGGGAGCGATGTAGCGCCATTTTGTTAAATGTATGTTACATGTGGAATTTATATTGTAAACATTAAAATTTATTAGTTTGTTTAATTTATTCTTATATATATTTTATATTACAATTATCTGTATGTGAGATCATCATGGCTTAGTAGAGCAGCGTATGACTGTAAATTTAATTTATTTTGGGTTCAAAACTAACTTGTTACAATTATTTTCATTTTCTCATTCTAATATTATAGTGCGCGGCATTAAGTTCCATCAAAATTATTTTGTTTATTTTTTGCTTAAAACATAAGTGCGCGAAGGGGCTATCCATAAATTACGTCATTCGTCAAGGGGGAAGGGAGGGGGGTTGAAATAGTGTGACATTGCTTGACAACGGTGATCTCACTGAGGGGACCACTCGTCATAATAAAAATAAAATATAAAAATCACAAAAATTATAAATAGGATTTTAAAAATTCATGGACGCCCATAAGTTCGTGGTTTGTAACAAAGAACCTCAACAAAATAAAAAAAACAGAAAGTGTCTAGTGACAAGACACTCCGTACTCCGCTTGTCACCGAATTCGAGATATGGTTTGTTGAGTGGTGGAACTTAACGCTGCACTTTGTCTTACCAGAGAGATAGGGCAAGTGATTATATTAGACTAGGGCAAGTAATTATATTTAAATTATTTTAAATACAATCACTTCCCCTAGTGGGAATCGAACCTATAACCAATCACGTTTACAGTTAGATGCTGTCACACTGTGTCACGACCAGATTTATAATATGTTTAAATTTTCGATATATAAGCTCCTTTTAAAAGCCCCCTCACTTTCTCGAAGTACCTTCAGCGCACTAGACAAGTATAAATTATGATAATGAATTGTTTTTCTTTCGCGTCAATAGTATTTTAATATGTTGAACGTAATTTTTTTATATATTTTTTTTTTATCTATGTAACTAAAATACCCTTTAAATTAATAGGTAACATAGGACATGCTATAATTTACATTAATCCAACACTGGTCCTAAAATATCTATTTTTAAGGGTAATGAAACCCCAATTTATGAATAATTGTATTCAGAAACAACTTAATTTAAATCATTAAGTATATGATAATTTATCAAACGTAACTTCACTCTTTTTCAAACATATTGATTTGGTATCTCTACTAAAATACTAGTGATGTAAGAAATATGCACTGCGTTTTAAATTTTACTCCGGAATTCGAGATATTGTGTTGAGTGGTTGAGTCAATAATATATTTTATTTACCATACTAAATAAATAATAATTAATAACAATAAGATTAAAAAAAAACATTTAACTTACTCATATTCTTCCCATAGAACACTAGACGTCAAAAAGTAGGACGCATTATTCCAAAATTACGCTAATCGTATATGTATATAGATATAAAAATAAAAAAAGTTTTATAACAGATATACTACGTTAAGAGTTTGTAGCACTTTCCTTTGGAGTGAGCTTTTGAGCTTATCTGACAAGTGGCACGATTTTTACATATAAAACTGGATTAAACCACAAAATAATCTGCGTAGAATTCGCTCATGACTTACTTACTAGCACAAGCACTATAAAGTTAGTACTATAAAATGAATAACTTACTATTCTAGGAAAATGTGAAAATGAATTGTAAAAAAATTTGAAATTCGCCTGACCTGGAAAACGTAGAAATAGTTACCGCGTCGCTGCATTACAGTAGAATAGAATCACGTAAAATATGATTTTGTCGAACGTGTCTCGAGTATACACCTATACAGCCATGTAAGGAATACCTGCTATATCATCGTCACGTCTACATAACCAATAAAACTCGTTGCGGAACGAGGAATTTCTAATAATAACTGGTGTGTACAAAAAACGACGTTTTATCATTTTATTGTATGCTTTTAAATTAGATTTTTTTTGTGAATTGTTGCTTCAATCATTTTTTTGTGTATACATACGTTCCATTTGTTAAATATAGCAATTTTATAAATTATTCTCAATTAACACAATTGTTTATAATGTATTTTTTTCAGAAAAAAAACTTAAGAAAAGAAAATGTTTGGACACCTATCTGTTATAATTTATAGGGCAAGTTTCACAATACTACGTTTTTTACATGTCATGTAAAGAATATAGTGATAATAGTTTTGATATTATTTTATTTATGTTTCCAACTTACTATTTTGACACATACTCATAAAATATTAATTAAAAAATGACCTATTTAACATATTCTACACGTTAACCTTTTTTTATTTAATATCCATCCTGAAACCTTGTATAAAGCTTCATAATTTCTTATTTTTTCAGATGGACAACAATATTTATTATATAAGTATATCGTCTTCAGTATCAAAGATATATTTTGCCAGATAAAAATTCTCGTTCTTCGTGATTTTTTTATCTTGTAAGTTATGATTCACACTAACAAGACAAGGCAATATACCTACAAGATTGAAAATATTAAAAAATCAGCTAATTAAAGCTAATTTTTAATATGCAGTGGATAAAATTTTTAAAAAACTTAATAAGAGAGTTTAACGAAATTGAAATATAAAGTAGGTGGAGGTAGAAAAACAGAAGTCCCTGATTGAATTGTACAGCTGTTGAGGTCCTTGACGAAATTATTTCTATTGGAACATTTTGTTCGGCGACAAAGTTAAATTGGATTTCTTATGGTGGAAGTACGCTGAGTAGCGGTCGACTTTATTCATCTGTGCTAGCTTATATTATCACTGTACATGTTATTACTATATATTGACTGTAACGCGATCGGTTGTGGGTTCGATCCCCACTCGGGAGAGTGATTATATTTAAATTATTTTCACTTATTCGTTCTGGTAAGACAAAGTGCGGCGTTGAATTCCATCACTCAAAGTAAAGTAAAGAAAGCGAAGTACGGAGGGTCTTGACACTAGGTACTTTCAGCCTACCCTGCTACGCGGGATAAAAACGTGAAGCTAAAAAAAAACTTTTTATGGATTATTATTACTTGTATTTATTATTGAGGCCGGTTGTGGCGACACGTGACATCGTCTGTCTGTTAACGAAACCGGTTGTGGGTTCGATTCCCCACTTGGGGAATGAGTATATTTAATCTCCATCACTTAACACGCAATATCTTGAATTCGGTGGAAAGCGAAGTGGCGTGTCATTACACTAGATACTTTCTGTCTATCCTGTTATGCGGGATAAAAAGCGTGAAAAAAATACTTTTGTTCAAAATAAATTATAATTTATTTAAAGTGTTTATTGTAATAATAAGTTATGTGTAATAAAATAACTAACAATATCATCTCGGCGCACTCTGGCAGGACCTGACCGTAACTGCAATTGTTTTGGGTACAAAATATACACTTTTTTGTTTTAAAAAAAAAATTAAATCTGCCATTTAACTCGTAATATTAAAAATCTACGCAAAAAAATGCGTTAGGAGTAAAAAATATTGTTTACATTACCTAATCTCTGTAAATTTTATAAAGTCCAATAAAAGGAAATAACTAATATTTTACTTGAATCAACTGATACAACAGGTATTTACTCAGTTTTATTAAAACAAAACTTCACTGGTTTTCGCCGCGCCTGTATTCTAGACTAAAAGAAAAAAAGTACGGCCTCATTTATTGTAAGAATTTATTCCCTGAAAACAAAAATTTTTACAAGTTAACACAAAAAAATCTTAAAATTCATATTATTTATATTAAAAGTATATAAATTTTACAATTCATAATACTTTATATCGCGCATTTTACGGGAATCACGTAAAGTATGAGAGTGAGGTGCACTTCGGAGAAATTTTTATGATTTCAATTTTCGTTGTACCTTCTCTGTTGCTCCCTCCGTGTGTTTTATACAATGCGCTTTGTATGAAATTGTTCTGCTTTATTGCACTTCAATGTGTTAAATTTATGTTTCTTAACGGAATATTATGTTTGCGCTAATAACTTTGTATGTACTCGCACATCGTACACGCTTTGGCGCTACAATCTTGAAACACAAACAGAAAGAGCTGATATAATCCCCAGTCCTTATATTTTAATATGAAATATCTTTATTTTTTTTATAATTCAATCGGCAAGATGGATTTTAATTCATTTTTTTAAACATTTTGTTTCTAAAAACATTTACATTAAAGAGACATGAATGATTATGTTGTTGTTTCGATTTCGTCTGTGGGTTCTAATTTCACTTAGAGGAATATTTAAGTTATTTCTATTTACCTATTCTGGTAAGACTTTAAGTTCCACCATTCAACACGCAATCTCTCCAATTTGGCAAAAAGCGGAGTACAGAGTATTGACGATATTCCGTACTCCGCTACACGGTACATCTCCGTCATCTCATCTCTGCTCTGATACATCTTAACTACCCTACTTTACGAAAAAAAATGCAATAAAAAAAACAATTGTACTATGAATTTCAGTAATATCTTTATGAAGTTGCCCAAAGTAAACTGCAAAACACAGTTTCGGGTCACTGATAAATATTATTTTATAGTCTTTATATAACGGTAATGTAAAGGACAACGCTTCGACGTTACAGTTCGACATTACGTATAAGAACATATGTATATAGTTTGTTGAAAATTTAATAGAAATTTTAGTCTATGAACTATTTAGAACATTCAAATTATCCTTCTATCCTTCTGTAAATACGAGACTTAAAATCATCTCTAAAATTTCTCTGTGAAATTCCAATTAAATTACGATCACACACGATACTGTTTAAAATAACTTATTACCATTTCAAAGAATATTCCAAAGTTCGTTAACATGTGAATGTATAAATGTATGAAAGTTTTTAATTTCCACTCATATAGAATACTTGTAATCACTTTCTTCTCTTAATTTATATGAATAAAAAATCTTTAAATCTAAATCACTTTGGTTGTGAGCTCGATTATATTTAATTTATTTTTATTTAATTTTAGAGAAAAAATAATTATATTAACTGATTTTCCTACATTGATAAGGCAGCTATATACAAACAGCAAATACTGAATGTAGAGCAATTAACGTCGAATCGTACTTAAATAAAGTTTGAGGTGACGTTGTCGTAGAAATTTACTATTCTTAAAGCGTTATTCCACGCTTAAGCATATAAACATTTTTTGAAAAAACGTATAAAATTTTAAAAATAGTATAAAAATGTTTTCTAATCCTAAGTAACTTTAAAAAAATCAAATTAAATATCATTATCTCTTGATTCTAGTAATATGAATCAGTTGTTACAAATGTATAAGAATTTCGACGTGGCTTTATGTGGAACGCATGACTTTGCAGTCAGAGTGCTTGGACGGTTTCTACAAGTCACAGCTTCGAATCCCGATACGTTCAACTTTTTATATGATTTTTCTAAAATGTTGACGTTATCATAAATTTTCCAATCAATATAAGGTATATATCAAGAGGAAACTTGTGAAATTTCATATTTCATTTAATTTAAAGTGGTAAAAAATATTTTATATGTAAATATTCCTCTGAATGAAATTTTGAACTCCCAGTACGTCAACAACTTTCACTACGGCGGTGCGCCGCGTTTATTAAATTTTAATTTTATTAATCCTCCTGTATATGTACATATTTTCCTTTTCATTTTTAGCAACTTTAAATTTTATAGGATAGGCTAATGATACTCCGTTACTTAACAGAGGCTCTTGACTTGTCCAAACGCCCTCAGGTCAGATGACAACGAGATACAGCACGATTTCTCGTGACGTGCAACTTAGAAGGAAATTAGTGTTCTAATAACAAACTTTACTTGTTATTTAGTTTGTGCCTTAATATTTAACTATTACAATAATTTGCGTATAAAACTTCATCATAGAGATAGTAAAAAATCCAATTATTAATTTTATTTACTGAAATAAACTGTGTAAAATAAAGTAAATAAATACTTTAATTTATTAAATGTTTAATATAAATTAAACACATATTTCGTATACCTAAAGAATAAATTGTTAATATTTTAAAATGCTTCAAACTCAGCGCACTATAAGTTATCTCATATATTTTGCTCATAAGTGTCTAATTCTAGACTGAGAAAATTTTCAGCTTCAAGCCCCTTTAATATTTTGTTACTTTGAAGTATATTAAATATTTTATCAAGCATATTTCACTTTATTATATTTTCATTAAATGAACGGCTTATTAAGTATGATATTAACATTTCAATTTAAAAATAGTTTTCGTCAAGATGAAATAGTAATGATAAAAAATTAAGATTTTAAAATATTTTCAACACTACGCCTAAAGAGATAGACGAAAAGTATTGAAATTTGACGTCTGGCCCTGATGTACGGCCGGCTTTTTGGTTGCAGGGGAGCTCTATAAGAGAATTTCGTGGGATACTTACGGAAAATGGATATGAAAATATATGGCATTGGATATATATTGATATAAAAATAGTGTGAGTGTGAGGCCGGTCATGGCGCAGTGGGACAGCGTCTGGCTGTAAACGCGGTCTGTTGTCAGTTCAATCCACACTTAGGGGAGTTATAATATTTAAGTTATTTTCACTTCCTCGCTCTAGTAAGATAAAGTGCGGCGGTGAGTTCCAATACTCAACATGCAATGTCTCGAATTCAGTGGAAAGCGAAATACGTAGAGTCTTCTTGACACTACTTTCTGTCTGCCCTGCTATGCGGGATAAAAGCGTGACGCTAACAAAAAAACATAGTGTCATAAAGTCAAGAGTATTATAAAATCAAGCGAAGTAGGGGGCAATAACTTATATATTATAATAATAAATGCGAATACATTTACAAAGGTTTTTTTTAAATGTAACAGTTACTTACTGTGGTATATAAAAATCTGATAACGGATATGTTAGTATGAATATTTTAGTATTCCACTTTTGCTATTGATTTGTTCAATCTCAAAAACAACCTTTTCTATTTCAAGATTCATCTTTTAAATAGTATAAGTACAAAGTGAATCTATAAAACGCATACTATAAAGCCACATAAAAGCTTCGCGGGACACTGAATCTCGTTTGAAAAGCTCGAACTAAATCTGCTCTATAAAAACTCTATTAATACTATATATTTCATTTTATTTTTTATTTATTTATGTTGAATATGAACATAAACAAATGAAATAAAACGTATTTATTATAAATACAATAGAGTAGCATAGTAAAAAAAAATTTTTTTTAAGACGTAACTCCATTTTTTATCTTTGGGAACGTTTGTAAGGATTCAGGGTACTAATAGCAACTTTTTAAAATCAATTGGCCTGTGTTTCGAAATAAATTCAACGTATTTGTTCTCCTACAGTTTCAGTACTCAGTTTGCTGCTTTACCGATTTAGAATTGTTAGCAAAAACTAGCAAATCCAAAAGAGGCTAACGAATTAACTTTTTTTTCAAAGAAATGCAGGAAATTCCGGCTGATTGAGAGCAATGAGTTAATCCGAAAATAAAATGGACAACCCAGAGACAAAATCGTTTGAAAGTCGCTTAAAATTGAACGCTGTGAGGAATTTTTACTTTGATCATTAGAACTTATTTTATTAATCGACTTCTATTCGAGATATTTTATTCTATATTTGGTTCCGTTATTAAATAATAAAAAAATAATAACATTTTCAAATGTTATATATTTTTTAGATGTATTTGCATTCGTATGGGTTTTCTAGTTTTAATATATCGTCGAAAAAGCAATAAAATCGTAACACGGAATCTAATATGTTGGTGTAAATTTTATATAATAAGAGAGTGTTATGAAGTTTGAAATTATTTGTTAGAAAGAAATTAATATACCCATAACTATAATACATAATTAAAAATTATATTACTTTTACTTTTTTTATGGAAAAGGCAAGGCAAACGAGCGTGCGGGTCTCCTGATGGTAAGTGATCACCGCCGCCCACAACCCCATGTAACACCAAGGGAGCTACAGGTGCGTTGCCAGCCTTCGAGATGGGAGTAAACGCGTTTCTTGAATGTACCCATGTCGTAGGTGTTCTGTTATGATGTAAATTAAACGTTTCAAAATTACTTTATTTGTTGGAATAAATAAACACAAATAAAAAATATTAAAATAAAGGAAATATTTTTATTTAGTACAATAAATTTTCTTTTTGCCTTCTCTATGGTCTTCTTAGAGTAACTCTGGAGTGATGGAACTTGTTGAATATAGTTCTTAACAGTTAATGTTCATATTTTTAACAACAAATGGAAAACTAAGTGCCTTAACACTGCAGCTAACACTAAACTTCTCTCTGCTTTCTACATATTAAAAATGTAAAAAGTTAAAAAATAAATACCAATTAATATAAATCTGATTTATATGCCTGTATTTATAAAATTAAGCTTTATAGCTTAACAATTCCAAAACCAATATAAATTAATAGGATTAAAACTAGGTCACCTAGTATATTGACAAACTATACACGCTTTTGTTTAAAATATTAATGAATTCAAATTAATAGGTTTTCTATTAAGATTGTTTGACGACAAAGATATATTTAGAATTTTAGAATTTTAAATATTAAGTATTGGGATAGTTTTTAGAATTTTTAATATTAAGTATTATTTTGTACTTTATAATAAAAGGTTAAATGATAAAAAATGCAGGTGGAAAATTATCAATAATTTATTTATTTAAAATAAGTTATTGATAGTTTTTAGATTTTTGCTTTTATCCCGCATAGCAGGGTAGACAGAAAGTACCTATTGTATTACCAAAATTATGACTCAGCATGTTGAGTGGCCAAATACAACGCCACGCTTTGTCTTACCAGAGATAGGACGTGATAGAAATTTAAATATAATTACTCCCCCGAGTAGGAATCGAATCCATAACCGATCGCGTTTATAGTCAGACGCTGTTCTACTAGACAACGACTGGCGTGGTAGTTAAAAGTTATAATTTATAAAAATCTTTTATTGTTGAAGAAAGTCCATAGATTCACCATGCGGGTGTCAGACCTATCGCGTTTCTGAGAGAGTAGCTTCGTGCGATAAAATGTTTAAGCCATAATTATTTTTATGTAAATAAGTGATTCACAATTTACTATACGTTATCACGAGTTGATTAAATGAAGAATAATATTTAATATAAGCCATATGAAAAATAAACATATTATACTTAACATAATAATATCAGCACGATACGAATATTAAACTTTTTCAATTCATACCTAACTTTACTATGGTTTCTATCACGACAAATAAAATCACAATTTTCCATAAAAGAAACATTCATAAAAGAAATCATATATCCAAGATTTCTTAATATAGCTTCAGCTTTTTTCCGCATATACTGCTATGCCTATTGTCGAGACTCTATATTCGTCACTTCTTGCCCCTATTCGAGATATTATTATTATGTTTTGTTGATTTGTACTTATACTAAAATTTAATAGAGAATTGAAACTTAAACTCTTCATACATGTCCTTTGGGGACTCCCCATGCTTATTCGTGACTTTATGGTTCGAAAAAACAAACTGTACCATAGTATAATATACTGTACTACTTGATACTGTTTTTTGAAGGTCAACCGAGGTCTCTTCCTAATTTATACTTTAGTTTCATATATGATTGCCATTCTTTCCTCATTTTAACGAGTCCAAATTTTCTGAACACGTTTTTCTTCATTTTTACTATGACATTTTTGCTTACTTCTGATTATGTATATCCCTTTATTGCATATTCGATTCGATAAAGGAAGGCCACATATCCGAAGAACAGATCGCATCTCTATATTCCATCATTTTTTTAAACACTCCTAAAACATATTAAATTATTATTATTATATGATATAGCATAAAAAATAAAGCATTATATCTAAAACTCCATTTAAATATTATTTTAACTGAAAAAATAATTACATTTCTATGACTATTCATAATTCAGCCTCACTTACCTCTTTGACCTTTTCTTCTGAGAATATCCATAAAAACATCGCAGTAAGTTGTATCTACTTGCTTTGAGAAACTAATTATGGTTAAAAATATTTTTGCTTAGTAATTTAT
Source organism: Dryadula phaetusa (assembly GCA_032432895.1). Lineage (NCBI taxonomy): Eukaryota > Metazoa > Arthropoda > Insecta > Lepidoptera > Nymphalidae > Dryadula > Dryadula phaetusa. The sequence goes on from JAOYRS010000059.1 coordinate 1,118,310, forward strand.
GTTGCTGACAGGAAATAAACGCTGTTTTATAAACGTTTACAAACATTAAGAGCTTTATAAAAAGCTCATTTAAAAATAGTTTAAACCCCTCGCTGTTGTAAGTTATGCAGACCGATACATATCTACACAGCTCAGCGGGTAATTAAATTTGTTTGTCGAAGGGGTAAAGGATTTACTGTTCAACGAATGACGCTAGGGGTTAAAATTTAATTTTGTTCGTGTTTTTCATAGCATAAAGTGATAATTATGTGCGTAAAAAGCTTATTCACGCGATAAGAGCTTTACAGTAGAGTTCAATTAATGCAATGTTATTAAAATTTGAAAGTCACAATTTTTCGTTATATTTTATGAGTACTTTACTTAACGACAACTGTATTATCGTTTTATGTGCAATATATGGTAATACAGATAAGGCTAGTCATAGCAAATAATATTTGTTTGTTTTTTTTATTAATATTTTATACATGGTATGAACGAAATATAAAGTAACGACAGCGAGCGATTCACTTCACTCCTGGAAATTGCCTTAAGGAAGAGTGAACCTTTATTACTATTTTTAATTAGTAATTTAAAATATTATATACGACTATTCTTGAATTGAATCGATCAAAAGCGGCACGCTATAGTAAAAAAAATTTTTGGGTTTTATTTTCTAGCGTACTGGCACAATATAAAATAAATTATTTATAATTTTATCTTAATAAATGGAGTTGGGCTTAAACAAATTATTTTATCTTAATTATTCATGTTTTTAATAAATTTACTTTAATAAATTATTAATGTTTTCTTAAGTTATATGCATAAAAATAACAATAATATTTAAAACAATTGATTATGAATAAAAACGTGGATCCTTATTTGAAATAACAATCTAGCAAGTAAGTAAACAAACAACTGCTTAGATTTTCATTTCTTCCAATAGTTCTGAATTAAATTAGTTGTTTATTATGTTACGTCAAGTGTCAATTTCTAACCCTACTTATAAAATACCAGCTGCCTACGCCAGTTTTAACTGAATATAAATTAAACTAAATTAAGATAAATTCAGGTATTAACACAATGAACTTATCTATCATTAATATATTTATAACTCAAGCAAATGTTTTTATTTAAATTATCGATATTAATTGATTATAAGAGCAAACAAATTGAACTTGAAAGCCGGCACTGTCAAGGCCGTCCTTTCGCAGCGAAACAGTGTCTACCTATAAACGCAATTGATGGGGAATTTGATTTCCGCTTGGATGAATGGTTGATTGTATTTAAATTTTAATTTTAAAATTTATTTTATTTCTCCGCTATGATAGCAGTCAGTACGACGTTGAGTTCCGCCATTCCACGCCACGTCGTGGAGTGTCTTGACACTATGAAGAATAAAATGGAAAGCTGTAAAATTAAATTTTGAAAACATTAAACAAATGGTTGATGGTTATAAATTATGAAATGTTATATTACAGTTCCGTCTTTGCTCGGCCTGACGAGATAAGGCACGCTCAGGCGGCAGATATTAACGGCTTTCCACAAAGTGCTCGAATCACAAACGAATCTAGCCACCATCTTTGTAGGACCTAGGCAATTACGCAACTTGGCTAATAATTACGCTAAATAAGAAGAAATTAAAGTTGAACAACGAAGAAGGTAGGTAGTAAAACATTTTAATTATTGAATGAAAAGCCCTTATTATGTTTGTTTTTTACTGGTAAGAATTGAGGCCGCTTTTTTTAGTTTTTGATTACAATCTTATATTTTTTGATGTTGTCATTACATTAAATTGATTTAAATATCGTAACGATTTAATTCGAAAAAAGCGATTGAAAACGTACGCATTAATATTGGTGTTATGTAATAAGTAGGTTAAATAAACAAAACGCAGATCTTTAGTATTGCCATACTTGTAACAAAAAAATCATTTAAAGATGTAGTAAATTTATATCTGTAATTATATAACAAATAAATTATTACGTCAGCATGTAAACATAGATATGCATTTGGGAAAAAACGGTTATTTTATTTTAGTAAAATTCAATAAAACAAACATACACCTAAATTTTAATTATGTGTTTATAATCAAATTATAAAGCTTATTTTAAATTTGTATAACATTTATAAAAATGGCTTCAGTTTTCTCTGATATAAAAATAAGTAAAATATACATTATATTTTACTTATTTTAACAAACTTTGTGATTCCATCTTCAAATAAATGATAAAAGAGAACGTAAACTCACTCTGGTAAAGGCAAAGTGCGGCGTTGAGTTCCAACGCTCAATACGCAATGTCTCGAATTCAGTGAAAAGAAAGCACAGAGAGCCTTGTCACTAAGTACTATCTCTCGGGATATAATCATGAAATTAAAAAAAAAAAAAATAAAAGATGCAATATCGATTTTTATCCTTTCCCTGCTTTGTCTATAATACTAGGAGAGTAACAGAAAATAATATATTAATATTAAATTATAAAAAATATTGTATTAAATTATATTTTCTACATTTTTATATACAAAAAATTCGGTTGCTGGCCAAGCGTGGTCGTCTCGTGATGTTTGATAACATGTATTGTATTTTGGCTTTTAATGAGCTGTCTGAACAATATCTTCTTACTTATTTAGTCAAATTGATCGATGATGAACTATTTCTTAATAATTTTAATTTTAATATTTTACTTTTTTGAAGTGTTGTTTTACATTTAAAAAAAAACGTATACAAACATAATTAACTTATAATAAACCTATAAAAATATTGACACAGTGGTCAGAGCGCTTGGATGATTTTAAATATAAAAGATAGGTGCGGGTTCCAATTCTGCTGCGTTAAAAATTTTTCACGATTTTTCAAACTGTTTTTTTGTTATACCTATTTAAGTAAATAGATTTTATTTAGTTGATTTTAATAAGTCACAAATAAAAAAAAGTGTTCGAAACTATTAGTCAAGAACTATAAATACACAATAAAAAGGAAAACGCAATGTCTCGACACCAGGTTCTCCCTACTATCTGTCTATGTAAATTGCTTTGAAGAAGAAAGCGCGAAGTTATTCATATTATTATTTATAAAAATATTAATATATACTACGGCTATAACGTCCATTCCCTTATCCGTCAAGTTTAAAAGTAATAAAAAAAACTCGAAGCTTTAAAGATGATATTTGAATTGAATTCTTTCACAAAATTTCTAAAGCACATTACATTCCCCAAAGAATTTGTACTAATTAATTTGATGGTAATGCCAGTCTACTTCATCAAGGAGCTTAAAAGCTTAAAAGACGGTACAGATTCCAATTACTCGCGATTATTGTATAGTATATTTCGTTGAAAAACCGAAAAAAAAATTCATACGAATGGGATGCCTTCATGAAAATTATCCCTACACAGTATTAATACCTATTGAAAGAATCTAAATGATGTTGCGTAATTTCAATTTTTTTGTATAAAATACTTTTCAATAAGGAATGTGCTCATTCGTAAAATATGAAATTCTTTCTTTACAGTCGAATCGAGATGAACGAAGGTTGGGAAGGGAGAGAGGGGTTGAAATCACCTTTAGAAAACAACGTAGCCGAATCAGTGCTCGATGGAAAATCAAGGCGAGCGGTTGTGTTGCCTGCTGAAAAATAACCGCGCGTATCGTGTTTGTGTTATAAAATTATTATAATGTTATTTGGTTTAAAGTGAACTAATACTTATAATTGTGTTTATTTTACACGAAATTTTAACATGTAAAAGGCTGCTTTATGAATAAAATAAAAAAAATATAGAGCCAATGTTCGTGTGCTTGGATTAGCTTTTTAGGTGATTGTTATATAATAAGTGAATTTTAATTTATTTTCTGTATAGTAAGTATTTATTACTGATGCTCTTTATAGAGTCACCCAGTTACAATTACATTATTTATAAAAATTATCTCCTTAAACAAGAATACAAGGCATTACGAAAAACATTTATAAATTTATAGAAATATTTTACACATATTGTATATGAATTTACTTATTCGCATTAATATAGTTACGTTACTTTATGCCTAGAAATCAAAACTTTTTTTCAGGCTTTCATAAAACAGCAAGCGCCACATATAACAATTTTGCCATTTAATGTAATAAATAAGTATTAATTCATATGCAAATTTATTTCTTCACATAATAGAAATTCACAATTTCCTTGTAGTCCAAATTTAAATATTCTTACCTGTATACACGATAAAATAGTCTTACCCTAAATATACATTGCCAATTATGGTATACTAAATTAAAACGCTCTTATACTATGTTACTCATTTTTTATTATGCCTGTATATAAGTATATATTTTTATAAATTCTTAATTTTCTAAGGAATAATTTAAAATTATTTTAATTGCATTTAAATGTTTCCTGTTCTATACCCTTTGTTTCTAAAGCTTTACTTACGCGACTGTTTTTAATGTTTTTTTAATAATTATTTGCCTTATAAATGTCAGCTTCATGCTTTTTCCTTCATAATGATTAATAATGATTGTCAATCACACAGCTTTTTGAGCTTTTTGGTTAAATTTAAATAACATACTGACAATTTATGTTCTTATAAAACCTTTTTGTACGTTGATAATTTGATTTTTTTTTTTACCATAGAGTGTGTAACGGGTTATTTTCTTGTAATAATTTTCGTTATTTTGCATTTCAATATCAACATTATTAAATGCTTTGAAAGTATTCATGCACTTTCTAAGTCTAAAATAATTTTTAAATGGATCAAGGACAAGTTTATAACACAAAAAGCACGCAATGTTTACTTAAACTTTAAAGTAAGTAGATCTATTAAGGTACGATTTATATATTGGAATCGTTTTCAAGTAAGATATTTTTTTGCATTGATTTTTATGACTATTAGTAAACAAGATGTAGACCATGTTTGTTTGTTTTTTACTATGTATGATTGGTAGCTGGTCATGGTAGCTCAGTGGTAACATGTCTGACAGTAAATACGGGGATTGTAGGCGCTCGATCTCAACTCGCGGGTTTAATCATTATTTATTAAGAGTTTTCTTTGTAGCTTCACGTTTTTATCCCGCATAGTGTCAAGACACTCCGTACTTCGCTTTTCCAGATATTGTGTTGAATGGTGGATTTTAAAACCGCACTTGGTCTTCGACGTCGGTCGACGACGGTCAGCGCGAGGAATGTATTTTTCCAAAGTATAGTACATATATATATATATATATATATATATATATATATATATATATATATATATATATATATATATATACATATATATATAATATTTCGTTAACACGTATATCAGTTAGACAATTTGCCACTGTGACAGATTCTATTAAAATATAAAATTACATAAACCCTCAAATTAAAAAAAAATCAATATTTCATTTTATTTGGAAGTTTATTTCATTTATTAAGTTTGTTTAATTGGAGTTAAGAGGACAGCGTCCGAGTAAACGTCATTTTGTGGATTCGAACGTTGTGGATTCGATTCTCTTTCGGAGGAATGATTGTATTTAAATTATTTTTATTTCTCAATTCATGCAACTGTGAGTAAGACAACGTATGGCCTTCAGTTCCGCCATTGGCAACGTAATATTTCTAATTCGGGTGGATGGGGTCAAATAGGACACTCCGACTACTATTTTATATGGAACAAAGCTTGTAGCTCTTTTATAATATTTATGCAACTAGCGTACATTACTGATATACATTTATTTACATATTTATAGTAGTTATATATTTTTCGAAAGTTAGATAAAAAGATATTTACATTACATTACATTACATTACATTAAAAAAGCTTCATATCAGTTTATAGCTTAGAAATACTAACACAACCAAAAAATAATTAATTAACTTATCGATAATAAGCTCAATTTAGTAGGCGTATCGAATAGAAGTTTATATATGAATCATATATGAATTAAATAAAAGTACCAAGGCAAGGCAAAAGTAAACTTTAAGTAACTCTTTATAACAAACACAACAGGAAGCAAAATAACATTTTTGAAAGCTTTTACAGTATCGAAACTTAAGTCCTTATTGTTTTACTAAGTTATTGTTCATACAAAGCCACTAATACTACATGTTTTTTACATGTAAATCTATTTTTAAAATTTAGTGAGCAGCGCTTTACTATTAAAGTAAATTGTTAAAAAAGTTTTATTTGAGAATATATGAAAATTACTACCTATAGTTAATGCATCGTTTCGATGAATTTTATTAATACTAAATGTACGTGAATAAAAAACTTCACCCAAACGATGCATTTTTCTCTAAATACCAAAAAAATCTAAATAATTTGAAAAATATCAATCTATAATGGCGCAGTGAGGTAACGTCCGACTCTAAACACTGTAATTATGGTTTCGATACTCACTTGAGTAAATAAGATTGTATTTAAATATATTCAGTTGCGCGGCGTTGGATCTTGTTATTTAATAAGCAATATAACGATATTGGGTGAAAATTTAAAATCTGACTGTATTGTACGTTACATACACTGTCCTAACGTACTGAAAAAGGGTTAAGATCATATCCAGGTGGTAATCGAACCCTCAGTCATAAATGTACAAGTATATCCTTTTTAGCCACACTACCGTACTGGTAGATACTGGTAAATAATAAAATATTAAGATACTAAATAAAGTTAAAAACAGCACAAACAGTTAGCCAAAATATATTATTCGATCAGAAATGAAAAAGCTTATATTTAATTTCACAGTAATAATTATTTTGTTTGTTAGAAATTATTTGTAATGGCTCTTGGACAATATCAGCTGTCAGTAATATTTCTATGGGGAGCGTAGAACAAAAGCCTTCCATATCAAGTGTCCATCAAATAGGTTATTGAAACGTCCGCCAACTGCACTACTGTTGAACAGTCAAACACGATTGATATATGAAATCTGGTGCTAACATAGGTATGTTATACAAATATGTACATATTTTATTGAATTGTAAATCAATGTTAGGCTAATCATTTTATTTTTGATTTTGATCATTTTCTTATTAAAATTTTGATATTTTAGTTTTAATTGATGTAAAATAAATTTGACACTCTCCTAAAAGAAATTTCAAGGTTTCCTTAATGGTTATACTAAAATATATTAAAATAGAAAAATTGTTTGTTACGTTTTAAAGTTTATAATGTATTAAAAAACTACATTTATTACCCTGGCTGGAGTCGGATTTTGCCATATAATGAGAAATGCATGTATACGTATTATGACAGCCTGTCTGTTACTTTCGGCACATTCCATATTGAAGGATAAGACGCCTTTGTCTCACTAAAATAAAAAATTAATATCATTAAAAAAAAATTAATAATCATTTTTTAATAAAAAAATATTTTTCATTAACAATTAAAAACAACAATTATAAATTAACAATAGTTTTAATAAAGTTTTATTTCTTAATAATAATATTCCAATGATAATAAAATATATTATGACTTTGCTATTAATTGGGTCCTAAATATTAAGCGATAATATTAAAACTCATTTATTTTATAACTTACATTCGCTAGTATGCGTTTAATAATACTGCTTATACGTGTGTAAAGGCTTACTTACTATGAGTTTTAGTATAATGGATAATTAGCTCTTAAATATATATATATATATATATATATATATATATATATATATATATATATATATATATATATATATATATATATATACATATATACATATATATAAAACCATTGACTATGTGTAAGGACATTTTCACGAGTGGAAGGACAGATATACAGATAAATGGTTGATCATATCTAGCTCCGGTTTCCCCTAGCTGAGTAAAGACCCTCTATATAAAACTATACTATATTGCTTAAAGGTTTTAGATTTACCAAATCGGATAGGATCATACTGATTTCATTGGATTACCCCTTATGTAGGATATACGGGTGTACTAATATTTCTTTTTGATCGTTCTTAATAGAATTTGACAAACAGATTCAGCTCAACAACTATAATATATTACATTATATAATAGAAAATATTTGCTTATTTTTTTATTAAAACAACGATTCCTTAATATAAGACTTTATATGCCAATCTTACTAAGTAATTGAAATACTAAAAAAATAGTTTATCTAAAGATATAGTAAGAAACACAATATTTTCATATCCATGTATCTACATATTGCTACAGCTCGTTTCTAGTTCTAGTCTGCACACTGTAAATAGCTTTATACTATCGATTAATTAATACCATTGATTTATATTAATTTATGATTGATATAAAACAGAGAGTAGAGAGAGTAAGAAGGACAGTTTTAGAAACAATAAATTTATGGAGAAGATTTACAAATAGCTGACTGACTACATATTTTTGTTAAATTTAGGATATTGATTACTTAAGAAATAAATATTAAAATAACTCACTTAAATATTAAAATAACTGTAATATCCTTTATTTCTTATATAATAATATTTTATGATAATTTCAAACTTGCATATCGTATTAGTTTTATAGTCTCAAGTAATATTGAACACTCAGGCAGCTAAATAACAAATAACAAATACTTTTATAACAGTGAAAATTTACTAAAGATTAACGTGTCAAACAGAACAAAGAGCTACAATATACCCACTAGGTCAATATATTTTATACCTACATAAAACTTTACATATTATATGAAATCCATTACTTGTTATTAATTAAAATCATAAAAGCACTAACCGTAGTTGATAAAGTTAATTATTTTTCATTGCCGTTTAATTAGAACAGTTGGCTTCTACAGCGCCGTAATAAACTAACCCTATAATTTTAGGAACTTTGCAGGTAATCAAATTTAGCCTTCCATAATGAGGACCGGAAATACGTTTTACTACGTTTGGAAGCTGCCTGCCTAATCTTGCTGTCTTGCTTGCTAAAATACTGCAAATAAATTTTCTTTAAAGCTTACGTTAAGCTATAGTTTTAATAAGTGGTGCTGTTTTAATTGAAAATTTATTATTGTATATCGCTAAAGTATTACATATTGTACACTATACCTAACCTAGTAAAGAATACAAGTTGAAATTTCACATAATGCAAAATATACCCTTTGAGTTTTATTTTATTATTTATACGTTTGCTTAAGAGTTACGTTTCAAATATGAATACAAAGCATTTGAGCCTTTCAATAAACACTTATATTTCAATTTTAAGAAATAACTAACGTTATTAAAGTTAGATAAAATTAGATTTTAAATATTTTTTTTATATATATTTATAAATATTAAAGCTCTCATTATAATGTAATTAGTACGTCATTTATACAGTAGTACGTAATTTATAAATAAATAAAAGGGAACATATAATAAATATATATTTACTATCGATTTATGTTTATTTATAATTCTATCCTAGATATTGAATGCGTAACGAGCACATGCTATCGACATGAATGACAATGAAACACGCGAGTCTTTTTTTGCGAAAATACACGTAAAATCAAGTACTATGTAAACGTTTTAGATCATTGTCAAATGTTTAAATAAAATAATTATATCTACATCATTTCCTCATAAGCTAATTAGCCAATGCTTATATATTTTTTCAATTTCTTTTTTTTCTCAGTTTTTGCCACATAGCAGGAATAAAACAAGGATAGCATTTCTAATTGTTGAGTGGCAGAGCTAAACAACTCGCTTTATCTCACTATGCGGAAGTGTGATATCAATTTAATTATAATAATTTCTTTGAGCGAGGAACGAAATCACTTATTTTGTATAATAAATGTATATTTATATATATATATATATATATATATATATATATATATATATATATATATATATATATATATATTTATATATATGACATATATATATGACAGCCTTATAACTAACTGTGAAACTATAGAAGCGATGTGTAAATCTATAAGAGATGCATGAAATCTCCTTAATAGTTATACGCTTGACTGTACAATGAAGTAATACAGTGTCATGATTTATATGAAGAGTGAATATTTAAATATTGGATAGAATAGAAGGTATTATTTTTAATTAGGTTTGAGAGAAATAGAATATCTGTATAAATAAGACAAGAGAAGAAGACATCGTTTATAAGAACTGGCTACTATAAATAATTAGTTAGAAACCATTTTAAGCCCAAAACATATATCAAGTTATGAATAAAACTATTTTAAACAGATTAATAACGTAATATGAAACATCGACTTTTCAAATATATTTTCGTATACAAAAATATAAGCAAATAATCCGTTTAAAATAGTTTCTTTAACTGTGAATTCGCTAAATTCAATCTTAACAATCATTGTATACTGCAATCTTTTATATATGGTAACTTTTCCACAACCGAGGCTAAAGCTATATTCCACATGGAGAAACGTAACTCATAAAACCTAAAATCAATAGTAGTGGTTTCAAAGACAATTACGGAATGCCGACGTCCAAGCGATGCACTGTTTACTCTTGTCGGTGCGCTTGTAAAGAGAATTTCTTTCAATCCGAATTTCCCGATATCCTCGTGACTCCGACAACACAACAAGACGTGTTGACCTAACAACGCTGTTTGGTTGACAGTGGATTCAATGGTTTATGTATAGGAACGATATATATAGATAGAATTTTGTATTTTTATAGTTAGACAGGCAACAGATTTTTTAAAATTATTTTTTTATGTCTTCATGGCGATTTTACGCTTTTTCCTGGTTTAAAGGGTAATCAGAAAGAATTTAGTAGCAATACCTTAGACATCTTAGGTCAATCAGGATATTATGTATTAAGTGACGGAACACAACACCGCACTTTATCTAAATCGGAGAAAAAAATAATTGGTAATAAATTAATTGTTCCGCGTGAAGATAGCACCCTTACTGTGTCACTGAGCCTCAATATCCTTAATAGCAACTTCATTATAAATAAAACTTGCAAAGAAAGAGAAATGCAACTATTTTTTTTGAAAACCACCGAGTTCCATAAGCCATACTCATATAAATCACTCAGTCCATTAGTTTTTACTATTCTTAGTATACATCTATTATTACTGTAATTTTCTTACTTTGGACCGTAACTTGTATCAACAATATATACGTGACCTGTGATATACAATATTAATATTTAATGAAGCGACAATAATCGAAACGGCCACGTGACAAGACATGTCTATACTAACACAAGTAATAATTCTTACATAATATTGCTTAGATAAAACAAATACAGAAGAAGTAGTACAAAAGAAAAATTATTAATATGAATTAAAATAATTGACCTTAATTAAAATTAAATGTGTAATTAAAAAAAAGTAATTAATTCAACAAAACTGATAACTGAGATTTTGTTTAGGCACAATCGTCACCAAAGTCCTCTTAATAAGCCGAGGTTTAAAACAAAATCCAACGAGTTTTTCGCGAAATGAAATTAGCTGAAAAAGGCGGTGCCATTAAAATTACATTAGCATAAATAAGACGAATGCTAATCTTAGGAGAATAAATCTTGGTCGAGAAATAAAAATAATCCGTTCAATGGCGCTGTGACAGATTCTTTACTGCCATTATGTTTTTCCTTTTGCTCTATTCATGTAGCATCAATTATCTCTTTATAAATTATACAACCCGTTCGGGCTTCATTAAAGAAATCATATTGTTAACCGTATTTATATTTTTAATATAACGAAAATGTTTATATTTTCTTGTGTTTTCATGCATATTATATATGCTTTTGTTAACCCTTAACTGACATGGAGGCTTCCCAGGCCTCGAGAAAACAAAATTATTAAATAATCCCCTTTCTCCACATACAACACATTTAGTATTTATCTATTTTTTGAAAATAGTTGGAATTTAGAATTTTCTATTTTTAGTAGTAATCTGTAAACATATATATCGAAACATAAAAGTGCCATAGTATTATGAAACAACGTTAGACATCTAACGGTTTAGAAAAAAATCTTATTTTCTTAAACATATGTTCCCTGAATCTTCAAAGGAAATCTGTACATTCTATACATGTAAAAAAGCCTACATTGTATGTTGTATTGTAAGTTATTATGACTCCACGTGATTTTTGTCATAAGTGTTTCATATTTTTTTTAATAATAGTTAAATATTACCGCTAATTGTTACACAATGAACTTTAAAACAACTAAAGAATTTTAAATTTTAAACGCTTACGCTTGCTTTAAGTAATTATACTTTACCAGTTATCCACAACCCAAGGATTGAACCTGGACCCAAATGTATAAATATATAAATAAATATCAAAATATACATATATTAATAAACTAACTGTGCTCATAAATCCGTCAATGTAAGAAAGTCGTTTTAAAAAAATTGGTAAACTTACAATGAGCTTACATTTTGGAAACTGCTATCAAATTTCTTAAAGTTGTTCTAACAGAGCAGTAACAATTATGTTGAACAAAATATTTTAAATTCATACAACTATGTTATTTATAAACCGATTGAAATAAAACAAATACCAAATTTTAAGTGGTTAAGCGATTTTAGATAATAGTGAGAAAAAATATAAAACCAAAAATCATTTTATTATTTTACAAAGCTATTTTGATCACCTCTTACCATTGAATTGCTTTATATTTTGCGAACGGGTTCAAAACACTACGTTTATAGCATGAGCTCAATGTCCTCTCTAGGGTATCGAAAAAATATTTTTTAAGAGTTTAATAAGCTAATTTGATACTTAGCGAAGCTATAGATATTTAATAATATACGACCAAAGGAATTCCTTGTTTAATATAGTATTTGTATTCCTATATTTTTATTATTTATATTTTTAAACATTTTTAATAGTATTTTAATTTGAAATCTTTATATAAACTTGATTAAATATTCACACTACGTTATAACAACGTCTCCAATATAAATATATTAGGATCTTACCACATTCGAGTGATAATATTCATAATATAATTAATTATTATAACGCCATGCTTTCACCATTATGGTTATTTTAAAATATAATTAAAAAAGAAAGTAAAAAATAAAATTAGCTTAAGTATAATATAATTATAATTACGTTGTAGTCTAACAAACTCACCCAAAGTTACCAACATAAAAAAATAAATTAAAAGACGCTATAATATACAAACCAATTCAATTAAAATAACTAATCTACGTTATTTGAGGCCTTTTATCATAATATCAGTGGGAATTAAATATTCATGCCGTAACCAAAAAGGTACTCTCTAAGGATTCAAATGCGACTGTGAGTTAGACGTAACTCTAACACTCTTTTATTCTGATTACTCCTGCGGGGGTACAGTAGTTCTGAACTGTGGGACATTAATTTATTTTTGGGTATGCACCTTAATCAATTTTCAATTTGGTATATAAAGTAATTTAAATTTTGTTTATTTTTATTTATTTTGTATTCGTTTTGTACTTCAAAATTATTTTGTTTCGTCGAATGTTATTGTTATTTACAACAAGAACCATTTTATTTATAATATATGTATTTTTTTTCTTGTGTTGAACTACTACATATACTAATAATTTATTAGTAGTACAATATCAGTTCTTTAAACTACTTTAATTACGAACAATTTGTATACAAGATCACAGTTTCACAAACGATAGTACACAGAAGATTTACATAACAATTAATTTATAACGTCGCGATACAAAAAATACACTCAAATCAAACGACTGTTCAACAAATTACCTAGGAAACTTGGAAGCTTTACAAACAAACATAAGGGTAAACGAAAATAGAATAAAAAGCGATTGTATTATACGGGTACTTTAAATCTTGTTGATGTTTATTATTTTTATGAGCTCATTTCTTGCTTTTAAGCCATTTGAGGATTTTCAAATAAAAGAGTCTTTGTAAATTCCGCAGACGATAATCATGCTATATTTTTCAGACATTCATCGTTTTCGGAATACTATGACAAAGTTAAACGTTTAACAGGTTGAAAAGGTCCACTGAGGAGATGTTTTAGAATAACCTTTACTGGCTAAACAATTTTATACAAAATTTAATGACACTACAATTTGCGATGTTTATCGTGTGAATGCAATGTCATTTTTTACAATAGATTTATATACAAAATCGGTAATACGAACTCAAAATTACTATATTATTTTTAACTAACACGTATAAATTGAATAATTAAATAATAATAAACGTAAAGCCACCTCGACAGTCCCCCATATAATTTACGATACACGGCTATCTATAAAAAAAACTTACGTCAGCCCTGTTATTCAATTTCCGGATAAAAGCGTATTCTACAAGTTTTCTGATGACGCACAATACATTCATATTCGCTGGCGCAGCAGTTGCCTTCCCCCACCGACACGTATTAAGTCGATTTCAATTCGGCCTTACATATTCCACGTGTACAAAAATAGTAGTACGGTCCCAAATCGATAGAATGAGCTCTGGAAAAGATGGCGTAATATCACAACAGATGTCGACGACGGTTATGTCAACTGGCCGTCCATTCACGAAACTAATAAAAGATTCAGCATCGTCGTTCGCCCAAAAAGGGCGTGTAAGCCTTGCTTCCAGCTAAAAAACCTTTGAAATCTGGTATTATCTCTTACTAATAGACCTCAAAAATTAGCCCAATTGAAAATAAAGAATAAGAATACCGTCGTTTTGAGCTATTTTGAATAACAATGCCTAATGTTTGTGATACAAGAAAATGTAAAGGTGAAGATATAGAGAGCCGCCAAACTTAACACGTTAAGGTGTTAAATTCAACGAAAGCAAATAAGGCTCCTTTTTGTTATTACTGTGCAGTAAAATAAACAACACAGAGGTTTTTTTTCAAATGAAATTATTTAAAACGGATTAATTGCGTATATGTTAGTATTTGAATATATATTTTAGGAAACCTGACATTTCGAAAACTTTACAATGGTCCATAGTCCTAAGTAGACTGAGGTAGCATTTGTCTGTTGGTTGTTAAAAAAATAATTATACCAATCTATCCCCGGATATAAAACGAGCTGACTATGTCTGTTTCTGGTGTGCGATCTTTGTCTTTAATTTTTTCATAAGTGGACTTTAGGTGCAGTACGCGAGACGATTAAGAAACAGATAGCGGTAGCCACCTCAATCTATTTCTCACCACAGACTACTGTAATGTGCTTTTTTTATCTTCACACTTTTATCCCGTATAGCAGAGTATACAGAAGCACCTAGTGTCAAGGCATTCCGTATTTCGCTTTCCGCTGAATTCGATACATTGCGTATCATCATTACGCATCTTATTATAAAAAAATATTCTTTTCTTAATATAAATGCAGTACGATTTAGTGAATAATTGTAAACTACGTTTCCATCTGTTCTACGTTTGAATAATAAAAATTAAGTTAAATACTAAAAGCTGGTACCAACATATATAGAGAGTGAGACAGCGTCTGTCTGGAAGCACGATCAGTCGTGGGTTCGATCCTTACTCGGGGGAGTGATTATATTTAAAACATATTTTCGTTTCCTTGCTCTGATAAGATAAAGTACGGCGTTGAGTTCCACCACTCCACATACAATGTCTCTAAATCAGGGGAGGTGAAGTACGGATTGTCTTGACACTAGGTACTTTCTGTCTACCCTGCTATGCGGGACAAAAAGCGTAAAGCTAAAATAGTAAATAATTAAATAACCTGTAAATTATTAAAAAATAAAATCGTAGGACACGTCCTATATTTACAATTGTCAGTTAAAATGTGCACAAATGAAAAATTGGATATTATTAACGTGTGGTGTGATACAACGAACTTTATAATTGGTACAGATATTTTTTTATATATTTAGGTACATATTTTAAGTTTTTTTTTGATTAAGAACAAGCTTCAGATTGGAATTTATCTAACAGAATAATATATTAAACTATCGCTTTATAAACCTGGCTTCTGCTTCATTAATGAATGAACTCGGAGTGAGCTCTTGTTAATCAAGCACTTCAGTTTTTAAAGGCTAATAAATATCAAATCCTTATTTACAAACAAACATTTCATATATACATCACGATATTAAAAATAAAAAAATATTGTACATAGGCATATTGTACAAACTATATTTAAAATTTGTTTTAACTTATATTGAAACGTAATTTTGAATTTTTGTTTCAATACAAAATGGCGTTTTCCATATCAGAATTAAAATTAACTGTTGAGCGCTTTAAAGTAATACCACGTTTTAAAACTCCAAACGCATTTATCTGTAATTAAGAGTAAACCCTAAACATAAAACGTTTATTGTAACATTAAAATTTTCACTGCATTTTCCATACTTATATATTTCAACAATATGTATACTAAAATGACTTATATAAATATGCTGTTGTATTTTAAACAAAAAATGTGAAAATATTTTATTCCTGATTGCCTAACAATACTTTCGATTATAAGTATAAACATCACACACACACACACACGCACACACACACGCACACACACACACGCACATGCACACACGCACACACACACACACACACGCACACATGCACACACACACACGCACACACACACACACACGCACACGCACACACACATACAACACTTACACACAACCATATTAATCTTTGTATCACTTCATAAGATCTTAGTATTATTTGATTGTATGTATGCATAATGAACGATATTATCAATTTTGATCGTTACTTTGGATTTCAAAGACGCTTGTAAGGCAGGCGCTAATAACTGCAACTTAGTTTCATACTAATGCAGTTATTATTGACATAAGATGTTATAATTATGTTATATTATACCAAACCTTATAATGTATAAATTTTATTATTATTGATATATTATAAAAGATTGTACCACAGCCGAGTATAAAAATTTTAATGTTATATATTTTGCAATAATAAAATAAATTAAAAATAGAAATGTTATGAAAGACGTATAAACACTGTGGTTAAAATCTTTGTTTTAAAATCTGCCATTTTCTTTTTTCAATAATCTTATACATTTATTGCCATTTGCACCCTTTTGACAAATCCAAATACGTACCATTTGTCACACATATATACTTACATACAATATAAAAACATAACCCTCCTTTTGACTAGTTGGATAATAAATAGCAACATAATTTCTATCTATATTTAAATAATACCTTATAATAATATCCCCTAAGGGTAAGCCGTTATTATACATTAAGCTAAGCCAATAATACTTGGTTGGTTCTAAGTTAGCACTCACCCAGGGTAAAGTTTACAGGATAGCTCAGTCAGATGTAAATAGACGATTATGGCTTAATAATTATTTTTGGTTGAATTTATAATATATATGAAATATATTACGGAAAATATTATTAATTATTTTTGGGTGAAATAATAATATATACGGAATATAATATAATACAATATATGACAAAAAATAAATAATCTTTTGTCGATTAAAATATTATAAGTACGCTGATATTATTACGTATTAATATCGATACGCTATTGTTCGTATTTAAATCTCATAAAGGATTTTTTGTACCACATATTATGAACTCTGTGCCTTTTGTCGCTCTTACTATCTTATTACTAAAGGCAAATCTTCACAGCTAAGAAGTCTTTTTAAAATCAATAATATTCAGAATATTAGGGTAGGTCCGGTAAAAAGTCTACTTATATAAAAAACTGGAAGCGTCTTTTTAAGAGTTATGTCCAGTTTCCTTTCTCTGATTGACCTGAATCTCTGAATAAACAGAATTGATCGTGACGTTATTTATTTGAGCCTCTTAGAAACCTTCAAGGAGTCTGACAGCTAAACCATGCGTTCTACTGCTACAACTATGTTAATATTGTTAAACGTTTTTAATACTGAAATATTAAAAACAGTTGCTACAATTCTAATATTTATTTATAATCAAATAAATAATATGAAACTCGGAGCTAAATCAGTATGCTACTGTGAAAAGAGAAGCAGGTCAAATTATCCTACTTTACATATAATAATAGGAAAAATCACATAAAATATAGAAAATATAGAAATGTAAATAAATATTAAATAGAAATTGGCAATTTCGTATCGGAGTGGTTCATCCTATAAAGTACGTGAGGCGGTCAAAAACAAACTTGTGCAATAAATAACTGTATCGGATAAGAAAGGTACGCATTCAGCGATTTTATATTCAATAAAAAAAATAAGATCAACTAAATTGCCTTACAATACACGCCAGATTTATTGAAAACAAATAGCCTCTTTGATTTTTCACGAACGTAAACAAAACGTATGAGAATAAATCGTAAAATAAATCGTTTTATTCATATGTCGTGTCTTTCTTTATTCCATCAGTCAAATGTACACAATTTTGTGTTTTTAAGTAATTTATATCGTTTGTTTTCATTTAAATTATTAATTTGTAAAAATACGTACAATACAAAAGTACGTATATATAATTATATCTTTTTATGAAATAATTTGTTATTAATTTTAAATATTATTTTATATAATATTTTGAAACTAGTAAAAATTTAATTAATATTTTTATTTTGTGCAATATAATATTGGCTGAATGAGTTACTGGCTGTGCGGTAATGAAATTTCAAAAAAAGTAAGAATGGCGGAAACGTTGAGAAAGTAACGGACGCTCATGGAAATTATTATTTTTTTAAATAATACTGCTTTAATACATTCGAAGTGTATATTTAATAATAAAAATTCTATTTGTTCTAACGGTATTCGAATATGGTAAGTTTTGTGATTGTCAAATTTATTAAGAAAATGATAGTAAAAATTATTTATACACATAAACCTATATAAAATTATTTATAATTAAGTAAAATAATAAGAATAAATATAAAAATAAAATTATTAAAGGCTTAAAGGAACCACCATCGCCTTGATTTCTTAAGCTATATTATAAGACGTCTAAATTATTACAAAATAGATTTATTTCATTCTGTCTTTACATTTCAATCAATAAAAATTCCGGTAATATTTCAACTTTTGTCATAAATCACTTAATCTAATAAGTGTTCAAGTAATGCAGTCACGTTCAACTTAAATTTACCGCGCAAACGTAGCAAGGGTCCGCCTGAACCAGCCTTATCCTTTCCGTTTGACCGAATGTTGTACAACATAATCGAAAAATAAATTTTTCTTTACTGTGCCTAACCTTTTTGGTAACTTTTCACGGGATAAGGGTCTGTAGATTAAAAGATATTATTTACTCGTGTATTCTAAATGTTACCAACCGCTTGTTTTATATATCTGACAGGGGACTGAAAGGTTGACCCTTTAAGCACGTTTGACTTTCTAGTTGACGTTCTGATGTGTTAACATAAATGATTTACTTAGAGGCTCGCGATGATTAATTAAACTGCCATACAAATACACGAGCTCGATGTTAGGTGAATTTCAAATTAAGTAAGTGAAAAAACAAAGCAACGAATGAATAATAAATTAAATAAATTCCATGTTCTTTCATTACCTTACGGTAATTAATATATTAGTGGTTTTGGTTAATTTAAACGTTATATTCTAAATATATAAAGATATACAAGTGATATAATATAACCATATATTATTTCATGGTAAAAAAAGTAATGATTCAATAATATTCGATTTCCTCGTGAAAACTTGCAGGAGGAAATTGACAACATTACGTCAGGCATCCTGTCCCGAGAACTAATACACGTAAAAATACAGTCCAATTGGACAAATTTAACCTCCTGTTGCCAGGCGTTTTAACAAAATTGGCGAACGAAGATATTCTCTAAAGAAAATGTTGAATTGCTTACTTTGAAGTATTCGTAATAATATGAAAAAGATTTTATGTAGGAAATATTCAATTGAAGTCTATATTAGCTTATATTTTCGTAACGATCAACACTTTTAAAACTATAGTTATATGTACATCTTGTATACTTAATAAATACTTACTATATTTTGCTTAATACTAACCCAATAGTAATGAAAAGATTGTCAAATTATTAAAATACACTTAAATTCATAGGTATAAGTGGCGGAAATGTTAGCAAAGACAGAAATATCGATGAAACAAAAACACAAGTGATGACGAAGATCGTGCGCAGTTCATAATGTGAGTCATGAATTCCGTCAAATGGATCCGGTTGTTCGTGATGCTGGCGGCTGGCTGGGCACAGGAAGGGGAGTGGAGTGAGGACGCTGAAGATCTGGGTAAATAAAAAAATATTTATCTAAATTATATGTATAATTAGGTTATACTGTAAACAAGTATGTTTGTACATTCGATCTCTACTTGGCTTGTGATTTTATCACATTTAACACGTTATATCTCTTTAAAGCAACTTTTGTTGTCTTATTTGAAAACTTGTGTATAATATGGATATGCTTTACGTGAATAGCGCAGTCATGAACATCGCCAAGGAAAACGAAGATAAACCACCAAAACGGATGTCACTTTTACTTTTCAGTTTTCATTAATGTGCCGACTCTTTTAGCTATAGATTATTGTTTTGTTAACTTTTTAAGTTAATGTCGTTGCTTTTAGTTAACTTACTTTAAGAAGGTTACTTCACGCTGGAGACCTAGTTTAACACTATGTCTAACCCACTAATATAAATATATCTCGGAACAGAATTCATACCCGCTATAATTTTATATAAAAGAAATGAGTTTCAACATGACGTCATAAAATTGTATTTACGCGTGTACTTCATACAAAATGTTAAAAAGCATTTGTAGTTCTTTGTTTTGCAACGCTCTATAGATAAGTCATCTTTTATAGCAATACAAACCCAGAGGTAGCATTTATTTACGTGACAATGTTAATTAATACGTCGGATTCCATCTTAATAAATCTCGGAACTATTCAGTGTAGTACCGATATTAGGTTTTAAAATATTTCGCATAATATACCTGCCAGTTATTTAGGGTTTGCTTTTCAATAGATTGGTACTGTTTTATTATAGATTATTTCGTGTCAGCAATATGTACATATATATTAAATTAACGTTGCGATATAAAACAAACACAATATAAATAACGATTTTTTTCAATAAACAATAGGTATAAATTGTAGAAACAATTAAATTAAAACAAATCGAACTCAAGTGGGAATCGGGTACAACCCATTAAACGCGTTTGCTTGTCGGAAATTAAAACAGGGAGTATATTTTTGATTGTTCAGAGCGCGTTAACCATGTTTTTGTCCATTTTTTATTATGCAATCCATCGGGACTTGCGTTTACACACAACAAATTGCTCACTTTGATTTAGGGTATCGATTGTTGGTAATAAATATACCCGCTCGTGAATACAACTTTTCACCGCTACCCACTCAATGTATTCACAACTGGCGCTAATATATAACCGGGTGTATATATATAAATTCCAGTTGTGTAGCTAGTTTCCAGTTATATAAAATATATAAATGCTTATCCTCTTTATCAAGTAATCATAAGAATATAAACGAAAACTTTGAATAGGCTACCTTACAGGGAGGTCTGTGCCTATTACGTATAAAGCGGATTTGTCCGTACGTTAAGGAACTTGCTAAAGTTTGATTTCTCGTTTGAATTATTGCGAAAAGAATAAAATGATGGACTCAATTAAAAAGTGTTCATGCATGGGCGGCTCTATTCGGCTCCTATTTTATTGGAACGATTAATTTTATTGCGAAAATTTCTGGACAGCGGAACGAATGGAAAACTGAGTCGGCCGACGTGGTTTCACCGACCTTTTGTGGTGTGGCAATGGATGGGTATGTTCAGTAGCGAATCTAATCAAAGAGCAAAGGGCCAAAAAACGCTCACCACCTAGACATTGTGATAAATGATTACAAATTTTAATGTAATTGTAAATCGTTGATGAAAGCGTTTACTACATGTTTCCCGTGTAGATCGTATGTGCATGACGTAAAATGAAATAGTAAAAATATAACAAGATAAACGGTTTTGGATGAAATATTATGACATTGCCCCTAAGCATTTACGTTTTTAATAACAATGTTGACGCTAACAGTAGCGTTCGTTGCGTAGCGCAGTTGGAATATGCATAAATAACTTTGTTTCTAGCGTCAAATTTTTATATATTTATATGATATATTTTATATTTAACCGATTTTCTGATATTTTTTAGGCAGTCTTAATGTCGCCAAGAAAAAGAGAGAGATAATTTATGTTTTTAGTAAAAAAAGCGCAAGGTAATTAATGATTTCATTGTGGGACATTCTAGAAACATACTTTGGAAGTTAATGCTAGCTGAAGAGTCCTGTGGCCTGTTTGCTCACGTCTTGCTTGAGGCGTTTGAACAATGATGTTGCCATCTGTTCCGTACTCACTAACTGCGGAATTGAGCACGTGTCAGACGAGTAGGTCAGGCTCAACGCCTGCTACGTGTCTCCACAATAATTTTATTAATATTGCTTCCGGAAGCCTGTCACGCTCGCAACCACCGCTCGTATATCTTTAGAGTCGGAAAAAATATGATATATTGAGAGAACGGAAGACGTAAGAGCTTTTCTTAGCAGTTCTTTGTTGAGTTTAGCGTCGTTTTAGTGTTCAAACCCTCGTTTTGTGGTGCTGTTGGGACATTGTTGCGAATTTCTCATAATTTGAGCATTTCAATTTATTAACATTTAGAATTTTGTTCTCATTTGTTTTAATCTATTTAAGTATAACTTCACGACGTTATATTTACTTTTTTAGGACTTGTCTTACTATTAACATTATAGTTGTAGCTTCGAGTATTATTCAGGGGAATATTTATTATTTGAAATATATTTCTTTTTCCCTTATTATATTAAGCAGCGTTAGATGTTGTAACTAATAATTAATAAATATTTCAGTATAAATAGTGATTGGGGAAACCCTTGTGAGGAACGTACAAATAAAAGTATTTAGGAAATTTATGCTTACTCTGAAATGATTCAGTTTGCCAATTTATTAAAGGAAAACTTTAAATTTTTTTAAGACTCTCAAAACTTCCCTTTCCACCAAATTTGAGACACTGCGTGTTTAGTGGCGGTATTCAATGCTGTGCTTAGTCTATGCAAGGAAATGAAAATGATTTAAATATAATTTTCCCCCCAAGTGAGAATCGTATTTACAGTCAGACGCTGTCCCACTGCGCCACGACCGTGGATCTTGGCATATTGTAAAAATTATGTTTTTTAAAAACAGAACTTACGTCTGTTTTTAAAATCTTGCTATATTCTGTTTCACCTATTAAAGTCTCCTATGCATTCGCTACAATTGTCTTAATATTTTGCTATAAATATATGATTTTCGTTAAATTTGATATTAAATTCAACGTCACATACAATACATATACGTATATATATGCCTAAATGTATATATTAGTACAGAAATAATGGTAACCGTGCCAGATTTGAAAGTGCTACCTTTGTGACTAATGTATTTACACAAGTGCCTAATCTAAGTACAATTCTCTAAAACATTTGTTTATTAATAAATAATATTTCATATTTCATATTTACCTTTTATTTTGATTTATTTCATCCTTGTAATTATAGCCAAGTAGACTGTAATTAATCAAATAATTATTTAATTTTCCCTTTTTCACAAAAATACTATAATTAAATGTCGTTTTCAATTACTGGCCTCCAAAAGTATTCTAATTCTAATCCTAATTATTTCTAATTCTAATTATAATTTGCTAGATAACTAATACTTGTTATAATCTAATTCGTCAAGCGATTACTATTGTTAAATATTATTTTAGTACAATTTGATATGAGGAGGTCAAATAAATTATTATAATAAGAAAAAATTGTAAGTAATGTTACTTTACCTTTGTTCAGTGCTTCCAAGTCACCCTCAGGATGGTTAAAATAGCGCGGTGACGTAGTTAAGAAATATCTGAGTCCTGAAACAATCGTGTTTTTTTAATGATTGTTGGGCTGAAGCTTATTCATATCAATCCTTGCATTATGTATACCAAATATTTTATACCCTTTGGCTATGTGATACACAAATTATAGCAATAGCTCCTGTTAGTGAAGTCGTATTGGGGAAAAAGTGAAGAAATAAAAATTATTTTACTAGAAATGCTTCATGTTCTGCCAAAAATTAAAATAATCTTTTAGTAAGATCCTTGAAAAATATTATTTTATGGAAAATCCAATATTGTTAGACACATACAACACTGTTGGAGACCGTTAACAAACAGTGTGCACAAAAGTAATAAGAAAATATTGAAAATGTACTAAATCATAACAAACTATTAGTTCTTTCTACCTTTCAAACCAAAAATCACACACTAAATAAATCGCATGTATCAGAATACCGCCTTTCGTCACGTTTACCACAATTATAAGGGGCACAGTTCTTTAGTGCCTTCCAACACGACACCATCTTCGGGATTTTATGGCTATTACACGAACTACCCCTCAATCTAATATAATTTATACTTCCGATACATTATGCGTGACATCCAACGTTGAAACTTTGAATTATAAACGGCTGTATCGTAAAAGTACTCTTATCGCTACCGGTTGTCCCCAATAATCATAATTTCGATTCCCACTTGAAAGATCGCTTATTATATATTTTTTTTCAATTTTTTCTTCTTGTTGAGTTGATACAAATGAATGAATTCGATTAAGTATTAAATAATTGAACGTAGAACGGAGTATCCTATCACTATTTTTTCCTATTTCTAGAATCTAAAATAGACACTTTTGAAATTATTTCTAAAAAACATTTACCTGAATCTTATTACGTGCAGAAATAGCTTTTATATTTGTTTTTATTCGTACTCAGTTCCAAATCGAGGTCACAGGTTTACTCTAGCCACGTTTGTCTCGGTCTGGTTGAGATGAAAATATAGTGTTTGGTGTTCGGCTTTAGAATTCACATTACATAGTTTATTTAGGATCTTCCATTTTATTTACTTTATGTATATAACATTTTATGTCATATTTAAAACCTCGTATTATGTATGATGACATTATTATATAAACAGAAAGTACTTTAATCTAGCAGTCGTCATTTTTTGACAAATTACCTTATTCTATTAATGTTATCATGGCCCAAAGGTAAGTTTAACTCAATTTAAATTATTTCGTTATTTGGGTATAACACTTCAAAATAATAACACAATCCTATTTAAATATTCAAAAGATCATCTTTGACAATAAAGAAAAATGAATTAACCACCGGGATATACCAAACGTATAATCTATCTTTATTTCTCGATCTTCAGGGGAGTAAATTGAAAAGTTCCGCTAAGTATGACTGATGGTGCATATTACTTGGCCCCAACATGGTGACAGTTCAGTAAAGAAAAGAGGATTATTTCGTGCGAGAAACGGGACGTTTTAATATTACGTCTATTTATATTCATGTCTCTTTATCGCCTGAGGGTGAAGCTAAGAATCATATCTGTGTAGGGTAGTACAGTGATATTCACTTAGTCATTCTTTTCGCCCCCAATTTTATATGATAGTGAATGCTATAAGTTTCTACAATCATTTTTAAATTTGTGTTTCATTATATAATTACTTTTGTTTTTATCTTCAATTTATCTATTAAATATTTCTAACATATACAGTTATTGTTTTATAGTCATAGTTTCAAATTTAAAAACGCATTGTAATTTTTATTATACAAAATGGGAATATGAAGATGTTTTCGAGTAGTATTTGAATTCACAACTTAGAAATTGTGAATTCAAGTGCTACTCGAAATATCTTATATAATTTGCAAATCCATTCATCTCAAGTATGCCATTAATGTGTTAATTTATGCCATTAATATTGTATGCAAATATCCTTCTTGCTAGTATATCAAGATATAGCAAAATTTTAAATCTAATCTAAAATTATATAAAATAATATTGTTGTAGTTCTAAAAATACTTACTATACATACAAAAGTATAACGATTTTCAAACAAAATTTTCATTACACAGTATCTACGGTGGAAGTGGACGCAGTGCTTGGCCGTACGGCGTCGTTGCCGTGTGACGTCACACCGGACGCCAACGAAGACCGCGTCTACATGGTGCTATGGTTTAGAGCTGGAAAGAATACGGGCGGGAAACCTATTTACAGGTAAATAGTTTATTTCAAGTGTATACTTTCAATTTTATTAGTTATTAGTAAATATCATTAGTATTGTATGTTTTTTTTGTACTGTGTGTGTGTGTGTGTTTTTTCTTATATAGCTGTTGCGTTTATCTCTCTTATCTTCTATCACTACCTAAGTACTATCTATCTAAGTACAGTTTAATACCGGTCGTGGTGCAGTAGAATAGTGTTTGATTGTAAACGCGATCGGCCGTAGGTGTGATTCCCACTCGGGGAATGATTACATATTTAAATTATAATTATTTCCTCGCTTTAGTGACACAAAACGTGGAGTTGAAGTATGAAATTATCTCGAATTTGGCGCTAAACGACACTCCCTCTTCATTCTACTTTCGTGTAAAAAAGTGTGAAGCTAAAAATAATAATAAAAATAACTAACACTTCTTACCAAAGAATATCAATGGCTACTAAAACTTCATAACTCAGTTACATTTATTTTGAACACTTCTAAAAATTCTCATATTTTATATAACAGGTAAATATTGATTTCGTTCAAATCCATTTCTTTAAATGGAATGCCCGTACCGTAGCACACATAACCGTAGCCTTTCACGTAGCACTAACATTTTATCTACGGCAGTAGACCGTGTAGTCCGCAACTTATCATTATCTTTTACACCCATATAGTGTGTATTTTGTATTTTGACAACGTTCGTTATTTTAAATATCCGGCTTGACATTTCACGCAATATTGTACACTGTATTTTAATCGTACGCTGATTTATAACCCGCTTCTGACTCTTTTTGTTTTAAAAAAAAATCAACTCATCTCAAATTTATCCCAACTTTTATGTTATATAATATATTGTTTACATAAACTTAGTTATTGATTTATATATAATTTTTGTATTTAATTTCTTCTCCAATTTTCCAAAACCAGGGACATTTCTTGATAGTACATTTTAGTGCCCAGCTGTGTGGAAAATGTCCAACAAGAATTTTTTCCATATAAATATTGTGTATCTAACATGATTTGAATCTACGACCATACGTATATAACTGTTCTAACAACTTTATATGTAACTGTATAATTCAAGTCTTAATTACCAAATATTACTGGGTTTTACTATATATTTACCATGTTACTGTAAGCTTTCGACTAAAGCAACTATTGTCCATCCTAACTTTCATAGTTCTACGAAGATCAAATCAATTATAACTATTTGATCAACTTACGAATAAATTTTCAAATTATTTCTTAATTTACTGCTTTTTCAAAATAATAATCGCATTTGATTCTATAGTTGAATAGAAAAAGCGTGTAAATTTGCCCGTAATCAGTGCAAGCGGCGAAAATCCGGGGGAGGCAACCCACTTAATGAAATCAGAAGTGATATCAATCAATATAGCCTGTATTTGCTATTTGTATAAAAATACACGGTCCACGCTCCCTGGTATTTTAAATTCCAAACGTTTTTGACTCGACGACTGTTTCGTTGATTTATTTTCGCATAGATATTTACGCGTTGTACGCACCTCGCTTTGTGTTGCTTGTACCAACAGTGCAAAATTTATAACGATTCGATTGATGTTACTTTATAAAAGAATGGAGTGGAAGTTTCGGTTAAATTGTATTTTATTTTATTTGTAAGAGGTTTTCATGTAATAAAAACAATTACATTTTACTATGGATTTTTTTATCTTGAATTTTTTTTTTTTATTATTATATAATTATAAAAAATTTAATTTCTCGTATATGTTTTAATAAATGTATAAACATTTTTCTTTTAACCATTAGGACCATCGGATTTCAAGTAAACTTTCTATAAAAAAGCTTCTTTAGATATAAGTGCATTGAGACTCAGGTAGCCTCAGGTACCTGAGTCAGGTCCCTAATTGTGGCGCATTAAATGTAGAGTTCCTATAGACCACAAATCATGTAATATCTCGAATTCAAGTAAAACTGGCCAATAGAGAGTTTATACACTATGTTCTATGCTTAACTGATATATATAAAGGAATGCATCGGCTAAGCAATATATTATATTGGTTATGTTTTTACTATGTATATTTTATGCAACCCTTTCATTAGACATTATTGTTTTGTGATCTCAAACATATCATAATAAAAAACGTTTTTACTACGCTACTCTATTGAGTATTCATTAAAAGCTGTGTGGTATCACATTATGGAACTGTTGAACGAAACGTTATCGTTGTACTAGTATTTCTTAATTTCCAACGCGTAATACTCATTTGACGTACATGGAACTCGTTATATATATATATATATATATATATATATATATATATATATATATATATTGAGGATTTTGAACATTTTTTATTTTATTTATATCAGTGTAAGTCAGTGACTTGACTTTGTGTGGACTTATTATAATTTAATCGAATAAAATACTTTAAATTTATGTAACTGCCTTAGTTATGAAGTGATACGTTTCCGACATTATGTATATATGCACAGACAAACAGATACAAAATTTAGAAAAATTGTTTTGAGTTTTAATACATTTATGAATAGCCCTTATTATTATTATAATTCTATTTTTTGTAAAATATACAATTATTTTGCTTCGCATATTAATGTAAAGATTGAAAAAAACTGAAATCATATATAATGACGTAAAACTTAAAAAAAATATCATATCCGTTTTACATATTTTTCGACTAACAGCCATCGGACATTTTTTTAATTCTGTAAATTGCAAACCACTATACAAAAATGAAGGTTTAAAATATAATAGCGTTTCTTCGTGTCACATATATTCTGTGTAATTCATAAAAGAATTATAGCTATTAACAGAATTTTAAAAACCATTATAAAGTAAAAACACCATACGCCATATCAAAGGCAAAATATTATTGTGGCAATTCTAAAAGCGTTCGAAAAATTTCAGTAAATTCACTACAAACTACAGCATATCATTCGGAGATATGTAATCGCGGACCGGTAGCCGCAGTGGATCTCCGGAGATAGAGGCTTCCGTGGACTAGATATACTACCAACTGAAAACGAATGTGTTCCAATCGAAAATCCATCCTATTTCAAATGACATTAAGCTCAAAATTCAATAATAATATTACTTTTAATATTGGATTGGAAGTCATCATATCGTAAAAACACGAAGCATTATTATCGAGCCCGTGTTTTGGTTCCGATACGCATGAGTAGATTCATGTTGATTTGCGCAGAAATTTCGAATAACACCAAAATGGTGGCTTTTCTCAAATTTCAAGAATAATAAATTGTAGTAAAAAAATTATATGATTTTTTTATTGATTTTCCTTTAAATACAAGCTACGTAACCAGACGCACAGATCATATAGTTTTCACAATCATCAAAACAAAGATTTTGAATAATGGTAGATAGCTATTCCAAAATTAGTTAGCACTTTCTTGTTACAATTTTTATTCACCAGTGTTATTCGACATATAAAAAAAACATATATTATACTTAAGAAGCGTAAAATTTAGTAACATACAAATTAGTATAATAATGAATACTTTGCAGAAGTTCATGATCACAAGTAGACAGGTGTCTACGTCTGATTGCAGAATGTAAATCGTTTTATTTGATGTAACTAGCATAATTTATCAATATTTATCGGCTTTTACCCCGCATAGCAGGGTATACAGAAAGTACTTAGTGTCAAGACACTCCGTACTTTGCTTTCTATCAAATTCGAGACATTGCGTGCGAGTGGTGGAACCTAACGCCGCACTGCGCCACGACCGGCCTCAAACATTTATGTTAACACAAAACATATGGTAAAACGGATACCTATCCATCTATGCTCGATCAAGTTTCATGTTGTTTAAGTAATCACTATAGACTGTCATATTTAAAAAAACAGTCCTTTTATACTATTTAGTTAACTACATAAGCGTGTTTAATATTTATTTTAAATTCAAATAAATTCTTACTTCTTAACAAGATATATAGCTATTTAATTCTCCTTAAAATATAGTTGGAGAGCCTTTTAAAAAGATATCGTAGAGTATATAGAATATTTATCTTTAAAATTTTAACTAACTATGCCGAGTTTAAATATTACTATTTTTAATTATCTTCTTTTCCATTACAATAATTATAATAGCATGCTTAAAATTTAAACTAGCCTGCACTGTGCAACAAATAATAATGCCTTATTAGGTATTCACTTTGCATATTCCATGCGTTTAGATGTGCTATACACATATTGTACCTAATTAAAGAGAATATTTAAATTTATAAAGAAGGTTTATCCCGCATAGTTGGGTGGACAGGAAGTACCTAGTGTCAAAATACCGTCTTTTGTCATGACTCCAGGCCGAGCTTTGTTTTACCAGAGCGAAGAAATGTAAATAATTGAAATAAAATCACTCCTCCGAGTGGGAATCAAACCCACAACCAAGCACATTTACAGTTATACTCTGTCCCACTGCGTGACGATCGGCTGAATAGAAATGTATAGACTTTTGAATTAATTTTAAATTAATTTCAAATGCAAATCAGTCGTCTTAGTAAAAAATGATTCGATGTATTATCGTGTGCATTACTTGAAGATATTTTTAGCTACTGTCCTGATTTTCTTAGCTTCACGCTTTTATCCCGCGTAGCAGGATAAACAGGAAGTACCTAGTGTAAAGACTCTCCGTACTTAGCTTTCTACCGAATTCGAGACATTGCGCGTTGAGTGGTGAAATTCAACACGGCACTTTGTGTTTTTACCACAGCGAGGAAGTGAATATAATTTAAATATAATCACTCCCCCGAGTGGAGATCGAAGCCACAACCGATCGCGTTTACAATTAGACGCTGTCCTACTGCACCACGACCGGCCTCTATTTCTATATAAAAGTCTAGCCTTATAAAAATATATTATTAGCGAACATTTAAATAAATCATAATAAGTAAGTAATTAAACTCAGTAAATCCGCTAATTAATAACATCATTATGAACGAAACCCCATTTACCAATTCCATCATGCGTCAATGAACACAACAAATTTTTAAATTCAATTTTATAATATTTTAAAAGCTTTATTCACTTAAAACATTAAATATTTAAAATGACTTTGGCAAATTAAACGTATATCAGCGTCTTGCTATTACGCTACGCTACGCGACTGTGGACGACGGTGGCTACCTGCGTTTGCGGCCAGAATTTAGACATTACGTTAACCTGCGTACTGCGTTACAAACTTTACTAAATAAAAATAAATATCATTTTTAGTATTGTCATGTTTTTTTTAAATAATGTTATAATATTAATCAAAACTGATGAAATCATATTTCATGATTTATGTAAAGTAAACATTGGTTTCAACTTGGAGAATATTACCGGCTGACCGACTTTCGCTAACAGAAATATCCGTATCTATATTTTTTATAACTATTATAAAAAACTATTATGAAAAACACCTCCTACTCAGTATAAAATTCAATCAAATTTTGATATTAATTTCAATACTTAAAAATATTGATATTGAGGCTATCATGGCACAGAAGAGCTTCCCTAGAGGAACTACTGCGTTAGGGTCATGGTGATCTTCCTGGGTGTATCGAGGCTGCTCGCAATAGGCGGGCTGTCCAGAGGTGTCGAAGCGGTATGTGCAAGCGATCCTGCGGCGTCTCACTCAGGTGAACAGGGTTATCGCCGGGTTTTATTGTTATGGATTTTTATTTAGTGGCTATTATCAGGCACAGTAAAGCAGTATCAGGCACTGTATAGCAGTATCAGACTGTAAACACAAGTGGTTGTGATTTCGATACCCACTCAGAGGATGATTATTCTATTTTATATAATTAATTATTATTTCTCTCTGGTAAGACAAAACTTATCATCGACTTCTACCACTCAAAGCAAAGGGTAAATACCCCTCTACGCGTCTAAAGTATGAGTAGCCTCATGTATAATAAAAACGATAAACTTTGTGATTACACCTTAAAAAACTACACTATAACTTGCAATATTAATTAACCATGGTTTAATTGGTATTTTCGATACATCGATAACTACCCTTAGCGGTTTTATTATCATATAGGCCATAAAATAAGATCTGATAGGAGATAGTGCTCGATGAAATTGTTACTGTATCATAAATCAGTACTCATATTTGTGTAGCTTGTTAAGATGAGCGAGATTTTAACTTGATGGAATCAATTGGTGCTTTTTATAGATATCGATCATTTATTTTATGCAGCCACAAAAATATTTGTTTTGTTGCGTTACTAAATAAAAATCGGTTCGTTATTGGAAAACAAATATTGTTTTATTATAAGTGAATTACTTATACAAGTGTTGGAAATATTTTTCTTATATAATGTTAAAGGTATGTCGACTTTTATTAAATATAAAAAGCAAATATTTGAAGATTTAAGATTTTCTAACATTGATTGGTGTACAAACAAGTGCAGAAAAAGCTAATAAAAACATATAAAAAAAACACTATAATATTAATAATTCAATTATAATTTAAAATAATTCATTTTAACAGCTTAACGCCTTCTATCAACTGTATTAGTTTATTAATCTGTATTATAATATTCTGTAGTGCGGTAACCTGTTCAATAAATATCATAATTGATATTAAAACAGAAAACAAAACTTGTAATTGTTTATTACATAATTAATTACTTTCATGATTGCCATGGAATCATGATGTCGAATATCCAAATTGAGTTAACTTATTATATTTACTCGTTACAATGATTTTTCGTGAATCATTTGTTTCGGGTTTTAGTATGAATATTTCTCTACATGTTTACTACATAATCCGATTATATTATATAAATAATTAATAATCAAATGCTTGCAATTTCAACCGCGTGGACTTTATCACCCTAACTACCCTACCTCCTATACCACAATGAACATAATTTCCCATGTCTTAGAAAACCGTATATAATACTCAAAAACTTTTGCTAACTTGACCTACCCTTATATATTTTTTAGTTAAGCTACTTATATATTTTAGTTAAGCTGAACTATTATAGTTTATTATCAGAAGTGCCAGATCTACTTGAATTATATGTTAATCAAAAATGTCAATAACTTTACTAAGACGCCATTCTCTTGTCTCTTATTGTTTTATAGGATTCTAAGAATTGCACATGATGTAGACCTGCCATCTTAATCATGTTCAGTAGTTTCAGAGATTATCGTGAACATTTTTAATATTTATTGCAGCCAAGTTATGTTTAGAATCGTTCTCAATCAAAGATACAGTTGACTCATTTTGCAAGAATCCAGGGCAGTACGCGAGTACAGTATAAATTGGCGGTAGTTTGATATAATTAATTTTTGTATCAACTGACAGACGAATACCACCTCAGTCTACCTGTGACACGCTTCGAAACGTATACACACACACATATATATATATATATATATATATATATATATATATATATATATAGACAAGATTAATAGCCTAAGCCTACTTTAATTCCAGAAGAAAATCAAATGCAATTAAAAAGCTAATAAAACATACTGTTCACGAGTCCATAGTGATTTAAGCAAACCATAAAAGTCATTAAAACCATGGATATAAGTATCTCAACTAAATATTTAAAATTACACATCATGTAAGTTAAAGTAAGTCATTATTTAAGCTTAGAATGCGTATTACACTCGGTAACTTAATCTATCCCCCGTGGGCTGTACGCTAACCAGGACGTAATGTGGTGTTAGACTTAATACAATACAACCGTTAAGCTTTCATCCTTAATAATATTATGTTGAGATTCTATCATAAAATATATATAAGGTTTACAGAAATGCCATTTGCGGACCCGATTCTCGTTACAAGTTTTAAATATGTTTTGTTTACATTACGTGTTTGCTGTGTTTACGAGTTCATGTCTTACGTAAAATTATGTATGTAGTCTTTTCTGTTCAATTTTATATTATTCTATTTTATTTAAATATTTATGTAAATAGCAATTGTGAATTCGAATCTAATTTATTTTAAGTTTTAATTTCTTTTTCCTACCTGCAATTTTTTGATCTGGGTTATGGGTTAAAAGTGTTAATTACATAACTACACTAATTATCAATGACTATATTGTTGAGGGTAAGATTGTGAAGATACACTACTATTTTAATTATTTAGATACTATTATAATTCAAATGTAAATTATATTTACTAGAAATCAATAGAGAATTGCTATTTAATTGATTCATATTTTAGTAAAACAGGAATTGTGACAAAAACCTTAAAATTCTGCCACTCGACGCGCAATTCTCACATTTTTATTATGAGCGAAAATGCAGAACGGGACGTCTTAAGCCTAACCTAGTTCGATTTTCTAAATACGGGACTATACAAATACATAATATGGAGCGTTTTTTATTTACACTATATATTTACGTACGTATGCTTTGTGTCTATCTCACAATGTAATAAGTGGAAAATACAAAAATTAAAATAATGAGTACTTCTTTACGATTCATGAACTTGAATGGGACGTCAATTAAAATTTGTGAATATATTCATAATGAATACAAGTCTCATTATATGATTTTTAATTATATCATGGCATATGTTATACACGATAATCCTTTACATTGATGTATGTATAAGGGAAAAGAAACGGAAATTCTTGCTTTATCCCGCATTGCTGGGTAGTTAGAGACAACCCAGTGTGAAGACACTCTGTTGACGTTGACTACTTTCCGCCCGAAATTGAGACATTGTATGTTGAGTGGTGAACTCAACGCCGCGCTTTATCTTACCAGTGCGGAGAAATTAAAATATTTTTTATAATATAACCATTAGGAGGGAAATTAAAGAAACATATAGTATATGTAAAGTAATATAAAACAATCAGTAGCTTACAGTAAAATTCACTAAAAATGGTTTCAAATTGAAAGAAGCTCAAGTACAGTATATTATTTACTAATTTCTTCAAAGAAAAGAGAGTTTTCGAAGAACTAGTCGCTTCTATTCTTTCACTTACTTCATGCGAAATCAGATACAGGGCTATGTAGTTACAAGAATCAGATAGATTTAATATTTATTTTTTAATAATTCTTTTCTCTTTTTGTTTACGATTCATTCAACACGGCAATACAACAGGTTGCCAATGATCCTAAGTGGTGTATAGCTAATATGAGTAATTTAATGACTAGTATAATAACGTTGTAGACCACGTTGTAGAAATTAGTACGTTAAATACGACTTAATGACATAAGCTTTCATTGCACTTATAAAATTAAAATCAAAGCACAGCAAATATTTATTCGTGAAATTTAATTTATTTGCATAATATGAGTTTTTATTGGTTCTATTTTTAGTGCTACAGTAATCATTATTAAGGGTGAATAAATAAAATAACATTCGTTTTATTTGACACTGATATTATGAACTATAGTGCAATAATTTCTGAGGTAATTGCAGTAAAATTGTTTGTTTATTTAATTCAATATTTTATATTGGAAGTTTTTGTTCGCTGAGATATACCATTGAGGTTGATTTCCATTCACGTTTTTATTATAATTCTATTTTTGTACGATAATTAGAACTTAGAGGCCGGTCGTGGCACAGTGTGACGGCGTCCGACTATATAAGGAAACGGTCGTGAGATCCATTCCCACTCGAGTGAATGACAGCCTTGTATGGAGTGCTTTGATACTAGGTACTTTCTGTTTATCCTGCTGCGCGGGTAAAAGCATGGGAACTGAGCAAGATTTTTTTTGATAGCTCCTTACACATACTAAATTAGTAAAGAAAACAACTCATAGCTTACATGTGTACATAGTTTATAGTTATAGTTTATAGACTTTAGTTTATATAGACAACATATGTACATAGTTTTATATTAACATTCACATGCTATACAAATCTATTTAAAAATTAATACTCTTTGTAGCTTAGTAACCAACAAGAAGACTTATTTCATAATCGCAGCTACTAAGGCACTTGACTGCAGCAAATGTTTCTGAGCTCAACTCTAACCCTTTGAGTGTTTATTAATATTATTGTGCATTTCAATATAATAGTTTATTTTATTGAGTTTATTATAATTAACTATTATAATGCATACTAATATTAATAAGATACATAGTATACATATATGGTACGAGAATTCGGCAGAGATCTCGGTTGACCTTTGAAAACACAACCGACCTTTGACAATGAAGTATATTAGCTAACACTATGGCTATGAATGATTAGTTCCGTAAAGTAATAGAATCTGTATCTAGTTTTTACAAAATATTTCTATTTAATTTTCTAAATAGGGATCATAGTATAGAATAGTGAGTTTTATTTTTTTTGTACAAAATTTATTATATATTTTTTAGTTTATTAGATAACTGTACTGTGTTTTTAATACTACAACATCTTTATATCAAATTTAACAATGCCAACTGTAAAAATATTTTCTACGTATTGTCAGAATATTTGGAAAAGCGATGTTCAAAAAAAAACTAACAAACTAATAAAGTAAAAATACAATTGTTCCAGTTTCGACGTCCGCGGGCGATCTTTCAACAAGGCTCTGCAGTGGTCTGACCCGAATGTCTTCGGTCCGCGCGCGTACTTCGCTACGGTAGCCCGTCCCGCTTCTCTAACTCTTGACACGGTTCAACTGGATGATGAAGGTGTATACCGGTGTAGAGTGGACTTCAAGAACTCGCCTACACGCAACTTTCAAATACGATTGTCTGTTATTGGTGAGTATAGCCATATGTATGTATTGTGTTCACTATTTGTAAAGAAGAGGCTATCGTGGCGCAATGGTAGTTGTGAATTCGATTCCCATTCAGTGGAATTATCTTTTATAAATTACTTATGCGTCACATCTCCATATTCTAGTTACTGTTACTGTTATGTTCAGTATTATGATGGTATTTCCTATGATGGT
Source organism: Dryadula phaetusa (assembly GCA_032432895.1). Taxonomy (NCBI): domain Eukaryota; kingdom Metazoa; phylum Arthropoda; class Insecta; order Lepidoptera; family Nymphalidae; genus Dryadula; species Dryadula phaetusa. Next base: position 1,155,054 of record JAOYRS010000059.1, read on the forward strand.
GATGATAAACAACTGTTACGGGTTCTTCTGTAACTATAAGATAGGTTATTTAAATATACATATATGTGATATAACTAAAAAATAAATATCTTAATAGAAATAAAAGATATTACTATTTTACATAAATCTATGATAATTTTACACAACTTAAAGACTTAGTAGAACTAACATTACATACAAAAATTACGATGCTAAATACTAAATAACTAAACTAAGTATTTATATCTAATTTTTGGACGCTAGGAGAGATTTTATAATTGTAGTAGATGGTAGCTGTTAAATTATCATTAGAAAATCGAACTCTGCCAAAACCAAACCACGGCTATCCACGTATATGTTCAGGGCTGCAGTAATAGGGAGCCACTGAGCATAAAGGACATTTCGATAGGCTACGGCAATACAAAAATATAAATTAATGACAATGAACTAACCAGAACATACAAGATAGTTACTAAGTTCTTTTAAATGAAATATAAAATTTACCCCTATCACAAAAAGGTATCTTTAATAAAATATTTAACTGATCTGTTGGACGCAGCTGACCGAAATTCACCATTACAAATTAATATTTCTAATTGTCCAACAAGCGGTCACAACGTTCTATATCGATCCAATAAAACCTGTATCCCGCGACATAACGTTTTTGTATCATCGTTAAATTTCATTACTCTATTACCCAGATGTCACACATATGAAATCAAATAATAAATTATAAAATTAAAATAAAATTATAAGAATGCTTTATAATCTAAACTCTAAGAAGGATTTGAACTCGGGTTGATATAATTAAAATTGTACGGACAGCCACTGCGCTGTCGAGTATCACTAGTGTATTGTGAAAATATGAAATCGTTACATACAACAAATATATTGAGGCAGGTCTTGGTACCGCTGCGCCACGTTACAGCATTATCTGATTGTAACCCTGACCAATTGTGGGCCCGATATATAACCAAGTGTTATCGAATTTTCACTTATCTTCACCAATTATATAATGTATTAAAAGACCGCTGTCTTAAAACAGACCGATCGATTAGATGTATCATTTTAATAACAATCGAGTGGGTAAACATCAATTGTATAACAATAATATTGATGACAACAGCTTCTGACTTATTGAACTCACTTTAAAAGTCAGAGACAAAACACGAGGAGATATATATATATATATATATATATATATATATATATATATATATATATATAAACACATGTACATATTTGTATGTAAATAAATATTTAACATATGTATTTATTTATATTCATATGTAAAAATATGGTATTTTTGTAAAATTTCTCTTTGTACTTAATTGCAACTTTTATTTAACAAATACAATTGATGTGAGAGAGGTAATCGACCCTAAGATATACAGATACTGTTAATATATTTTTGTTATAGCTATTATATTTCCCTTATAGAATAGGGTCCTTAAACTGATTCTTAGACACTGAAGCCTAAGACTTCATATAAACTTGCAAGAGTCCTGAGAGTGAGATTATGAATGTATAACCTTCATAATCTCATGAGTCATCTTGATATAGAGATTTTACAGCGTGCAAAAGGGGTCTATACTACGTTCTATGCAAAATTTTCAGTTAAATACAATTTCTCAACCCCCAAAAATAATGTCACAGTGGTTAAGTTTTACAATGTAACCTATCGTAACGATCAACGATGTCTTAAAAAACTATCATGTAGAATTTCACACTCCTAGCAATGGTAATAAAGAAATTTCATACAAACATTCAAAGCCAAAAAACAGCCCGTTAAGCGAGGAATTTCACAAAATCTCCAATCAAAATTTAAAACTTCTAGCACCCCTACTTTCTGTGATTTCGTGATACGTGAATGAATAACCTTTTGCATTTATAAATATAGATATTTAGACCCACATCAAAAAATATCCATCCGAAAATGTTTGAATATTCAAGTAGTACTTAAGTAATGCGTTTTAAGAAAATATGAATGTATTTTATTAGAAAAGAATATCATTCTACGTTATTATTTTGAAAGTTTTATTCGACACTTAGGATTAGAAAACATTTTGAACAAAAACATATAAAACTTGAACGAACGAATCTTGTAAACCGTCCAAGCGCTCTGACCGCTAAGCCATGCGTTCTATATCCGGCTGCATTAAAATTCTTATACGTTTGTCACAACTTGTTGTTAGTATCTCTGTAGAGAGATTTTTACAAATTTCTGCCATTTAAGTATATTTCTAAGAATAATCGTTTGGCAAGAGAGAATGCTATTTAGATTAATGTTTTATAGTGTTATTCCACATATTTTAAATTGTTATTCCACACTTAGGATTAGAAAACATTAAGATTTTTTTTTACATCTATATAACATACCATCTGCATCTACATTAGTTTTTGAACTAGATTCAAAATAAAAATAAAACGTTAAAGTCAATTTCGAAATAGTAACGTAACTATTATATTAGGTTTATTGTTACTATCGGTGAATTTTATTACTTAATGGCACACGCAAGACTTTTATATACTTTGAACTTTATTTCCTTTTCTATGATTAGATTGGGGTCCTTTACGGCAAAAATATAAAATTACATGAAATCGCTGAATATATTACTTTTATGTACCTAACATGTTAATTTGACAGGACTTAGTAAATTGACTTTCCTATGGAACATATTAATATCAATATCATTTAATACACATATTATGTACGGGAAAATTAAAAATATATTCCAGTAACAATGTTAAAGTTGTTCTCTTCGCGTTAGAGAGCCAAATGACAGATGAACGTGCGCATACCTACGCGTAGCGGCTTACTATGCGGTGTTCGTACATAAAGCAACAAAATGTTTTAGCAAGAGTTAGAATTGAGATATTGGCTCATCTTACTAAGTAAAGTCTGTATTGAAACGGTTTGTAAAATAACAAATTGTTACCAAAACTTAGCTGAGGATCATGACGCAGTGGCATGGTGTCTGACTGTAAATGCGATCGGTTGTGGGTTCAATTCTCACTTGTACAATGGAGTAATATTTGAATTAGGTTAAAAAATCGGTAAAATGTCTCGAATTCGGTATAAAGCGAAGACGGAGTGCCTTGATACTAGGTTAGGTACTTTCTGTCTACGCTGCTATAATAATAAATTTCATTTCACTTATAAAGTATAATAGTATAGTAAAAAACAAAAACAAAAATTAATAACCGAACCCGTGTGATGGAGCAGGAGTAAAGGTTTGTGTGAATTGGGAAGACGAAATAAAAAGGATAGCCAGTCCAGATAGGATAAGTACTCCGAAGAACAGAGCAAAATAAAAAGCTTTACACGAGGCCTATCATAAGACAAGCTCATGATTGATAAACTGATTGTAAATATTTCGGATTTTTAGTTATTTCAAGTTGTTATGTAATTATTTCTGCAATAAAGGCTTATATAATTATTTTACAAAATACAAAATATATTTTATTGTAAGTTACAAAAATATTATCATTTTATATAAAAATAAAAGAAAGAATATATCAATTATCCTAAAATAGGTACTCAAACCTCAATCGGATTCAAAGAATATGTTATAATGACATTACTAGATAATAATTCTGTAATCCGTGAACAATATCAAGTTGACTAAACACACTTTTGGATGTTCGGCATTTTCGGTGTATCTCGGCCACAACATTAGGCTACCCTTGCTCAGATAATACGAATACATATTAAATGTACCGTAAAGGGGTCGTCCGCCGATAAAAAAGGTCACTAAACGTAGAATATCGTTATAATTTAACATCTCATAATTGCATTTTTATATAAAGTATTCTCTTATAACTCAACATGGAACGACCCTCTAAAATAGAATGGAAATAGTACCAGATGTTCACATTCCCACAGAAAAACTTTAACGGAACGTTTCGCCCTATGCTGAGAATTTATAGGGGAGCCTTATCTAAAAAGCCAGCCTTTCAGAGGTTTTCTCCGAGCGAGCGATGCAAAACAAAGCTTTGTAAGACCTCCTTTGAATTTCGGTAAGGAAAATGAGAGGTTACACACGACCGTAGCTTCGTCAAAGAAGCCTCAGAATACTCTTATTACAATAATGTACAGCTATATCACGTTTGGTGCTCTAGCTCAGATGGGAACTAATTTAGAAATTCGGTTCGACTAACAGAATTACCAAGATTGTTGACATTCACACCAAAATTACTTTACGCTCAGCTGCTTATGGCTAATAAATATGAAAATAATATTTACCTATATGTACCAGTATACTGTTTTTTATTTATAAAAGTAGTGTAACAATAGGAAGCATTAACATAGATGATACATAATATTGGTTTTTTGATTACAAGTTAAAGTTACTTAGAACAAGTAATTTAAATGGACTAAATTAAGATTTTTTCTTTATACGAAAGCTAAGAAACAAATTCTTAATACTTAATGGATTTTACGCTAACACCGTAAATTAAGATACATATTTCAGTAAGAAGGCTTATTTAAAATTGTATATCCCTTTATTAAAATGGGCTTTGAAAATTAGTTTAAAGAGCTTAAAACTTTGTTTTAACTTTTCTAATTAGAAGAGGCCAAATTGATGTCAATATATACTTTAGAATTGTTGATCAGCTTTAAATTGTATATTTAATTACTAAGTAATTATGGAAAATTCTATGTATGTATTTCATGTATAAGTGAAGCCCTACTTAAATTAACTTTTACTAAAATCAATATGATCCCCTTATAGAGTTATATTTATTGTATATATTTATATTTATTGTTCATAAAATAAATTTCTCGAACTACAATTTTATTTTATCTAATGAAAAAATCCGATCGTAACGCAGTGAGACAGCGTCTGATTGTAAACGCAACCGGTTGTGGATATGATCCCCTATGATCCTTGGGGAATTGATTATATTTAAATTATGCTCCCTTCCTCGCTCTGGTAAAGACAAAGTGCGGCGTCAAAGTGAGTTCCAACACTCAACATGCAATGTCTGGAATTCAGTGGAAAGGCGCGATAAAAGCGTGAAGATAATAAAAAAATACAGAGAAAACATATAATTAAACAAAACTTGTCTTGTATTATGTACGTCTTGATAGTTCAAAGGGCTAACACACGTTTACATTTACACGCAAAAATAATACAAAGATAATAACTATAATTTGGCTGCTATAACGAATTGTTAGGATCTCACAAAGTAATACAAAAAAGAAAACACGCCTAAGAGGCAACTTTCTTCAAAGTACGTAAGCCTTTAAGCCTTATCAAAGAAAGTATCTATTTAGATCTTCTAAGAAATAGATCTTTTTTGTGATATAAAATTCTTGCCAGTAGCAAACATTTCTTATTGAACTACAAAATATTTTATATATATATTTCTTCTGACATGGGGCTAGTAATTCAATTGAACCCAGTAAAAAACGGAACTCTTATTACGTCACATCCGTCCATCTGTCCGGATCCGTCTGAAATATGCTTCAAAGTAGTCGTCAATGTGTCACCTTCCTATCACATTTGTATTGGAAAAGGGCAAAGATATATTTATAATATTTTTTGCAATAATATTCTCATTTGACAATAATATTTTATACTTAAGTAAATACTTAAATATACTGCGTCGTATGTACGTTGTATGTATATTAGTTAATCTATGAAGATTTAATCCATTAGTTTTTTTCTGCCTGAAAATAGTTTTTATACTGTCAATTTTAATAAGCATTTAAATGACAGAACAAAAACCACGTGGTCAAGACTTACTGCTTTTATTTACAGTTCCCTTTGTTAATATGGGCATTATTTCATTAAAATAATAATATATCAACAATAACCTGTAAATTGTATTTTATTTATGTATATATTTCTTTAATTTTCTAACTTTTTATGTGCTTAGGTAGATTAAGAATAAAGTAAGAGACGTAGAAAGTGTTTTTAAATAATAAAAACTAGGACATACAAGTCTTAAAGTTACAAAAAATAGAATAAATGTATATATAATCTATACTAGGCTTAATTTCTTACAATGAGTACGTGAAAACGTATCAGGACTGTTACCAAGATGTAATTATATTCGAAACTAAGTGAATTGCTTACGAACTCGCAAACTTGTTTTACAATAAACGGCTTAGTGAACTTTGTTTTCATTCAACGTGACTATTGTGCTCGGGGCAAGTAATGTTATCTCTTAATGTAGGTAGGTTAGCCTGTTAACAAGAACTATAAAACAATTATACTATGTACGTACACATATATATGGTATATTATTTTGGGACTATTCGTCAGTATAAACATGTAATTCAGACACCATTGACACGTTTAGCAATGTTTTGTTTAATTTATATTTGACTTTCATGAATATTTATTTGAAATTTGCTTTTGAATAGTAAGTTAATCAAATATGTAGTTCATGTCTAATTATACATTTATTATTAGAATTCGTGTGACTTAAGTAATGTAACGATCGACTATATTGTAATTATATCCATCCATCCATTCATCTATTGATAAACTTGCCATATCTGCCCGTAACAATTACTCTACGATATTTTTGCGTTTTTTATATTATCTCCAAGTATACTATAGTACTAGCTTAAATAAAAAATTATTTTAGCAAATGAAATATCGTAATGTATTTATTAGATATTTTTTGTCTTTATTAAGTTATCTGCAATTTAACATTGTTTATTTTCGTTTAAAATATATATATTTTTTATTTTACGTATCTCTAGCATTTTACTGACTCATATATTTATTATAGCTTGTAGTAATTCTTTTAAACCAGTGTGTTTAGTTGCAACATAGTCGCGTATCTAAAAGGGCTGACAAGACATCGATATATAATATCTTATAAATATAAATACTCTGGAGAGCGGAATGGCTCGTAACCCAATGGTTGAATGAATAAAATTATTCAGTAAAACGTCTGAAATACGCGCAAACAACATAAGAGACTATTTAACATGAATAAAATCTTATAAGAACTTATTAATTATGCTAATACCAAATAGCGATATCTGAGTGCTTCGAAAACTCTCCAAAACTTCCCGCCAGTAAATGCGAAAACGACAAGAATATAAAAAGCATCCGCCTAGTCGACTCACGACGTGGGTAAAACGCTCGCCTGAATTAATAAGTACAACACGAAATTTGAATTTAATGAAACAACTTGGCGAAGCAGCTGAGCGGGTATCGATCTCTCCTTATAAGAAATGAACAGACGGATTTAAAACGTCGATTGTACTCATGAATAAGCTGAAGCAAGCGATAATGGAAATTCAAAATTGCTCCACATTTATCCAGCCCTGTTTCAATTCAATATTCAGTGGAAAGAACACGCTATTAATACATCAAACCAAACGATACCTTTAAAAAGTGATTACATTCTTGAATTTCTGAATTATATGAATATTTTTCTCTCTTGGATACTTAAATTATATTTCCGATCCATCAAATCAAAGCACAACAAAAAAAGCTCTAAATGGACTCTCGTTTTCTAATATCATAAAGAGGAAAATCGAAATTATCCATGTGGGGATAATGCCACTGATGTCCATAGAAGCTATCTTACGAAGCGCGAATCTCGCAAAATGCCATTTAGTCTTGAGTTTCGAAGTCGTATAAGAAGTGAATTTTGAAATTCATAATCTAATGCATAAACACGAACTTGTAATAAACTCGTACAATTTGTGAATAGTATTCGTTCGGCTGACTCTCAAGGAAGCCAGCTTTACTACTTCTAATACAGTTAATGCATAATTCAAACACTATAATTTCTGTACTTTCTACGTTATGATTTCTGCGCCACAGCTAAACTGGATATGAATATAAAACCCTGGGAAATATAGATATTTATGTCATATGTAAATATACTTAAATTTTGCGTACATTCAAACATCACTAGACTTGTAATTTTGTTTATAAATTTACCTTTTAAATTTTCAAATTGTTGTACCAAACAGCAAGTGTTTGATACAATACATATCGTGTATGTAAATACCTTAAACATGCAATTTTATTAAGGCTTTACTACGAACGACCCGTTTTTAAAATGATTTTAGCCAACTTAGAATATTTAATATTATAAGCAAGCGAAACTTAACAACCTACTTTATTAACAAGTAATATTTTTACACGGTAAATGATCTTTTTTCGTATCGAAGCCAAATCAAATCAAATCAAATTATAGTGTGGGCTTATTGTACCACAGTCTCCAGTTACATCTTTAGACATATACTTTTTACTATTTTACTTTAGACGTTCGGAGAGTATGTACAGGTACAATTAATGTGACAAAAATATAAGACTCAAAAAAATTATGGTCACAGTTATATGAAGCAAAGGGCCATTTCTACAACGATTTAATTTTATCGCTCATAACAATTTAAGAGAGCATTCGTGAAATGTCGTAAACATTTTCTTCCGCACACTTGTAAGCTATAATTGTTTATTGGGGCTTATAAGGCGCGCAATTTGGTAACGTAATAAGCAATTTTAATTATTTTAATTCAAGAGGTTAAATATAGCAAGTCCTTGTAATGTTTCTCGTATAAACATTATTTTTTATCAAGAATTTAATCTAAAGCGCAAAACGCGTCATTGTGGCTCAGTTGGAAACTGTCTGAATGTGAGATTTTGGGTTAGACTAAATACTTATATTTGAAATATATATCTAATGTGATATGAAAAAGCATTTCATTTTCATTGTTTATTCAAATAAACAATTTCATTGTACTTAAACCTTTAATGTTTCTTTCTACGTACTACTATATCAAGCAAAGCAAGTATAGATGATAAACCCATAAAAAAATTATACATATACGCACTGATATAGTTAAGTTACAAACATACATACATATGTGTATATAATGCTTTCCGCTAGGTTGCCCGGTCCGATTTCCGTTTCAGAAGAATGTTAGCATGCACGCTATAAACGTTCGTTCCGGTTATATTGCCTGTAACTACGATATGGGAATGCTATATTATTTTATTGAATGCAAAGTTAAAGTAAAACTTTGTTATATATAAATTTTATATTCTTCTGACGTATGTATGTATTTTTGAAGTAACATTTCTGATAGCTTGTAGACAGTGTTTTTATTAACACAAGTATTTCACGGATTTCTTTATTTTCACTTAATTTCTTTATTTTCACTTTTTTTATTTACACTTGATTAAAACGTTTTATTAAAATAACATCAACGATGAATATTTTTTTTCAATTGCAATCACAATGCGAAGTATCTGCATCAGATCCACTATAAATAAATTGATAAACGATCACAAAAATCTTGTTTCTTGTAAACTATAAATAAAAGTAATAGTATATATTCTGTCTCCTATCCCACTTCTTATATGTATAAATAAATCATTTATACATACAAATTGTCTGTCTTTTTCAGTACCATAAAACGTAAAATTCCAGAGTCCAGTTTTTGGCTCATCATATTTCAGTATAGAAATATAAAGATATAAAAGCTGCTTGAGGGTTACAACAAATTTATCAAAGTATTATTTTATTTAAAAACAATTTATATATTTCTGAGTAGAAAAATTGCGTCAAATTAGTCTGAATAAAGCATTTTAACTTTAAGATTTTTTTAAAAATGACCTCTGCACAATTTGGACCCATTCCGCCCTTGGCCCTTAATTATGAGTATTTACCATCTTAGCCTCTGCCGAAATAATTTTAAGCCACTTAAAAACGAAGGAGTTTTAACAAGCTTATATTTTCTAATCTCATTAGATGTTCTTTACTTTTTTTATATTTAGGTATTAAAATCAACATGCGGTTGTAAACGCAATGGTCATATATTCTATTCAGATGAATTTTTATATATTATTAATTATTTAAATTGTGTTCCAATATTTCAACAATCAATACAAGATTTCTCTGATTTGGGTGTAAAGGGAATAACGAAGTGTCTTGACACTAGGTTTCTTGACTCTCTTGTCTATTATTGTATACTGGAAAAAATGTGAAAATTTTCTATAGTTCTAAATTGGTATCAAACTTTAGGGAATATTTTACTAAGTGTAAGGTATTTTGTAGCCCACCATACTTATCAAGCATAAAATGCTTTTTAAAGAAAAAAAGGCGCATATTCTTGAATAATGTTTGAAATAGTTAAAGATAAAATACTTGTAGTAACTTATATTAAGTTTAAGGATGACGTTAGTAAGTTTGTTAAGTTTTTTTTCTTGAGAAAAATGATAATGATATAAAACTTTTGTTTTTGTTTTAGTGCCGCCTCACCAGCTGATTTTGTACGACAAGTCAGGCCGTGACGTTTCCGGAGTTGTGGGCCCATTGGAGGAGGGCAACGAGCTTGTTCTCGTTTGTGAGGTTAGAGGAGGTAAGGTTACAGTGTACTTAGTGAAATAATATAAAATACGCTTTTAACCTGAACAAAGAATTAGCAAAAATCGCGAAAATTTTATGTCAATAACTTATTTAATATTACGTAACGCATATCATATTTCTTCGTCTTCCAATACTTACAAGTGGAAATCACAATAAGAAATTTAAGAGGATTCCCTAATATCACTAACAGGAACGAGTTAATACAGCCAAAAATTTGTGATTCAAAGACAAAAAATCCACTTATGAAAAATTTCCAACAACTAGTAATATTTTTGCTGATTTAAGCTGCTTGCCATTTAGCAAGATAGTGAGAGAGTATCAACGTCAATACACTCTCTTTCCTACTTTCCTCTTATAATCAAAACATTGCGTATTGAAAATTAACAGAGCGGGAGCATTAAAAAGATAAGAAACCGAACCCGCAACCAATCGGGCTTATAACCACTGTTCTGGCCTTACGTGCTATAATAATAATCTTTATTCAAAGAGACCGTAAGCTCATTCGAGTCGATAGATTATACTAAAGCTCGATTCAAAGAGAAGCTAGCGACGCAGAAGTCAGTTTCTCATCGTTCTATTATTATATTACGTTATTGCATAATGACTTTATTATATTTGTAAGCTCTGCCAAATTATATCAGTAACGACCACCATTACGTTGAATTGTTATGAGAAGCAATTTTAGTTATTATATTTGACAAACTGGTTACGGCTTTGATGCCTAGCTGGGGGATATTTAGATTGAAAAAACTTTTTGGTCCATTTATATTTCAAATGACGAATCGTGATATTGAGACACATGCACGTTACGTTATGTTCTAACATACTCATTATAATATGGAAAGCAAATATACACACACATATATATATATATATATATATATATATATATATATATATATATATATATATATATGACGTCGTAATAACGCATTAGAATAATATTTGATTAAGAACGCAACGATTCAAATCCCAATTTAGAGATTTATTTTTTCATTTTAATTTGCACTGGTAAAACAAAGCTTAGTGTTGGTGAGATAATCCACATAACATGCAATATCTCAAAAATGGGTGAGAAGTCGAGGACGGAGTGTCTTAACATTAAGTCAGCAAAAAAACGCTTATAAGTAACTTCATGTTCTATCAATATCTATGCAAGGTGGTAATGAACCTATGGTCGTGACACTAAGACTTTAGCAATGCTAAATTTTACAACCCAAAAATTAGGAAATTGTATATGGAGTGGTGGAGCTTTGTTTTAACAAAGTGGAAAAATAAAAATAATTAAAATAATCATTCCTCCAAGTTGAAATCGAATCCACAAGTTCGACTTCCCTTGATTTTAGAAGAATTACTAGGAGTCAATTGAACCCGTAACCAATTAATACTGTTCAACAACAAGAAAAGCGCAAAGAAATCACTTTTTCAGTTAAATATTCGCAAGTGTTTTCTCTAAAAGCATAAAAAATGACGGCGATAAAATAAATCCTAGATAATCTTTTGATACTAAAAGACTAAGTGTTTGGGGAGCGGCGGTTAGGAGCACATGCGGCACGTTTTAAATATAATAGACAGGCAGGCTCAATTTTTCTTCAAACAAGCGTGTATCATGTTCAATAGATTTGAATTATCTGACTATGTTAGAATGTTAAATCATGTTGATTAACCTGACTTTATAGTATTATAGTATAGTCCATATTAATACACTGAATTTTTATATGAAAATAAATTGAAATTTCAAAAACTAAAATCAAAACATAAGACAGAATTTTGAGTTCAAAACTATCCCATCTAGCACCTCACATCATCACTTCTAGTAGTAAAATATTTCGGACACAAAAAAAAAGACATTGGTATAACTAAGTTTTAAATAGCAACAGATTCAAATTAAACTTATAATAAATTTACCATTTAAAAAGAACTATAATAAATACTTAAAAATAATATAATATAATTTACATTATATCATAAAACCTCTTCAAAATTATATTTTAGTATTAAAATATGTATACACCTAGCATACTATTAACAAACAAAATATAGTATGCATAAAGTTTCTCCAATAAATAGAACATTAATCTCAAAAGCAAATAAACAGGCCATTATTACTAATCAGGACGAAATCATTCAAGAAATAAGCATAAATTCCTCCCTAGTGGGAGATGAGAAATTAAGCCGATTACTTTGATATATAGTGCTTAAAGTTGCCGATAAGTCACCGAGAGATCGGCTCCAAATGGCACCCGCGTAAACTTATCCATCGCTGCCGGGAAGAGGGATCGCGTTTTAACACAAACTAGACAATCGTTATCTTATACAAAACTGTTTTAGTTCAAAGCTAAATCATATTTTTAAACAAAATTTATTTTATATACTCTTTGACGTTAAAGTACGTTTTTTTTCATACATCTCAAGTTTATTTTACTTTAAATTTTACTAATGCTTAAAATTTTCTTTTGTTTTACATATTCACGGTTTTCAATCAATTCAATTAGTATATTTAAAAACAATATATGTATATATAAGAGGCCTCGAAGCTTAGCCAGCAAGAACCAGACTTTTATATTTCATTATATAGATATTTCGTTTTGCTTAAATTACTTAAACAACCGGGATCACTGTGTAATTACTAGAACTGACAAGAATACGTTCAATAGATAATATAGGAAAGAATAATTTCGAGGTCACTGGTGGAGGGAACTGGCGTTAAGGAGCTCAAGATGACATTAGGGGTCAGTGACGTTTTACTAAAGGAAATATAGCTACTGTGATTAGTCTGTCAGCATGACTATAATAAAAAAAATCGACAATCAAAAAACAATTTTCCGGATGTTCTTTTTCTTATATGTCCTTTATTTTTGTAGATTTTTATATGCAGGTAAAGTTTTAATAGTGTACCGTACCCGTTAACGAATTTTAATATATATATATATATATATATTTAACAATTTGTATTATTAATCTGACTGATAAGAAACATTATGAACTACACGTAAACATTTGAATATATTATAATAAAGTTATTTAATTTGATAATTTACAGTACAATACTTTTTTGTAGTCCTCTGTATATTTTCATACCATATGTATATTCATAGCATAAGTTATAACGGCCTGGTTTCACTAATTGAGGCGTTGGGGCGGCATCCAGCACGCAACGTCTCATAAATGGACTAAAAGTAAAGTGAAAAATATGAGAAAGCGAAAACGCGCAATTTAATATACGTAATGTATAAAAATATTTACGAATAGAAAATTTTTGTATAAAATATTTAAAAAAACCACTATTTATATTGATATATAGATATGTGTAAATATATACCTTATTATTTTTTAAAACTTGAAGAAAATATTTTATCGTTATAAGACTGCAGTACTTAATAAATTAGAATGACGTAAATGCCTACATCGCAATTAGCGAATGTACTGAAAGCTGAAACAAATCAATGTATTTTTTCAAAACTTTTCGTTACTTAAATTTTTGAATTACATAACATAAACGTTCTTCTTCTTAACGTTAGCGTGTGAGTGGCGGCATACGCTTCTCGCGAGCGAAGGTGCGGACGGCGGTAAGACAGTAGGGGGCGCGGGTGTCAGCTAGTGGGTTGTTTGCGCTTTTTTTTGAGGTAATTTCGGTTCAAATTACACATATTATTGTGGGTATAGCTCTATGTAAACATATATATTCAATATACTTTATATACAGTTTACTTTTTCACCACCAGCACCAAGGTAGCCAGTTTTCCCTTCCCCTTAGGAACATGGTAATGTCCCTGACACCTTTAGTGCATAATGAGAACCTGTCAAAAATAACATAAAAATAATATTTATTGAACCTTTACGCATAAAGCTTAATTGCTTTAATTAATGACAATAACACCGGCACGAAACTCTCAAACATGAATAAAATTAAGCCCGTTATTAAAACGGCATCTTCAAACTTGTATGTCATGTTTTGTCAAGTCCCAACATTAAGTTGAAAGTCTTCTTGTATAAACAGTCGCTAATCCTAAGGAGCGATTAAGGTTTCCTCGGAATTATGCACAGCCTTTGGGATTATGAGGTCGTCATTACGCTTTGCGGTTGAATTTGCCGAGATGATCAGATATCATTTAATATATAAATTATACGGTTACGCTGTCTGCAACTTTTATATTACAAGTAGAAGTATTGAAGCGTTTCAAGTTTTATTGTACTAGTAAGTTTTCTTGTTAAGCCTTTATATTAAAAAAAATCGTCTTAAACGTGTATCGTGTGAGCTCTATATAGTGCAGTTCGGCAAGGTCTAACTATAAATACAACGATACGGATACGGATTCGTCGTTCGATCGTCACTCAGAGAATACATTATAGTTAAAATATTTTAATTTCTTAGATTATGTAAGACGAAACATTACGTTAAGTTCTTTCATTCAATACATAGTGTATCAAAGAAAACTGGGAAACAGAGTGTTTTTGAAATATTTTTTCCGTCTTACCTGCCATTCTATAATATATAAAACTATTTTCTATCTTGAATATATTGATGTCTACTTTCCCGTATAGTTATGTATTGATGACGTAACGCAATAACACATTTCACAAACGAGTCAAGTAAACATTTGTGTGATAAATATGACACTCACGTACCGGATCTATCTATAGTCATTTTGGCCACGCAATCAACGTACACATTGAACGTAAAAGTTTTAATAATGAAATTATTTTTTTAACCTGCATAGTCGGATATATCCTAGTGTCAAGACACCTCATTCATTGCTTTCTGCAAAATCGAGATATTGCGTGTTGAGTGGCGAAACTCAACGCCGTGTTTTGTCTCGAAAGGGAAGAAATATAAAATATGAAATATTAATTATTGTTTACTTACTGCGCTACGATAATCTCTTAGACTAATGTTCAAATATATTTATATATAGATAAAACTATCAAACTTGAAATTAACAACAGATTAGCATAATATTGATGTTAGTGATCTTTACCTCAGAGATAAAGTTGGTATGTAACTAAGGGAATTAAGAAAACAAAGTTTGAAGTAATACCATATTGATAAATAGGCAAAGTATAGAACTGCGTAAGAAGAAGCAAGTAAGTTTGTTAGAAATAAGTGGCGTGGCGTGATCAAATGATTTGTTCGAAATATTATAAGACAAATTGACGTTCGGCGCTTGTAAGGCAGTTAGTATAATTAAGCTTATATTTTTAAACTATACTACTTATGTTATACCGCTTTAAGTTATAAAATGACGCATTTTAAGTCGAAAAACTACCTCCCATTTGACTGCTATTTGAAGTCTCCCATATGCCACGTATTTTAGTACCTGTATGCCCGAGCTTTGTGAAGTATTTTCAAATTTTCCATTATCAGTTTGTTTATAAATTAAAAATCAGATCCATTGATAAAGAACTCCCAATAATAATTTTTCTCATAAAAAATGACCTTGAAAAATAATAAAGAAGAAAATATTCGGACTGGGGATATCTGGACTTGAGATCATCGGGGCTATTTGCTATTTTTTTCTAAAAATGAAACAAAGCTAATTCAATTTATCTCCTCCTACCCCCTGCGTACTAAATTTCATAAAAATCGTGGAAACCGTTACTAAAATTCAGATTATATTGAAACAAGAATTGCTTATTTCAACGTATTATACATACAGTTTTGGTAACAAGTCGGTATAAATATACCTTTATACTTTTTTTTTTGTTTTATTACATAGTTTTTAAATTCAATCATCGATTTATTTTAGAAAAAAAAAAACAATGGAAATTTATTTATAAAAATAATAATAAATTATAATTATTTCTAAAAGTAAACAAAACGTTACAAAACGTTAGTGTATTATTATTAAAAAATAACTAATTGCCTATAAACAATTATCATAAAGTTCCATATTGCCATCTTCTGCTATTATGCAAAACTAAGTATATAATTTAAGGCCGCTAAATATAACGTGGCGCAGTGGGACAGCGTCTCACTGCGAACGCGATCGAATGTGTGTTCGATCCCTATTTTGGGGGAGTCATTATATTTAAATTATTTTCACTTCCTTGCTCTGGTCAAGATAAAGTGCGGCATTAAATTCCACCACACAACATATTACATGTTCACATCCCGAATTCATTCACAGGTAATTAACAACCAAAAATTATCGTGAACTGGCACATTCACATTTTATTACGGTAACCTAATACCTAAAATAGGTATTTCACAATATTAAGGCTATTAAGATTATAGAACGTTGTTAGAATTTCACGCTTCAATGAACACGTGGTTAACTTGACTTTCAACAAACAAACAAACAACTATTATTTACAGTTCAAGATATCAGTGGAAATCTCTAGATATTCTGACCTCTAGACAGTATTATATATTCATAACTTACGCTTTATGTATAACTATATTCATATATATTGATTTGAGATAGAACTTTTGTAAATAATAGCATAATGTGCTATTATTAAGTTAAAGCTAACTTTTTGCTCCGTTTTCATCATAAGGTTCTGTTTCTATACTTATATCTGTGGAAAAAAAATACTGTATTGTAGAAAAAAAATTAGTCAAATCACTCCACTTACCTGCTTTGAACCACTTTGTCTGGACAATACATACATATCCTCTCAGTGGATTTCAATCCATGACTATTTCATTTACTCGGATACTTGTCAACTATGCCACAAGGCACAGCTAAAACACTTATTGATATTCAAAGCGAATGACTAGCACTCAAATTCAGATAACAGCAAATGTCGATACATCTTCGTTTACCTAAACCGTCAAATCCTACATGACAACAATACAAACAGGTAACATAAGCTATGTTACTATTATGGGTAGTGGAAAATTATGTTCACGTCATCCTAAGCCCCAGTACCACTATGACTATTCATTGGGCAAGCTGTGATGTATTTGATGCATTCATTGTTACGATACATTTGTTGAGTTAATAAACGTTATTAGCTTGTAATGTACGACGTACAGTTACGTTAATGTAAGTTTATCGTTAAATAAGACGGTAGATTGAAATTGAAATATATATAAATAGAAGAGAGTTATAAAGTCTTTGATTTCGTATCTGGATTGTGTTCAATTACTATTAAATATATGAATCTAAGTTATGTAATATTTTTGTTTATTTAATATATGGGTATATGTTAAATAAATTTTATATCATACAATAATACAATCAGAAAGTACAATGTGTCGAGACACTCCGTACTCTGTTTTCCACTGATTTCGTGACATGTGTCGAATATTGAGTGCCGGCACTCAACGCCGCACTTTGTCTTACCAGAGCAAGGTTCGCTTGAAACCCACAATCGCGTTTTGTCATACGCTGTCCCACTACACCACAACCGGTCCCTAAATATATTTAAATTTATTAATTAATTTTTCATATTTTTTGATCATCAAACCGTATATAATATCTTACACAAAAAACAGATGCGTATCGTCCATTCTATTTTATTTAATCTTATTTGAGGTGGCAGTATGACTCAAATGACTATTGTTTATCTGTCCACACGGCTTTCATTATCCACCCAAAGTTGGCTTATAGCCAAACACTTGGCCAAATCTAGTCTATTCCAAAGTATATTATTAGGAGATCTTGCCAAACTATGACACTAGAAAACATATTGAGCGAATAAGATTATTGTAAAAGTATACCTAACAATAATAACATTTTATACAGTTAATTATAAATCCTTTTTTAAAAAAAACTGTTACATTCAAACAATATAGTAACTTTACAATTCAAAACAGAAAATCATATATATTAAACACTGCAATTTAACTTTCATGTATTAAAAAGCTGTCAAAAGACTGAAGTATTTTTATGTATTATGAGGAATTATGAAGTAAAGTTTCGGCGGAAAACGGAGTACGCAGTGTTTTGACACCAGGTTCTTCCTCTTAACCCTGCTGCATGGAATTAAAGCGTGAAAGTAAAAAAATAAAGTAAAGCTAAGAGCTTTTTTAGCCCCTTTTAACTGCGCTGATATGCGTAAGCGTGCCACGATTCCGATAAGCAGTAGTTATGCTTCCCCACTCTCTATATTGTAATCTAACCATATTTTTTATTTAAACACTTTGTTGAAAAGTCGATTCTTAATATAATAAATATTTAGTAATTGACTTTTCGACAAGATACATGATATTTTATTTCTTTTTAGTACATCTCTGCTTTTCACCGAATTCGATATATTGCATGTTGAGAGACGAAATTCAATACCGCGTTTTGTCTTACGAGATCGAAGAAATAAAAATAAATGAAATATAATTATTTTCCCGGGCAGGAATCGAACCCACAACCGGTCACGTTTACAGTAAGACGCTGTTCCATTGCACTTCGATCGGCTATTCATGAAATACAAAACGACTATTCTCGTACATACACAACGTTCCACTAAAAAGTTATTCACGCAGCTACTAATAATATGGTATAATATGATATAACACTTAGTATTTTTTCCCAAAAATATTCAACAATAATATGAAAATAAAACTTTTGCATACATATTTGTGTGAACACAAATGTATAATCTTCGAAGTAAATGAAATTCTTTTATCATTTACAGCATATGTACACATAAAGGGACACCTGTGTATTTACCCAATAGTTGCTTACAGTCCTTATTGAATCGGTCCAATTCTAGAAATGATTATTTCTAGACATTTTATACGTAGCTAGACATATAGGAAATTTTCTTTTTCGTATACTGTTGTTACATAAATAAACCTTAATTTAAATAGACAGCTATTTTATATCAATATCAAATGATGTCACTTCATTGCTCTTATAAATACATATTATTTGATGCTTGATGATGTATGCTTGTTCATGACTACATTGTACAAGTAGAACTTGTCTAAGTGTGCGCAATAATTGTAAAAATATCCACTTAAGAAACTAGATGTTGAATTACATCATCTATCATGTAATGTTTAAAAATTAATGCTTCGCGCTTTATTTTGCATAGGCTAGTTAGAGATATCCAGTGTCAAGACACTCCGTAAAATGGTCTAAAACTATATCAAGATATACAAATACCATATTGCATTTATTCTAAGTTTTCTTTGCCTACTTTGCAAAATGAATGGTATACTCGTATTTAAGGTGCAATAATTGTAAATCTTAATTGGTAGACACTTCTAGTATCTGTCACTACGGCGCAGTGCGATAGCACGTGACTGTAATCTTTCTTAATACTTAGCATATATTTTTGACAGGTCGTCCTGCTCCAACAGTAATATGGTTGATAGATGGCACGCCGGCACCGCAGTATATAGGAGAGAAAACAGACACGCACGTTGTTGTAAACAAACTAGAACTACCTCATATTAAAAGAAACCATTTAAATACAACGTTTAAGTGCCGAGCGTCGAACACAAATCTCGTCAGCCCACAAGAAAAGACTGTTAGATTAGAAATGAACTGTGAGTATTTAATATTCAAATTCATGCTAACTTACATATACAGATACAAGCATATGTATGACTTTAACATATATCTTTTACAATTACTGTTATATAATATTGTACATATATTATTTCCCGGAAATATAAATAAATACATGGTAATATAATAAATAAAAAATAAATACGTGTAACACTATATTTATACTTATTTTACCATCTAATAACTAAATCATCTATCATAGATACAGAAACAATAAAAAACCAGAACAATAATGAGAAACGCTACACGAAATACAAGCGAAATCAAAACACATTTGTTACAGTGAAACCCACGCTAGTCCAGATACAAAACAAGCCAGTGACGTTATCTTCAGAGCGGTACGTCAGCTTATCGTGTGTGTCGGAGGGTAGCCGCCCTCCGGCTCAGCTTACTTGGTTCAAGGACAATAGAAAATTTAAGAGGGGAAAAGTGAGTATTTACGTTTTATCTTAGCAAAGCAGACTTAACACATATATAATTTTAATCTCGATAAAATTTGGGGTCAGTTTTCTGGCATTATCAATAAATATACATTAGTTTATATGAAAAGGATGCTTGTACTGTCAATACATTTACAAAAACAACTTCTTGTAGATACGATGAAATCAGTTCGTTTGTTTTTATTTCAAGCAATGAATTATAAACTATAAATATAAACATAGATAGACTGGTTATTATGTATATTATAGTATGTAGTTCAGAAACCTAACAGCTACTTCTAAATAAATATATATATATATTATTAATTTTATGTTAATATATAATGCAAATATGTATAATATATTTGAAGTACTCTCTCTTAGTATTTTTAAGTATCTTTAAGACGATAAAGTGATTGATGAAATAAAATACATAAAAAAATATTAGCTTCGTAAGTCTTAAAAGAAATCAACATTTTATATTAAAATAAATAGTTAAAATTTCGTCATGAATAAATGATGAATTGGATTGAAAATCTCTTTAGTGATTTTATACGTAATCTAGTTTATCGTTTTATCTTGAAGCAAGTGGGTAGTTTCAGCCTAATTCGAAATAACTTCTTTATCTGTTAAGTCGCTTGTATAGAAGATTCATTTAGTAAATCGCCAAAGGAAAGGGGATTCATACAGACAGCTATAGTAACTGTTACTGAACCTTGAAATTGCTTTCAGCAGGTTTCTAAGAAATATATCTTTTCAAGTTACGAGCCCAAAATAAAATTGATTGAATGTAGACATTTGTTCTATTCAAAAGAAATTATGTTAAAAAACGTCACGCATTATTCCACATAGATAGGTGGTCAGAGAGAAACAAGTGTCAAGACTTTTTACCCAAATTTGCTTTAATAAAAATATAAAACTTAAAAAACCATATACCTTTTAATAAAAGTTAAGCTAGATAAGTTCCGATATTTTTTCTCATGTATTATTTCACGACAATAATAAATATTTGTCACTGTATATATTAATTAATTTTGATATAACAACATTTGAGGGTCTTGACACTTTCTTTTCTGAAAATAAAACAGCGTGAAGCTGCACATAAATTGTTATTTACTTCAAAAAGAACTTTTATTACAAAAAGCTTTAACTCAAAAGATCTTGATTAACTAGTAAATAGTTGCCAAGTCAGGCTTTCACCAATTCGATTGAACCATGATAAAGGATCTTAAGACACACTTCAACAGATAACAGATGCTATGAACGACACATGGGTCAGCAGCTCCTTGCAATTCACACCGCTGCCTGAAGACGACGGAGTGCAAATTAAATGCCAGGCAGACAACACCGCTTTGCCCGGTCAAAGTATAGAGGACTCCTTTAAATTGGATGTTGTGTGTGAGTATTTTTAATATTTACATGTATATATATATATATATATATATATATATATATATATATATATATATATATATATATATATATATATATATATATATATATATATATATATATATATATATATATAAATAAATAGTTTCCTTAACTATTAATTAAATTATTGTGTACAAATTCACAATGATTCAAAATAATAAAAACTAAAACCATAAAACTTGTCAATCGACATAAATTGTCAAACCCTTATGCTATATTCAAGTAAAACTTACAAAGTAACGTAACGCGATATAAAAAAGCCCGCTCAAGGACATTTGCGTCAATGCCGCAATAACCCGACATCAGTTCGTAAAGCATTTTCTTCCACATCATACAAAATATGAAAACTCATGAACATTTCCGACCAAAATACGAAATATAAGACGCGACCCAATTTGTTCGCCTCACCTGTTTGTCGAGTGATGACGCAATGCCTACTTCTTAATTTCGAAGGACATTCCTTAAATGAATATCGCTACAAAATAAGCAATAACGAGACTAAGCTGAACCATTTTGCACATCTCTGACATCGTTAACTTTAATTATTATAGCTACTTAGCACTCAGCAGTCATACGACACACGGCCACGTTGTTTATAAGGGAACTTGGGGCAATAGAGAGAACTGTTAAGGCGCATAACAAGCGTATATCTTCGTTTGCTAATTAAATTTAATTGTAGAATTATTGTTGAACTTATTTTAGCTCAGTTCAAATGAAGTTGATTTATGATTTTGATGATAACAACATCATATAAATGATTTTAATATGCATAACTATAATAAAATTTGACTCTTCCAAAACAGTTATTAAAGTATAAATAATTTATCAATCAAACTCTTGAAGATTTTACACTATTTTAACTATTTTTTCACAATAAGGCGATTTCTATTAATCTCGAGGTACCAAGTGGCTCTGATAAGATGATCTAATTTAAATTAAATGTATCGATGATATATATATATATATATATATATATATATATATATATATATATATATATATATATATATATATAATTAAGATTATTGACGAATTTGCGACCTCTCTTTCAATTTCATAACTTAGTTCTAAGAAAACTTTATATATAAATCAAATTTAGCATATTAGTAAATTAATCTAGCCAAATTACAACTATCTAATACTTTATTTATCTTTATCATAATCAAATGTCTGGTTATTTTAATATTGCAAACGGACACTTAAATTTTATTTATTTGTCTAGTATTTTTATTTTGTGATTTAAAAAAAATAAATAATATAATAAAAATAGATTTTCTAAATTTTCCATATTGTTAGTAAATATATTATCTATATACTCGTATTCATATAAATATATAAAGCGGTTTATTCGACTGTGTGTCAGAGTTTTAAAATGAACATAATAACCGACTTGAGATAATTCAATTTTCAAAAGCTTCGCTTTATGTAGAACAGCGAAAATTTTTGATCAGCAGTATTGTTAAGTACAATTACATATATAAGTAATGTGGTATATACAAGAAACAAAACCATTTCTCCTTTGAATCAACGAAACACGACATGTTCATTATGTAGATCTCATTTTACTTAGAAAGTGTTAAAAGCTTTTAATTTTTTTACTTTTAAAATTATTTTAAATGAGACCGATCGTGGCGCAACGGGACAGCGTCTGACTGTAAGCGCGTTCGGTTGTGGGTTCGATTCCCACTCATGGGAGTGATTATATTTAAATTATTTTCACTTTCGCACTCCGGTAGGACAAAGTGCGGCATAAGTTCCGTCACTACACACACTAGTCTCGAATTCAGTGAAAAAGCGAAGTGCGGAGTGTCTTACTGAGTGTCCTGACACTAGGTACTTTCTACTCTGGTATATGGGATAAATGCGTACACCTAACAAAAAAAAATTTAAAACGAATAAAATAGCTAAATTATTATAAGAGTGAACTTTACTGCAGGAAGTCGTTTGAATTGCTATATCTTGCTGATATATGATGATATTTATGAGCAATAAGTTTTCTTATAGTGCAGGTTATGCAGAATGAGGTTCAACTGTAAATTCTTAAAGATAAAAGCAATATCGTATTTATCTCTCAAATAAATATTTCATACATATTTATAAATCACCTCTATAAAACATCTACCTACGTACATTTCATACGATTAATTAAGTCAATTTACTGTCATAACAAGGTACTGAGATACGAATTCAAATATTTGTCCCGTTTTGATTAATTTAAAAAGACATGCCTTTTGGGTCTGACGAGGAAAAACAAATCTTTCATAATGAAGTTAGAATAAAGAAGATGTTACTGCTAATATTTTATTTGATAAAATTTCGACAATGAAGAATCATTTCGTTACTTAGAAAATAGAGATTTGCTTAAGATTTTAATTTTCCGCCCTTTGTTTCACATCACTAGATAAGTCTTTGAGAGAGCTATGTGTGTGTGTGTTTTTTATGTGTGATTTAGGAAATTCTTGCAACGCTATTATGAACAATCATTTCCATTCAGAGTCCTTAGTAATTGCACATTTATTGATTAATTGATCATTGCAGCATTGATCGCACATAATGAGGACATTCTAAATATAACACGCATATATAATTACTTAAAACGCTTTATATTATATATGAATTGGCTTTAAGTTAAGAAAAAAATGTTAATATTTACATAAACTTTTATGTTTTTGTGGCAATGTGGAGCAACGTCTTCCTGTAAACGAGATCGGTTGTGGGTTCGGTGCTTAAATTATTTTCGCTGCTCAACACACAATGTCACAATTTGGCGGAACCCGGAGTACGGAGGGTCTTGATTCTAGGTACTTTTTGTCTATCCTGCTATGCGTTATAAAAGCTTGAAACTAAAATATATCAGCTACAATTAGGGCAATATATAATTATATCAGTCTGGAGTCCTCCTGATAATAAATAAACTAATTATAAATGACTTTATCTGTAGTAATCTGTAATAATAATATATGATTTTATCTGTATATGTGAAGGATCTAAATTATCTATGTGCTAATATATATTTTCTTAACAGTACTCTATGCCAACAATTTTCATTTTAACAAAATTTAACATACTTAAATACATACGTAGTCTTATGTAGAACAATAAAACAATTTTCCCGTGGAGGCAGCTTTATTTACGTCAAACGAAAAAGTTATTCGTATCAAAATAACAACAGTGTAATATACTTGACGTCCTCGCAGCGATAATTCTCTCTTTTGCAGAGGCATTGTGAGAAAATGTTCATGCCAAGATTCTTGGGACTTGTTAAACTCAAAGTAAACGCGTACAATTATGGTCGTAACAATAAACTGAAACACACTGCCTGTACCTTAATTAAATTTGTCTTCCATACGACTGCTCATGATCTTATTCTATTTGTTCTAATGTGTTATATAAAATAAATACCGACCTCGTCACTTCCTTTCTTCAAGTTGAAATTATATATCATAAGTTAATATATGGCATCTATACAAGTAAATTAAATTGGAGTGTCTGCTTGTAATGTTAACTTGCGAAAAGTGTATCTGTTACACACAGTGTTAGTAAAATAATAGATTTTTATTGATTGCAACCATACATTACAATTCTTATCAGTCTATCTGTCTGTTCCATCTAAACTACGAAACTATTGTAATCAGATACAGATACAGATAACTAAAAAAATATTTAATAAATATTTTAAACAAGTGGAGGTGAAAGTACATATATATTAACTCTCGATCTTTGATCTTCGCAATTTATACACATTTTAAATGAAACTATTTTAAACGGATTTATCGAATATATTTTGATATTCGAAAGCATTTTCTTGGAAATCTGTTCGTGGTCACAGGTAGACTGAAAAATTATACAATTAATCCATTTAAAATAGTGTCATTTAAAATATATATAATTGTAAAATGTACTTATTAAGACCTTTCATTACCCATCAAATATAACATCATTAAAGGACATTTTTTTAGTATACTAGTTCTTTCCTCTAGACTACGCCAACAGCAATTTGAAATAACATCTCAACTTATAGAAGTTGGTTATAGAACCAACTACTATTGAAACGCTTCCAGTAACACCTCATTTGTCAAATTATGATAAGTATATTGGAAGCTAAGAGAAACAGAAGAACATAAATACATACGTACATGAATACATAAATACCGATCAAATTATAACAAAAAAAATTTAATTAATAATAGGAATATATATTGCATATTTTATTCTTTAGATTTCATTAAAGTTTTATTAAGTTTTTTCTATAAAATCTTTAGTTTATTTTCTTCACAAAACTAATATATATATATATATATATATATATATATATATATATATATATATATATACATATATATATATATATATATATATATATATTAGCTTTGTTAGATATGCCATCGCCATCGTGACGCAATAGGACAGACTTTGACTAGAAACGCAATTGGGTGTGGGCTGAATTCGTACTCGGGTTTTTAAAATTTATTTTCATTTCTTGACTCTTGTAGGATAAACACTGGAGTTGAGTTCCGCCACTTAACACGCAATATCTCAAATTCGGCGGAAAGCGGAGTAAAGAGTGTACACTAAGTACTTCCTGTGTACCCTGCTATGTAGGATAAAAACATGAAGCTGATAAGGCAATGTCTTGATTTCAAATCTTGACACTACGATGTTACTGATTACATTCATCTTAAATATAAAAGTATTCTATTATATACGTTTAGCAAAGTCAATTTCACATTCTATGAAGAAGCAGCGCAGCAAATCGTTACAGTGTCTTCGGAACGTATGTGCTATAGAACTTTCCAAACAGTTTATCCAGTGCATCGGGGTTGTTTGGAACTAGTTTCATCTAATTTAGTCGCGTCTAGCCCGATGTGCTATTTACAAGGACACTACCCTGTACGGGATTAATTTGTCTTTTGTACTCCCTAAATCCTGCTTAAGTGGAAAATCTCTTGTACAAAGCAAACATTAAGATGCATGCTTTTGTTAACATATTTTTGTTTTCTTTTATATTTTTAATCTTGAATTATATAGACAAAGGGTTGATATTTGTTTCAAAAACTGTTTTAATTTATAATAATTTATAACTGAGTTAACGATAGTGGAAACACGCCTTTTATATAACGGTGTCGATTGTTAACACTAAGTTGGCCTAAATAACCGCCAGTATCAACTTTATATAGATATTTATTATATGACAAATAAATAATTTTATTCATAATATCAACTAAAAGCCCTTCTTTGCTAAGGTTTTTATATAAAAATATTTTTTTAGTAAATGACGTTTGACGAAGAAATTGTAGGACAGTAGTTTGGCAGTAAACGAGACAGTAAATTCGATCAAATTATTTCCGTATTTAGTAAGAAAAAGTACTGAGTTGAATTCTAGTAATCAACATGCAATAATTCTCAATACGGTCAGAAAATGAAGAACACATGACACAACAAATAATATAATATTCTTTCTGCCTACAGTATTTACAAAGCTACAAAATCGACAGAAATTAATTACAGAAAAATGTGGTTTTCTTTTCTTTTTAGATCAATTTAAATGCAGCTCTTGAACAACATATCTCAGCACTAATAATTAAACTAAATTCCGGATTTTGAAGCTAAAATTCTACGATATTCTCACATTGTTAAATGAAATATTTACTTAATTTAATACGCTAACAGCTCGTTCCATCCACATACGTACGTATGTCATCGTATATCTAAAGTTACGTGATCGATTTTATTATATTTTATTATTAATCATACAAAAGTTAGACAGCCCCAAAATTTCAAAATTAGCGGCATATAAATATTTTTTAATTGTTATTCCACTCTTAGAAAAAGAAAACATTTTTAGAACTCATAAACTTATGGCTTAGTGATCAATTGGCCTTGGACGATTTCCAAGAGGTTCGAATCCCGATGTTTTCAAATTTCATGAACGATTTTAAAACTAAAATCCCAAAATTTATATTTAACACACGCTTATAAATTATTTTTTGAGCAAATTAGTCGATGAAATTATTAAAATATATTTGGATTTTGATCATGAATTTTGCGAATAAAAAACGAAAAAAAATATTTACTCATTTTGCCTTATATAGTCATTATAGTATAATGACTGTTTAAAGCTCCAGAAGACTATTTAACCGTAATATTCAGCTGAATAAGCATATAAAGGAGATAATTAGTTAGTAGAAAAGTAAGCGTCTTTGTAAATCTAAACGCTAACGAATAAAATTCGAAAAGAGAAAATTTAACATGAAAAATGAAATTCTGCTTAGGTATTTTTTTATTTTTATTCTTTTGTTGATATTATAGTTTTATAAATATTTGGAAGTTAAAAAAGCTAAATGTCTTGAGACTGGAGTTAAACCCTGGCGAGGAAAATATTATTATTAAATATTATCTATTTATGAAATGAGATAGCGTCTGGTTTAGAAGTCGGTTCGATTCCGCTCAAAGGTGTGGCTATAATTTAATGTTATAAAACAACGAGCGGTGTTAAGTTCCGAAATTCAATACACTAAATCCCTAATAAGGGCGGAAAATGGGAAACTCCATAAAAAGAGATATTTCTCTGTTCTTGACCGACTAGACTAGAATGGGTTAAAGTTATTTTACTAAGAACATGTTAAAGTGCCTCAAATAGCTATCTATCAATGCTACTATATAATGTTTGTAATAAACAAGACTTATTATTAACAGTAAACAAAAAAAACCTAATAAATTTGACATAAAATCCCTTTATCTACCGAAACGCGTAAGTCGATGCGAAATGTAATTAAGAACTTGTTGTCGGGTCCTTAACATCGAGCAACGAGGTCCGGCCAAAAACTAATACCCACCACTGAATACTCGTCAGTTTCATGCTTCAAATAACACTTACCGAGGATTAAATTAGACTTCACAGGTTGATTCCCAAAAGGTTCCAACGTAAGCTGATATTACAGTAAGGTAGAATTTTGGGATAATATTCCAATGAATGTACGAGTATGTATAGTTTGCTACATTTATTATGTTAAGATAGATGAAGTTTAATATGAAATCATGCCAAATACATATATTACTAAAAAAAAGCGTCATATTTGATATTTTTTTATTTATATGGCTGATTATTTAGTCAAAACTCCGTTAATCGCTTTCCGCCCAAAATCGAAAGATTGCATGTTGAGTGATTAAACGTCACGCTCTCTCTTATTAGTTCAGAGAAATTAAAATGTTTTCTCATATAATCATTCTACCGATTGAAAATTGAATTCATAATCAATCGTTCGCAGTCGCTCGTCTCTTGTTGTCCGACTGCGTTAGGACGGCCTCGGATAACTTATATGGCAACACAATTATTCTTTCGTAGTCCTTTTTGAAACATGATATTATATTTCAAACTCTTTTAAAGAGATATATAAATATTATAAGCAAAAAAAAATATTAGTATTTGTTAATAGCTTCTAGAAGACGATCTCTAATTAAACCATAACATTTTGATAATATTATTATAAATATTATTATTTAACTTGTTTCTTATTTATTTGAAATATGATTACGTGATATCAGACTTACAGATTATCGAGGTTAAATTATAATACAACATATTTAATAATAGACTATAGGAAAAAATAACCTAAATTTTAGTCTTATTTTTTCAATATAATATAAAGAAAAACTATTTACAAAGGGTTGTAAATAATTTCCTAAATATATATTTTTACCAAGTTCATATTTTTTAGCTTGAAGCTTTTATACCGTATATAAGGGTACAGACAAAGTATCTAGTGTCAAGACACTCCGTACTTAGCTTTCCGCTGCGACTATGCGTGTTGAGTGGCGAAACTCAAAGCCGCCCTTTGTCTTACCATAACGAGGAAGTGCATGTAATATAAATATAATCACTCCGTCCGAGTGAAAATCGAACCCACTACCGATCGCGCTTACAGTCGGACGCTGTATTATTCTCGATATTATAATCATGACAAAAATTCATATTATAGTCATATTTAAGAAATAAAATTAACTTTAATTTTACCAATTAAATGTTTCAGCTGCTTATTTTACACACAGCTGCAACAAGTTAATTATGCAATAGAAGGTATTTATTTCGTAATGAAATAAGACGGACAAAAGTGAGGAAATATTCCACAAATACAGGTTTACCGTATAATAAGGGTTGAGTAAGGAGCTCAGTAAAGCATAATTAAAATCTTGTTAGTGATGTCTGACAAAAACGAATTCTGACCACCAAATGTTCTCCCTTTTCAGGCTTCGCGTAACACTTTAACGGGGATTAAATTGGACTTTACAGGTTGTTTTGTAAAAGGGTTTTAGAAAATACACTCAAATGATAGAATGCCATGTAGTATGTGACGAACATTATTTGCGTGATGTTTAAACAAAATTGTGTATTCGATATACTTAGTTTTCAATATCAGTTAAAAAAATGAAGAACATTGTAATTTTTGCCTAGTTTATCTCTTAATTGAAATTAAAATGTATATCTTATATTACGTGCTGTTTTATAAGATTTTCTAATACAAATTCAACTATATACTAATACAAACCACTAATTAATAACAATTAACGTCGACATAAAACTAGTGTAGCGTACAAAATGTCTTAACTCTATAATAAGAGAGTCATCAAAATGAGCAAGGAAGAGACTCTATTACGAGTAAGGAAATTAATTTACAAATATAAATAAATTCTATTTACTTCTGCTTGGCGAACCGTAACGTATTTAGAGCGGATGGAATTGCGCCGCTCCCGTCTTGAATCGTTTTGCCAACAATTTAATGGTGAAATCGTAAATGTTTATTTTGAGGCTGTTTTCGCGGGTCGACATCGTTATGGGTCTTTAATAGGCAATAAACTGTCAACGTATTGGGTACCCTTCACCTGAACAAGCTAAATGGTTGCAAGGTAACCGGCTATGCTGTTTGTTTCATGTTTAACTTTAAAGTTTCAAAGATTTTAGCGATGATAACAAATGCAATTGTATATTATTTTTATCAACTTTAAGATGAATGTTCAAAATTATAATGAATATATCTGCTAATAATGTTACTAGCATATGTCATGATACGGAAACCGTATGTGTAGTAGTGTTCTCGTTCGTTCGGTCTGGTATACATTGGTTGAAAATCAGTCGATTTTAAATTGTAATGTGATAGTCTTATTTGGACTATCAAATTATAATTTAAATTGGTTCTATGTACATAGTTTCAAGTAAGTCTTTAGAGACAATTAATATAATAAATTCATATAAAGAGCATAGAGCTTATAGTAATTGAAGTACCATCCGAGGAAAAACTAAAGACGAATGAAATGAAACGTACATCAGTTATTTATCTAGCCCTCTATTATAAGTATCTATTGCTAATTATCATAATCGAAGGAAAAATAGCCAAGGGGCCCCTTTTTGCCACTTAATACCGTGAATTTCGACCGATAGGTGGAGCCGACCAACCCAAATAACAAATTTAAACATTATAACGGAATATCTCAGGTATATAATACTTACAAAGCATCAAAAAACGATTAATTATTAGTTATTTGTTCTATCTGTGTATTTAATTGCATCCATTATTAAGATATTTATTACGCCTAATTATTAACATATACAACGTATAATATACTCAATACTTAATTAGGCAAGATATTTGCAAAGGTACTTTTTACGCTTGTTTATAATGAGAAGTAGAATTACATATGAGACCATCAACTCGGACACACAGAGCGGTCAGTTATACAATATACACGTACATTACTTACTTATCAATATTAAGTTCATAATACATTTGTGGCTTGTGATACTAAATAATATTTTTGATTTTCGCGATTTCTACACATTTTAAATGAAACTAATTTAAATATAGCTTATAACTTTTAAACGGATTAATCGCGTAAATTTTGGTATTTGAAAATACATTTTTGGACACCTGGCGTTTCGAACGCTTTACAGTAGTCCGTGGTCACAGGTAGACTAAGGTGCCATTCGTCTGTCAGTTGATACAAATATTAATTATATCAATGTACCGCCATTTTTCTTAATTGCCTCGCATACTGCCCTGGATTCTTACAGAATGAGCTGACTGTACCTTTGTCTCTGGTGTGGTGGATTTCAGACTTTAATTTCTTTATAAATGGTGTGGTAGAGAGTTTCGACCATCCTATAGAAATTTGGATGTTTTTGAATTTCAATACGCAGATCATTCTAGGAATATATCTACTTTCCCTAGCGAGGATATGTGGCTTATCAAACCTGATGTAGTTGTTCTTATTCATTGTATGTTCACACACAGTTGATTGCAAGACACACCCTTTCTTGACATCGGATATATGTTCCTTCACTCTAACCCTGACGCTCCTCTTTGTTTGACCAATGTACGATAAGCCACAGTCAGTCACAGTTTAGTTTATATACACCTGCACGCTGTAACTTTTTTTTAAGATAGATAGATAGAATAATATAATATAAGATAGATAAATAGATAGATTTTGATAGAAGCTCTTCATAATATGTTGCCAATCATGTCTGTAACTCCCTTCACGTATGGTAGAAGTGATAGCTGTCTCTCCACTGTGGGTGGCTTGTTGGTCTTCATTGTGATGCTTATTGATTTGTAAGACCGATATAAGTAGTTATTTCAATCAATTCGGACACACAATTCAGCCAAATACGGCCAAGTTATATGAATGACATCAAATATTAATTAACAAGTAACTCATTCTACCAATATTTATTATAAATTATTTTGTAAGAATCGTATCATTACAATATGGAAGTTACTAATGCATTGGCTTGTGTTAATTTACATTCTACCATAAGTTGACTAAGAAATTGACTAAGTTTTAATAAAAATAATTGATAGGTGTTATTTTCGATAGTCCCGTACATAACATGACGTATGTTTAAAAGATATATTAAATAAGACCTCATATTTCACTGTCTAAAAATATATGGATCTCATATTTCACTATCTAAAATAAATACCATAACAATTGGCTTATTATATTTTTAAATTTATAGGTAAACCTATAGTTTGTAAGAAGATGTCAGCTATACTCCCTTTAAATATTTTTTATAATTCTTTTCCATTTCTTGCAGCTCATTCACTTATCAAACTAATTCTAAAATAACAATCCAATAAACACGCATAGATATATAAAGAGATCAAATTATTCCTTTCATAATTTTTTTAATAAAACTCAGTGAAGCACATGTTCACCAAATATAATTTAAAGTGGCGTTCATCCATTGGCCTTTATTAGGACTGATTCGTCGAAACCCAAGGCGTAATTTCTCTTAAGTAATTTCATATAATGGAATTTCTCTCCAAACTGAAGTTCTCTTGAAAGGGGAGACGTCCCTCCGAGTTTTAATGGCTTAACAGAATCTTGAAGTGAATTAACTTTTTGACATTTTGGTCATAATTTATAATTTCAATATTGACTAATTCAGAATTTATATAAAAAATCTATTCGACTTCTATTGTATTTGTAAAAAAAACTTTACTTTTAATATTATGTACCAAAATTATTCATACTCAAGTCACAGCATAAATTAAAAATTGAATAAGTATCTATCTACCGTGGCGCAGCGGAACAACGTCTGACTCTAAGCATCACGGCTTCGATCCAGACTAGAAATTGTTTTGACTATATTTAAAATGTTTTCCTTTCACCTAAGGCAATTTCATATCACCTTTCGTAAGGTAAAGCGAAAATTTTGAACGGAATGTGGACAAGATAGCTTCCTGTAGTAATTTCACTCTAACTAAAGCAAATCTCTATGTAAATATAAAAGATACAAGCAGTGTATTTTACTTACAGGTATTGTATACGTTGAATATATTTTATTGTTTCAGATCCTCCGGTAGTGTCTCTGTCCCTAGGCAGCACCCTCAACCCGCACGACATTAAAGAAGGCGATGACGTTTACTTCGAATGTTCTGTACGTGCTAACCCAAAGGAGCATCGTATTTCTTGGTATCACAATGTAAGTGCTGCAGTAATGTATACTATTGCATTCCTACATGGTCAGTATTAATAAAACATCATAGTAAATAATATGTATAATAAATTTATATGTAAAATTCAATTATTATATATTCGACTTATTTCTTTTACTCGTGAAAAGCATTTTCTCAAAAAATATGGTTTGCGATATTTCTTTAATATAGAAATATTATATTCATGTAAAAGACCCTAATGCTGTGTTTGCATTTTGCAAGATCAATTATGAATTATTATAAGTCAATTATGAGTTATTTACAAATACTTGAATTTTAAATGAAATTATTTTAAATATTTTTTTTTTTGGAATTTTAAATAAAAATATTTTGAATGTTACAATAATTTCATTTAAAATGTGTAAAAATCGTGAAAGTCTAAATATTGGAATTTTATTTTTTGGAACATAGAAAAAATAATTATAAGACTACGTTGTGAAATTGGAACCTACTTCTATTGAATACTAACAAACGCCTCTAATTTGCGCCACGGCAAAATCAACTACGAACGCGAATATACAACGTATTATGTAAAATGTACACTTAACTTAATTTTCTACTTGCCTTTTAAGTGGTATGTTTTTGGAGAAATTCAGGAAATGACGTTATTTTATGTTATACCACTAAGTATCTCAAGGCCTGAATATGTAGGTCGCCATACAAAAGTGCACAAGCACTTAACTAGGTTAAGCTGTAGTTATATTACTTTTAAGCTAAAAGCTTAGAAATTTCGTTAAAAATATGCCAGGTTTACCATCGAGGTATCACGAATGGAAAATATATTTTTCCTGTTGAATATTTTTTGAACATTTCAAATATTCAAATATCTTTGAATATCATGATGAACATTTTGGTAATATTTTAAGTATATTAATAGTGTTCTTCATTTTAATATTAATAAAATAATTTATTTTTTTTATTATTATTTAACAGAAAATTAACTAATTATTTTTTTAACAATGAAAGTATAATGAAAAGATAAACATCATTTATTTAAAACAATCGTCTTGAAAATATTTATAATTAAGAAAAGAGAACTATAAAACATGGAATATATTACGCCAAAACATACAAATATATATAGCACGTAAATTAATTTAGTACGAATCTCGTAACGTAATATTTATAAATGTAAATTAATTATTGCCATTACTAAAAACTGAATTTTTATATCAAATAGCAAAAAAATACTTATTTCCTTAATGATATTAAATAAATGAAACTTCCATTACAATTTCAGTACATTTCACTGATTATATTCACACTCTAGTAGACTTAACGTAATCAGAAAACGGTTTTGTGACCTTTATCACATGAACGAGAATGCCAAGTAAGTCAATTTAAACACATATACATGTATATACTACGCTATCTATTGAATTTCGCAGTGAACTCTGTTTGTTATTAACAATGAAAACGCAGTTTCATGATTTATCCCCAATAGCAGGCTAATCAGAGGCAAGTATAAAGAAAGTTTTTGATGGCTCTCCACATGAAATAAAATTAACAATATCGAGTGTACATTTAGTGTGATAGGTAGATTCCATAGTTAGATCATATATATTGTAACTTATTAGTTACAATATATATGATCTAACTACCTACCTAGAATATTTTCTAGGTAGGTAAGTATTGATATTTTACTATATTTGACAAAACAGACAGTCTTAACTAACAAAGAAAAAATCAGTCATCGAAACCTTATTATATACATATCTTCTTAATTGCTAAGATTCTCAGTAGATATTCTCGAATTGAAATTTATTACCTATTTTTACTTTGATTAAACTAAATAAATATTTGCTTTATTCCCCCAAAAACTAAGATGTTTATATCAAACGTGTTTTACTTTTATCCAAATACATACAATTACTAAGGTATTACAGCTTTACTTTAACACTTTACTACAAATTGAAATAACTTACAGGAAACCTTAACATATTAGTACATTTAGCATAACGTACACTTAAGTCTCGGACGTTTCAAATTGTATATTAACAAACTATTTTTTGTTAAGAATCGCTTGTTTAAAAATGTTTCACGTGAAGTTCTAAAGTCTTTATATTTTTATAGTGGTTTTACATATTAACAAAATATTAATACTTCTAAAAAAATACAGAAAATAATTTAATATGTAAATTATAAATCATTTAGATTTCTAATCTATATTTTATAGGACATAAAAATATCCTGTCGTACATGTAAAATATTAAAATTTTATTTTAAATAACAAATATATAAACAAAACAAAAGATATTTGAAATGGCTTTCAATGTACGTTTTTTATAGGAGTATTGTACTTTCTCTTTTTTTTAAAACGATTAATTCAATATGTAGTTGAAATTATATTACCACAAGTAACTAAAACGTAACTATAGATTTAATAAATAAAAGATTTATGATCTCTAAAAGAAATATTCTGTTATTCGATGATTTTAACTCTTACACTAGAGATATGTGTCTGTGTGTAAATATAATTTAAAAGTTGCTGAGTTAGTTACATGCTTATATTTTTTCTGCAGTAGCTTATACAGAAAGAACACCTAATGTTAATGTGATTTATTTGTCTTCACGTTGTCGTCACGCATAGCAAGGTAGACAGGAAATACCTAGAGTCAATTACTCCATAGTCCGCTCTCCGCTTTCCGTTGAATTCTATATAATATGTGTTGAAAGGCGTAACTCAAGAGTGAAGAAATGAAAATCTTTTGAATATAGTCATTCCCCCGAATTGGAATTGGACCCACAGCCAATCGCATTTACAGTCAAACGCTGCCTACTACGCCACGACCGACTTTTATTCGTGTAATAATTAAATGTATTTTCTATTCAGGATAAGCCAGTGCTACACAATGTGGTTTCCGGCATCATCGTGAGTACTAAGTCGCTGGTGTTACAAAAGGTGACGAGGGAGCACACTGGGGACTACTCGTGTCGTGCCACAAACGCACTCGGCGAGACCGCAAGTCAGGCTACGCATTTGAGTATACAATGTACGTATTGTGATATATATTATGAACGTTATATCATATTAATTATTAAGTTTACACAACTATAACACATGCCTTTATTCTTGTATGTTCATGACTTAGCTGGCTAGTATACGGCAGTTTATTACTATATAATATAGCTCCTTCATAAGACTCATTAGACATTACCTGGGACAAGGCTCTGCAATCTGGTAATGAAATGTTTTTAAATATATAAAAAATGACAGAGATCTCATAACATTATGAAGTACAAATATTTCTAACTCATTTGGATAAATTAATCGATTAAAACAATTAAGTAAATCCTGGGTTTTTACATATCTTTAATATAATATAAAAAAATAGTGAGTAACTAGTAATAGTATAATTTTATTAATATAGGTTTTTATCTATATGGTAACCCAATTTACTATATCTATATATACACGTGTATAGTAAATATGGCACGGAAATGTAAATTTAATGACTGATCTTGTATGCAAGTCATAACTGCGTATCAAATGGGTAGAGGCGTTCCGTTCTCAACGTACACGACTATAAGTGACTATAGACAATACGGCTAAGTAGTCTGGTTTATATGAAATAAATATTGTTCGTAAACTTATCACTTATGATAAAATAAGCTATTTGAAATGAATTTATGAGATATAATTTGGTATTTGTTATTTATTTAGGACCCTACGCTTTAAACACTAATCTCCGGCCATAAATAAATAAAGACTTAAATATATTTTAGAAACTTAATTATATGTAACGAATCATTATTTCATTTATATGAGAACTTTTGATTTTTTTTTACAAAAATTATGCATATGATGAAGAAAGTTTATATGGAGAAGTGGTGAAAGCCAATACTTTTCATAATAATAAATCAAAGATAACTCTCACTTTTATATTTTAGTTAGTATGCTATGTCCACTACTAGAGGAACTACTAGGGTCTTCTAGTTTATTAGTAATTAAAATATTTATATTTGAATCATTTGTAATAAATGTTAAGTATTATGCTTCTTAGTTACTAGCGGCGTGCTCGCTGCTTTAACTGCAAGAACTACACTTTTATATTTCAAAATATATAAATTCCGTTTTGCTCAAACTCATATCATTGAGAGCACTGTGAACTTATTGATACTGACAGTGATAATTTCAATAGATAATGAAAGAAGAATTGTCACGGTACTGTACCTTATACTTTGCTAATAGTGTGAATCAACCTTAACAAACTCAATATAACATCATGTGTCAGTGACGTTTTGCTAAAGAAACTATGACGACTGCAATTTATCATTCAGTACCATTTAAGAAAATACTTGACAATCCGAGGATATATGTTGTCGACTCAAGATATATTTTTCTTTGTTTGTATTATTGAGGTAAAGTTTCAATCATGTCTACCGTATCCCTTGACGAAATTATTATTATATAAGTATTATCAATTTCCTTTAATTACACAAGAATATCTAATGTTATAGATACATTACGCAAAAGCATACATTTGCATAAATTGAAAGCACAATACGCATTCACTGTATGCTTGATAGCTCTTCTTCTATGCAGTTCACGATTCCGCATGAAATGGGCGCGCCTCTTAGCTCTCATAGGTATAGGTTGAAGTGGTTCGCACAATACATGATATTACGCGTCGAACGTGGAATTTTATTTTAATCCCGAGCTTGATTCCTTTGTATCCGACTGAGGTTTCAATATGTTGTTAACCAAGTTTTTATAAAATTATATATATATAAGAAATAAGTTGTATAATTAAAATTTAGATAAGTTAAAAGATTGAGGACACGACACGCTCTTTATTCACAGCATAGAAACCCGTCGATTCTATCACTGTGATATCCTTTGCAATAGTGAATGATCAGGCTTTAGTGATGCAAGAAGAAAATCTTGTATATGCTTAATAGAGATTGTAATTATTAAATTGTAAAACCATACTAAAGCAATTTTTACAATTTTGTGTTAGACACTCTGTCTATTTTAAAATTTCAGCCAGTGAGGTATTGCGTGTTTATTGACGTAAGCGAATGCCGCACGGCATATTCAGTACTGCCAACATATCAAAACACTAGTATTTCATGCTAACATTCCAATTATATTGCTAAAAGTTTTACAGTACTATATAAATATTTAGCCTTTTTGAAAAATAATGTAGTTTTAACCAATATTATAATTATATATTCTATAATTGAGGCCATTGGGGTGCAGTGGGATGGCTAATTGCAAACGCGGTTGGTAGTGAATTCAAATTCAGTTGGTCTGATTAACATGATCTTACCAAAATTTAAATAATTTTACCCTCTGATAACACAAGGCGCGCCGTTGAGATCTGCCACTTAACATGCTATGTTTGAATTTAGGAGCAATGTATAGAATAGAGTGTTCTGACACTAAGTTTTCTACAACTACCCTAATAAAGGGTTATTTTCACCAATTAAAAGAAAAACTTAACTTACTTACTCCTTTGTAATACAGAAACTTCTCACTATAATAAAATACAAGTTAAGCAATATGTATTGTAGGTAATTACGTAGTTCAAAACTAATCTGTATATAAAGTTAATAGCGTAATCTAGAAAATAGGTTTAAGCTTTTACTCTCATGCATTAGCAAAACCCTGGGCAACGGATAACATAAAATCCTAATGGCCAAATCGACTTTCGATTGGATAAAAGTAGCCTGATAAAAATAAAACACCTCAATAAGTATATTGTTCAGGAAAATTGCTTATCCAACTGAAATGAAGGCACTCTGTTATATAAAAAATAATAATAAATTTATATCATCTCTAGATAACCTAATTGATTTGCGAATATCAATCATTCGAAATATCGTAACGAGTTCGTTGTACGCAACGTCTGAAGTATATAATGTACTATGTACGTTTATTATACATACACATGTATATATATGTATATATGAAGTGGAGGAGTATAGATTATGTAAAGATGAAGGTGAATAAGAAACATGTATATGAAATATATTAAAGCAATCTCTTTATATATTTATAGATTATTCTTGTATTTCGTATCCACTTTTACTAAGCATATAAGTATCTCAAAAACTACCTTTTCGTGGGCGTATTAAATGCGTAATACAATAACGTTTGTACTATTAGACACGTGTAGATGTTTTCAACTAAACTTATTATTTCAATACTACTTCATTATATGGCAATTAACTTGGAAGCTTCAGTAATATAATGAGTCATCAAAATCGCATCGATCAACACAGTAATGAACAATAAATATTCTCCTCTGGCTTTCATTTACTAACTATAATACTCAACGAGCCAACAGGAGGCAAATTATGTTACGAAACTGTTTTTGGCGAGAATTTTGACGTAAATCGTCATTAGATCCATTAATCAAATCACAGCGTGCAAAGCGAATGACAGGCCACCGCTAATAGGAAATCTATGATATTTTGTGAAGTAGAAATTATCTTATTATATACAATTACTTTCTACAAATTACGAAGTTATTGACATTTTTTTATTTAAAGTTGTGTACTGTTTCTTTTGTAAACTATTACTGGATACTGTCCTGGTTTACTGATTGAGCTGACATACTTGATGGTTAAAGAAATACGCTTAAGATTTCCGTTTCTAAAGGAAGGAATCAGATGATCAAAAAAGAGAGATAAATATTCTATACCTTGTCCTAATTAGTACTATGGACTTAAAAATGAAATTAAGAGCTATAAATCTATACAAATATAAAATATATATTAAGTTATATGTGTAGAAGTACTGACGAAAATCAAAGTAAGTAATTACATTTTCTACTATATAGGAAAATATATACAATTTTCATCCCAAGCTAAACGACCCACCCAAAGCATTGGGTGTTTTATGTAAAAAATAAAAAATATATTAGTTCCCATACTGTAATTGTGTATTCTCCGAAGTTAAGGTAACGTCCCATAAGATTTTCGCTACCCCTGTCATGGCTATCTGCCGATCAACGACAAATGTGGCCTTGTTCTCCTTTTATTTGTCAGCATTTCTCGTGCATTTAGTATTGAGCTTCATTATATTGACATTTCCAGTGCTATCTTGATTACAGATAAGCTTAAACCCTGAAAATACTCATAAATTATATATATTATATATATA
Organism: Dryadula phaetusa; assembly: GCA_032432895.1. Taxonomy (NCBI): domain Eukaryota; kingdom Metazoa; phylum Arthropoda; class Insecta; order Lepidoptera; family Nymphalidae; genus Dryadula; species Dryadula phaetusa. Next base: position 1,195,804 of record JAOYRS010000059.1, read on the forward strand.
TATATATATATATATATATATATATATATATATATACCGATAGCTGTTTATATCTATATACGTTTCATATCTGTTAGATGTTGAGTATTAAATGATTCGTTTCTCTATATGCATTCCCTAAAAATTATACTGAAAAATAACTGAACAATAACTGACATACTTAGGTACCATAATATCGAAGTCTTATAGAAGTAGGCATATACATACATTACCTATTCTAAACCTAACAACACGATAAAAGAGAATACGATTTAAGTGAACAAATTAGTAACTTGAAATTTTCACTTATAACAATATTAAGCAATCTCTCTATGTGATTACTTAAAGCGCGCAAATATTTGAGAGTTTAATGAAAATCTAAGACAGTAGAAGCACAGTTTTATAAGTAGGTATCTAAATGAATCACAGTCACCAAGTGCGCCTGCTGAGGGGAACAGTTGGCGATAAAATTTATATATCGTCGACTTCTGGTATGATTTAACGAACTGTTTTCGAAGTCTTTTAGCTGCTCGCGTTAATTATAACATCGCTATTATAATTTATACCGGCTGCCAGTAAACAAATTTCCACTTTTATGTTGTATTTTATGTTTAACCTTAAGTACACTCTGCTATGCTAAAAGTTTGCGAGCCGGAGCTTGATTTAAAGCCAATTATTTTCACCTGCCTGATTCATAATATATCATACATAATATAGTACTTTAAAGCAGGTTGTTACATAAGTTTTAGTTTGCCGACGGAGTAGCTTCATGTTAAAATGAACTCTTAAATCATCTGCAGGTTCTATTTTGAACGCAAAATTTGCTATCTGGTTAATTTTCTACCTTAAAACGTTTTATGGCTCGATCCTAACGAGTTTAATTTGTTCTTCCTAGTAAAATCTAGTATTATAATTTTATTATTATAATAGATGGTTTTTTTAATAGATGCGCCGGTTTGTACGCATACGTCGCCGCAAGTGCTGGGCGCGCAATTGGAAGAAGCGTTACGCGTTCGATGCTCGGTAACGGCAAATCCACCTGACGTCACTTTCTTTTGGCAGTTCAACAATAGCGGCGAAAGCCTTGACGTATCACCTACTAAATTCGGTAAGTATATTTGTTTACTACGTAGACTTATGTATAAATGAAAATTAAAAGCTTATATTAATTACAGAAACAATTTCTTTTATACTACAGATAAATTTACTTAAGTCGGGTTATTTCGCAAGATATTACAGATTATATAACTTTATTAAAGCTAAGATAAAGTTAAACATTTCAAATTCGGGCTTAAAGTGGAAAACGGAGTGTCATGACACTGAGTTGTCTGCCAAACATTTTCTGAAGGAAAATACGTGAAGCCCCTTTTTTAAAAGCCTATCAGTAGCATCAATACCTGTAGTAACAAGTTCATCGGGTAGTGTTAAGGAAAAAGTTGCGTCGTTCATTTCATTCATTTCTCGAATAAGGTTAATTTTAATAGTAATAATAATATAATAGGTTTTGTATTATAAAAAATTATAATAAAGTATATTAAGTTTATTATATTGTTTTTTATTTTATTTTAAATGATAAATCAATTGCCGATTTTATTTTTTAAATAACTAAAATGACTTACATAAATCAACTATAAAGCTTGCGTTAGTTTCCTATTTTCATTGTAAATAGTAACAGTTGGAATGAAATGTTTGTTTTGTTGCGTCACGTCACAAGGCCAGCAACTTATACAAACAAACATGTAACACAAACAAAATCAAACTTTTACGTTACTTTAAGTAAATCAAATAGTTCTAAAGACTAGATTGTAGGTGGGACACGTGACACGTGATCTGAACTTAAATAGGGTATGCCGAATTAATAAGTTCCACTACAACGCTACGTTTAAAGCGAATTGAGACGGGTTTTTTGAATGGCTGCCAACTCAAGTTTTGAGATAGTGATAAATTATTTCCAACAAAATGCATACGTGTCCCACTTTAGTACAATACTTGTTTGCCGTGGAAAGGAAACAACTGGATAAATGGGGTCAGTTCTTATAATTTATGAAAACTAAGACCTGATCTGGGATCTTTTAATTGCTTTTCATTGTGGTGTGGTCCGCATTTGTGTTGTATAAAAGAGTGAGGGTTTTATATTTAATGTTTTATGTTTGTTCATTTATTATGTTTGTATTATATTTTATAAAAAAAGAATATTTTATTTTATTTTCTGTATGTATGCAGCGTGTACAGAAATGTTAGTCGAAGTTACAAGTTCGAATTCAATTAAATAAAAATTTCCTTAATATTTTTTAAAGCTTAATATATTTGTGAAAATGGTTCGTATTAAATATTAGTTTTTAAAAAAAATCACTAATTTATATTCCTATCATATTTAGCACATCTCGAAATATCCATTTTAAGTTTTACTAGGATGTGAAAAATAGTCATAAATTCTGGACATATTACAATGTGTACGGTAACTAACTAGCAGCGCAATATTGTTATCGAATGTTAAAATACAAATAACAACTATAAAACTTTTATTATTAATAAGAACAAATTACTATACAAACATATATAGCTCTATTCATACATGAATCTGATATCTTGATTTAAATAAACAACTGAAGTACACACTTAAGAAATAATTATAGTATATAAATTGTAATTATACCTTGTTTATTTATATTTAGAATTCTCCGTTTTACATTTATTTACTTTAGATATATAGTCAACCTTAAAAATAATTTTTCTTTTTAAAGTAAATAAAGCCTATTACACAAATAACCGCAATTATGAGCTTTTCACAGGAAATGCATAAATTATGTGAATTTCTTTGTAAATAAATGTCTTTAAGTATTAAATTAAATCTGTTTATGCGCAGTTAACACTTCTCCATATGTACGTAATACAATCAATAGTTATGAGTTCGCCTTCCAGCTAGTTGATTTTAACAATTTTATTAAGAGCCTTATTTTGACTAAATACCAATTAGTTTAGTGTCGCAGGAAATATATGAATTTAAAAATATAATTAGTAAGTATTATTAAGGAAACATTTGTTTTTTTATTAATAGGTACCGCAAATGGCAGTACAAGTGAGTTGAGCTACAAGCCAGCAAGCGAACGCGACTACGGAGCACTGAGCTGTAGAGGAACGAATTCCGTTGGCAGGCAAATCGAGCCTTGCATATTTCAAATAGTTCCTGCATGTAAGTATTTTTTTTCGTTTTTAGATTAACTATATATATAGTTTTAAAATATTCTTTACAATTATTTAACTAATTTTGGTGTACGTAAATTATGGAATTTATTATATTTATATAGATAGAGATGGAAGATTCAAAATGGATGTGGAAAGGCGTATTGCTGTCGGTAACAGGGTAAACAATGCTTTTGTTGCATTGATGTGACGGCAAAACTTCAACGTAGCTGCATGTCTTGCCGTTCACAATGCAGTACTGATACCGACGTTATTATATGGCAGCGAAAAACTGGTGTATAAAAAAAAAGAATGAACGAAAGATGAATGCAGTAGAGATCATTTTGTCGGATATGTCAGTTTAGCTGGCCGTATATCCAGCGAGGAGATACGCAGAATGGCAAGTATAGCGTGAATGTCATGGTAAGATTGAAGAAGAACGCGCTCCACCTGAGCACGTTCTTCTTTTGGGCACGTTTGGGCACGTTGAGAGAATGAGTGATGAAAGAATGTTACGAAAGATTTATGAAGCAAAGGTGAATGGTACGAGAGATTGGGAAAGACCTCGATCGACCTTCGAATACACACTATCAGAAGGTCACATAAAAAGCAAGGAGATCCCGTAGGGCATGCATGAAGAGGCTATACGACTGTGGACGTGGTGAAAGAGGTATGTAGGGAACTTAGCGTTTGGCTGTTGTAGTTGTAGCTTTGGAAAAGTTTTTTTTAATTTATATTTATTCTCATATAAATAAACAGACAATCTAAGTAAAACTTAATTTCGTCCAAGTTCTATAAAACTTTATCTATATTCATATATACATGAAGGTACTTTAGTACACGTTTAAATAAGTTTAACTAGGTTAATGATATTAACGGTAAAGAAAAGAGAATAAATAGTTTTAACATAAAAATAGTCCTTGATTCTTATCACTACGATCTATGAATACGTGTCTAGTTAAGACATTAACAGGTTACCTACACTGTACCTACTGCCTGAGTATGTTGGTCATTAGTGTTAATTTATTAGAGAAA